>VXAL01013914.1:26966-66009 GCA_013399475.1 Chauna torquata
CAATGGATTCTGATTAGTAAATGAGAAATACTATATTGTAATAAGTAAACATTCAATATATCTCTATTGCACCATTCCAAAACTCTGCAAATAGATCAGTTTTCATTTTCTCTCTTTTAGCATTTTCCTCATCCCTGATTCATATATATTCATGGTATACACCAAAAGCCTTTCACTGGTACTAATAAGTTTCACTGACACACATTTTTTACAGCTGTTACAAACGAGAAAAGAAGAAAAATCTGGTGTCCCTTTATTTAAGATGTTCCTGAAAGTGTAATTTTATGAGTGCTAATATATAAATCTGTGTTCTTAAACATAGATTTAAAATACAGCTGTAATTTATGTAGCAGGATACTAATTTTCATCCCTGCAGCAGCACTGTTAAAAAGAGATATTTCATCAGAGCAATGAGAATAACAGAGTACTTTGGACATAAACTAAAAAATAAGATGAGACTGGAAGAGAGAAGGATGTCAAGAAACGTGAACTTCTATTTAAATTATTTCCACTGTGTCCTCATCAGTGTAGCTGTGCCAGCTTCCCACAGTAAGCAAGCAAAGCCCAAAAAGTAGGAGCAAACACTGTCTCACAGTTCCAGGCTTCATTCCTGAACTTCCTGGCTTCTGTAAGTTTACGTCATTACCTTGATTATAACTCTAATTTATATAAGCCAAAGTCTTATGGTTTTATAATAGTTTCAAAAGTAGAATCAGAGCTTTCTAAAATAACAATGTCATTATCAGTATCCTTATATTTTCTAGAATTGCCAAGTATGTTTTAAGTCTTAAAAAACACAGGGGGATGTGATGATCTCTAAAATCATATTGTCTTAACTTATGCCACATTAACCTAGAAAATGTTTACTACATGTTTATCTCAAAATCTTTTTTCTACACAGTGGGAAGAATGGTTGTTAGTAAAAGATGTTATAAAATTTTGATGTAAATCTCCTATGTTGAAGTCCTTCCAGCAAACACAGAGATTACAGCTGATTTCAGCAACAGTTGCATTGAACTTGCATGATGTCCTCTGACGTTTCTGAGATTGCAGTTATTATAATTTCTTCCTGCCCCTTGAAAGAAGTAATGTCACATGTGTCACAGCGGCTACAAAACACTAAGCTGTAGACAATAAAAAATAAATTATACCAAGGAAGATGATAGAAGGAATTTTATTTTTTTTTTTACTCATATATATGACTGGGCATTATGTTTTCTTTGCAGTAAGAGAACTACCGCTCATTACAAATCAAATCTTCTAAACACCACTTACACATCAGCAAATTTCAGACTGTTTTCTTTTCACCCTCCTCATCTAACAAAAACTAAAAACCAAGCAATAACAGATTTCTTTTCACTGCTTCAGTAGCAAAATGGACCAGGAGCTTTACCAGTCTCATCAGTTTCTAATTCCTCTCACACTTGAAATTTATATTTCTCAGTGTCAGTCTCTTTAGAAGAAGAGTGAACACAGCATTCAGAATCATTAGACATCTTTCATGCTCTGGAGGTCCTTCTCGACCAATTTAGTAAAGAACAATGCTGCGCAAAAGAGACAGGATGGCTGCTAATGACAGGCAACAGTTCAATATTTTATGCCACCTTAAAAAAGTTTCAGTAACTGAAGGTGTTCTCACATTAATTCTTTGCATCAATTATTGACAGAGAATTTAATTTAAAGGCAACTAGTCAGTAACCTAGGGGTACTGTTTTAAATAATTTATAATTGCTGCATGGGTGTAATCATATTGCTATTGATTAAGATCCAGTCACTTCTACCAGTCCAGCATGTCTTATGCTAATTAATTTTAGTGATATCACCTTTTTAACTCTGTATTCCCTGGTAACAGGAACTCATTATTAAAAAATAATTTAATCAAGAGCAATCTTTTAAAGTTTATTTGATTAGCACTTGCTAGGCTGTTGAAAAAGTGGATCTAAATGAAAGTAAAATTAGGAACTGAAGAAGGATAGAGACAGTCTGCTAATTTCAAGAGAAAAGCAAGGATGCTTTAAATTACAAAGATTAAGATTAGATACAGGAAAAAAGATTAGGACAGCGTTATCATCATTGCCCCTTGATCCTGAAGTTGTTACATGCATTAACACCTGTTTAAATCAATAGAAATTTTGAAGATCAGTTCTAGTGAATTGCAATTCTCAGAATGTCCAGCCTAGGACCAAATCCTCTTAACACAATAAAATACAATACAACATTTCAAGACAAGAACAGAAAACCCTTCACAACCTATTCTTCTCCTGTCTTGCATATCAGTCCTCAGTTAGGGGCTGATTCTTGCCTTCATCCAGCCTCCCATTGCAGCTTTCTACTTGTTTCATTTCCAGCAAGCATTTTTTCCATTTTTTCAAGCTGCCTCCATGTTTGAAAAGTCCTTCCTCACACATACATAAAACTACCTCTTTATCAACCTGAAATTCCTTTTAGAACATCTCCTTTGCTGATACGTCAAAAAAAAAAAAAAGGAATATTTAGGCTGCAGGAATATGATGAAACCTGCCAGCCATACCAATTTCTCTCTCATTGTAATGTTTCTTTGTGGCTCTACTGTCCACTTAGTGCACCAGTGGTCTCCCATCATACACATGGGCTGTGAACTTCAAATCAAGAACCATCTTTTTACTCTGGGTATGCACTTATGCAGTGCTTTTGCTTTTTCAAAAATGACTAGAGCCCTGGATGCTACTGGAATACAAGCAATATACCAAAAAAACCTCAAAACATGGAAGTACACAGCTAGTTTTCTAAAGTCTGGAGTAAACTTCCCATTCATGGATTTCAGTTGTTTTCATTAGGTCCAGAATGCCCCCTTTCTGATGTTACTAATTACTGATGATAAATGCTTTGTGCGTGTATAAGGCTTCATCTACAAACAATTTTTACAAAACCAGAGACCTAAGGAGTATAGTCTTAATGTTTTCTCGTGAAGTCTGGTGAACCTATTCTAGGTTTTCCAATGAAGGCCTCAACAAACTTATAGGCAGTTTGAAACTGTAATGGAAGTAGACAGACGTGTGAACAGTCAGTGCTAGGGAAAATAACAAAACCTTTCTGAAAGCAGCTCTCATCTCTTCATTTTTCTGCAGTTAAAGGCAGTGGGAAGGGTGCTACGAACTTCAACAAGAGTAGAATCGGAGCAAATTTTCCTTACGAGCACAGATGCTTGGAAAGGAAACTAATACAAGAACAAAAGTCCATTATGGAAAGGAAAAATCTAGAACACAAGAAGCATAATACTTGAGTACTAAAGAGGGTCTATGCCTGATCTTTTGGAGTCTTTCCATTGAGAGTAGGGTACTGTATGGGCACATGAAGGACAAGAAAAAGTAAATATCCAGTATCAGCAAGGACACAGGTCAGGGACTATGAAGACAGTGAGTGTAAGTCAAAACATTTAGCCTGTAAGTAAAATGACAAACCCTGCAACTTGAACTTGACACATCCTAGGAACAAACATCCACAGCTAATGCCAAAAAGGACATGCAATCTTCATCCCTGAAGACACCATTATGTAAATTAAATTGAATCTAGTCCACTCAGAGGTTTGCAATCAAATAGGTATTTTTAATACCAATAAAAATTGGAGCTTTCCACAGTGAATCCAAATCAAGCTGCTTTCGCAGAACAAAAGCAAAATGTTGAAACATATATGCTTCTATGATAACTCAACAAATGCAAAATTGTTAGCAAAAACAGTACATTCAAATCTAGTTTGTCAAATAAACTGTGAGGAAAGATAGGAAGGATAAATGGATCTGACATTTGTATTCCCTTAGAACAAAGAAACAGGAAGTATGGGGAGAGTGCAAAATGCCTGGGTACTGAGGGGCCATTGCTATGGGAGTCACTGTCCACCCTCCACACCCACTGTAACCAGCAGTCTAGACCATTGGGAAGAAAAAACAAAAACAAAACAAACAAAAAAAACCAACAAAAACAAACAAAAAAAATTGCTTACAGTTTATTGTGTTTGCATGGTAGGGAGCAGAGATGTAAGATGGTGTAAACGGCTGTTGCCTAGGTTAGACCTACAATTTTCATACATAAAGTCTCTAATATGATTTTACTACTATGCACAAGTCAAAAATAAATGTAATACATCATTAAAAATAAAGGAAACACCAAAACAGTAATTAAGTAAGTATGCTTTGGTTTTCAATAACAAAATTGATGCCCCGTGGATCAACCTCATTGCTAATCTAACTTGAATAATGGCTTTGTTAACAAAATTGCAACTGCAAAAGGTTGTGTTTGATAGTCACACCTGGTAGTATGAGACAATATTTCAAACAGTTTGGGGAAAAAAAAAAAAAACACTATTAAATTTACTGTATACCTTGTCTAGGGTTAAGTATTTTATGCAGGCATCAGCATCTTTAAGGAGTTCACCTTTTAAAAGGAGCAGGTTTTTTGTTGTAAATGGCACTGACACTACAACAAGAAAGTTCATTTCACAAAGATGATTCATTAAGAAATAAAATATTCATGGCTGACAGCTTGAAGGATCGCCATACAGTTTTATTCTAATGCACCTGTCCTCTTTGTCAAGTCCAATATGGGATGTCATGTCGCCAAAGTTTTATTTAGAAATTGTTTGTCAGAGTGAGCTTTCTAATGTGAATGAAAAATTCATTCCCTCATTAAGAAGATTTTCCATGAAATGTCTAGGATTTTCAATGAACACCAGGACATGAACCAATTACTGTTAAACACTTAAAGAGACAGTGTCCTAGCTCACTCAGCAAAACCCTCAATGCACAAGTGTATGGAAAGAACTCAATATCTATCAGGAAAACGCAAACGAAATATCAGTTTTATTTGGGTTTATGTGCTCCTTCCTCCTTTCCCCTTTCTTTCTTTTCCCTTTTCTTTGGTGACAAATGGAAAACCATGAAAGTTTGAGAGGTCTTAGTCAAATGCAAATACTGGATGCGGAGCATTTATTTGCATATGACTTCAAGGAGAAAAATATGGCATACATTTATAAAGACTCATATGAATCAGCCAAAGAGATACATACATGTAAAGCTGACAAAAAGATATATATTTGTGTTTATTTATTTATTTGCTGAAGTCCTCTTTGTTTCTTTTTTGTCTTTTCCTGAAAGTTTACCTGCGCTACCTAAAAGAGAACCTGCCTCAAGCCCTGAACCTGGAGAATCATAGGACAGGTATATGGTAAAGATGCGTTGCCAAATCACTTTCAAGGGTGCAATTTTTCTTTGAATCTCTCATGGCTCCCAAAGTAAGCTGAAAACTTGACTGCTTCCATTTATGCAACGATCTATGTCCCATGCACTTCATTTCTTTTTCCTTAAAGGAATTTTACCTGGACTGACATCTTCTCTATGATCAGGGATCCACAGACACCCACTCCTTTCACCCAGAAATTTTCCTTTGTTGAAAAAAATGTAGTTACTCCTTGAAGATTTCAGACTGTCCGATGGCCCACGTGGAACAGAAGCAGGGCTGCCGGATATTTGTAATCCAGAGACACCTCATACATGCTCTGATCTCTTCCCTGCATACCTCTGCCGGGTGTCAGTGTGCTCCAGACCCACCCATCCTGCGGTGCAGGTGGCCAGTGCACTTGCAGTCTGATACCTCCTGATTCACTGCATGTTGGCACCACCGTCCATGAAGGAACAGAGCTTCCCCAAGGGCTATAAAAAAATATGGGTCAGTGTTGAGGCTCCCCAAATATAGACCAAGCACGTGTACACAGGGAATGCCTTGCTCTCCTCTGGCCCCATGAGCAGGCACAGGTGGCAGTGGGATGCGGCAGGATGCCCGCACCTACCCACACCTTGTTGCTTGGGCAGTGCTTCAATTCACCCTGCAACCCGCAGCGTGGAACTCGGTTTATACACAAGACCTTTCTGTCTTACATACAAATCCTCAGTGCTTAGTTCAAAACCTGTAATTTTCAGTAGCTGGTTTTTTTTCCTAATAAATGTTACTAGCAATTGGAAATCTTGTAAATTCATCACATGTAGATTAATCCTGTTAATGGTAAGCAGGTATCTCAACATAGTGGTCTACCACACTGTTCCTGCCACCCAAATCCCCACACTAGCGACTTCAAAAAAAAAATTTGGTGTTTATGTGTATTAAGGGTTCAGTCTGAATCTGTATGCGTAGCCTCCAGGAATTTTTCTATGCAATCTGTATTTTAGAAAGTACAACCCATAAACTTTGTGCCATGCTATCCATAATTACTTTCACTGGGAGAATGGTCAAGAACTATTTACATTCTTTTAAATTTTTAAGTTTTGTCCTAGACTACAGTAGGAGATAATTCAACAAATCAAGATGTATATTCTTAGCAAATCAATATTAATTTACCCAATTGTTATGGTCTCAAGAACCAAAGTCTGCTTTTGTGCTAAGCTGAGAGGAGTGTTTATTCTGAGCAAAAGTCATTCAAATATTTATAAGACTAGATAATTTAGAAAAGAAAATACAGATGGCAGGATGCAACACTGAACCATATTTTTCTAGCCACCCTTTCAGTTATGAAAGGCAAGAAGTCTAAATGGGCACATAGTATAATCACTAATTTCTTCTGTAATTTTCAGCCAAAATTCAATTTAGTTTATTTCTTGTCTTCAAGAAATGATGCAGTATGTCAGCTACGGCCACAGAAACAAGTCCATATAGTACCAGAGAGTTTATGTTCTTCCTTAACTAAAATTTTCAAGGTGTTACGAAAAAAACCTAAGGAGATGGCATATTACATATATATATATATATATATATCAGTTTAAATTCCCTAATGAAGAACAAGTTCCAATTGTTTTTAACAGTAATCACCAATCCTAAGCACACAAAAGGCAAAGTTTAACATCTTTCTGCCATGCAATGACACTGATATAAGCCAATCATTTATTTACCCTAGCACTTCTAGTCTGTTGTCTACTTCACATAGCTGAATAATTAAAAGCAAAAGCCAGAGGAGATCACTAATAGTTTTGCCATCTGCATAGGTCATCCAGCAGTGTGTCATAATTATGGAATCATAAATTCATTATTATCATAAACATGTGAAGAGAAGTAGCTAATACTCTTAGTTTCAAAACTTGGAAAACCCTTTCTCAATTTTATTTACAAGGCACAGCAACTATTTCAGTCCTTCAAATCTGATAGTATTTTTTTTGCTTGAAGTAAGAATAGAACATGCCTTCCAGCTACCGTTCTTTGTTAAACACTGATTTTACTAGAAGGTACAATAAATTATTGCAATACCCTTTCACCCCTCTAGACCTAAGTTCAAATATAACTGATGTTAGAAACAAAATGAGTTTGTTATTTTAAACTTAATCACATCAGACACCTAAATTCTTACAAGCAACCCAAGTGAGTCACTCCGCCTTCGGTTGGCTTGTTTCCCTTGTTCACACCAAAGGCTCCCCAAGAGCCCACCCACAAATCACAGCTAACAACCCCCTGCCCGACATAGCAGCACATGTCAGACGTAACCCTATCCGTGTGAGTGGCCCACTAAAAGCAGGGGGATTATGCAGGTTTGCAAACGTGTATGTTGGCTGAAGTGCTGCAGAACTGAGGGTATCAGTGGTCAGGAAGGGTTATAGCAATAGAGAAACCAATGCTTAATAAAGCTTTTTGTGAACAGATCAACAGCTACTTGCTTGCTAATACAACATTTTGAAAACATATTAGTTCTTTAAAGGGCAAAATTGGAAGTTCTGGGGCTCTTAGAACTAGCAAACACAGAAAATCAATTAAACTAACATGTGAAGCTTAGATATATCACACTGTAAACTCATATTTTATGCCTCCACTTTAAGTGCACTTAAATGATCTCCTGGAGGAATTCAGAAAGTATTATCTTATTTTGTGCCCAAAACCAGAAAAAGAGTTCCACTGGGCTTGCCAGGCTGTTAAAATTAAAATAGCTGTTTGAGCACAGCATAAAACATGAGATGTTTAAGGCATTTTCCCCTAGAATTTTGGTTTATCTTCTTTAGTTAATTTTGTGAGATAAAATCCAGTTATAAATAACCTGGAGGCACTCTCAGTCTGCTGCTTGTGGGATGGCAAGTCTTTAATAGCCAGAAATTCTGCCTCTCAGAGATCTCTTGAGGGAATAATAGTACTTTGAAAATTATCCAAAGGAAAATAAGCAAAAAGTATTATAAAAATTATAAAAACCTGTAATTATGCAGGAAGTTATACTATATTTATAAGCTAATGAACTATTGCCCATAGGCTTATTTTTTTTCTTTTTAAATATGAACTTAAAAATATTAATTGACAATAATCAATATAAACTGATGATTTTCATCAAAATTGATTATATAAGAGTTACAAGTCTTACAGGACTTGCTAAAAAAAAATCAGTAGGATAAAATCCTACAGATACATGCCAGAACAAAAAAGACAAAAAAAAAATCTAAAAATTAAAACAGATGTGGCTAAAGAATTGAAGCAGAACTGCCCACAACTTTTGCTTTTCAGTACTCAAGAATCAAGAAAATAGTTATACCCTGACAGCATGTAAAACAACTGAAATATGAAATTAATACTTTCTCTAAACCAAAGACTACAATAACAATATCCTCGCTGTCATCCATTGACTATGTATATAATTACCACAGTGCCTACTACTAGAAAAGTAGGAGGCAATTGAAAAAAAAATTGAGTCTGTCAGACTAGATACTGTAAGATTTATTCTTGTCAAAGATCTGTAGGCCACAAATAATAATCGAAGTTCAAGCAGTTTAAAAAAAAAAAGTTTGTTGAATACAAGAGCAGTCTTTTTTTTTTTCTCTCCAAAGGTCTAAAACTGCTGTAGAAATCTGCAAGTCAATCACCTTCTCACCATTACGAAGGAAAACAGTTGAAAGCCGTTCTGACAGGTAAGGCAGAAAGGAACACATATTTGTAACATAATGGAAAATAACTGGTAGAGATTGAGAAAGGAAAAATCTGCCTAACTATTCTCCTTGACTTTTCTGAGGTTACTGAGAAGGTTGATGATGGTAATGCACATGGCATAATTTATTTGGATTTTCAGAGTGCAGGCAATGAAATTTAATGTATGAAAGGTAATAGCTATGAGGACGGACAAAAGATCTAAATTTAAGTATTGACAGAAAAGGAAAAAGGTATAGTTAGTATGGGGGAATTAATGACACCAGCAAAAAGAAAATACTATATTGTACAGATAATGTCAATTTGACTTGCTACTTTTATCTCAATATAAATGATTAGACAAGTGAAAAATAAAGAATTCTAAATTAGAGAGTCAGCAAACACTTTCTCATACGGAGAATAGTAAAAGTCTAGAACGACTGGCAAAGCAAGTTTGTTGTCACTGTACTGAAAAACAAATATGCAATTTACTGGGTATCTCGCACTGTTAAAATGCTACAAACCCTGATGATTATAGTCTTAGTTTTCTTTGCTCACATTTCTCAATTTAGAATGACAGAGGAGTATTTCCTTCCAAATGCAAAGGCACTTTCTCTCACTTAAAATAAAATGTAATGAAACAATAATGAACCTTTGATGTACACAGTTTTAGAGATACCTTAAAAACTCCACTGAAGACATATTTGACAGGGTGAGTTTCTAATGCCACTGAATGCTGAGATTTGCAAAATCCAGATGTGCATTTACTTTTCATTGATATTAAGCTCTCATTTATTAACTTAATTCAATGCTGTGGAACTCATTCAGTTGTAAAAGCTTTCAGTTAAACTTCTTTCTCCCTAGGATTTTCAAATTTCAGTGTAAGCTGTCTGCAAATCTTTTTTTTTTTTTTTTTTTTTTTTTTTTTTTTTTTTTTTTTTTAAATCAGAGCACTGTGGCAAGCCTTTAAGCAAAAATTCAGACATTCTCCCAAATATTCACTAGACACTGCTCACACAAAATTCAGATGAAGCATTTCCACCACATTTTTCAATTATTCATAATCTGCAACATTACCTAAAATTGGTACTAGGAAATCCATTGCCAGCAGTGTGTGTATTTGTGCGTGTGCATGACAGAGATGCATTTTTATTGTGCTGATCCCTCCAAGTTCACAAAGTAAACATTACAACTTCTTCCTTGGACAATAAAACAAACATCTGCTTATTCATTGAAAATATATGTAATTCTGAATTACCAAAATCAACCCAACTTCGAATGAATCACTCAGTATGAGGAGAAGTTTCTGCAAACGATGGGACTGTACTTTGGAGATAAGTAATCTGGGCTGCCTATCTCTCAATTCTCCTTTACCTCCTTAACAACTTCAGATGCATAAATAAAATCTAGGACATTCCATTTATATTTTTAACTTCAAACCAGGCATGAGAGAAAGCATTTTGCTGAATGTCAAACTCACAAATAGCATGCATTAAAAATGTAGTTGCAAGACCATTTTTTGAGGTTTCAGTTCCATTAATCACATTGCCTCTAGTGGGGATCGCTGGATTTCACTCTAAATAGTTTGTATCCATGCGGCACACTCTACAGTTGCCCTTCTATTTTCTCCCTCCCTCTTCATCACTAGTGGAAAAAAAAAAAAAAAANCAGCAACTAGGCAATAAAATGGCAGATGAGATTAAATGTAGATGAATGTCAAGTGATGCACATGGGAAAAAAACAAATGCAACTTCACATGCCTTCACTGAACTTTTTGTTAGGATGCAAAAACAAGATGTTGAGGGTTATAACATAGTGCTATGAAAACGTTAGCCCAATGCTCAGTAGCTATTAAAAATAAATAGAAATCTAGGAATTATTAGGAAAGGGATAGAGAAGAAAATAAAAGACATCATTATGTCACTGAAGTTTTGGTATTCTCATCTTTAAAAAGTTATCACAGCACTGGAAGGCTACAGAGAAGGGCAAAAAAAAAAAATGATTACTACTATGGAATAACTTCTGTTCAAAATTAAATTCTAGATTTTCTTCCTCACAAAGAGACATCTAATAGAGACATACTAGTGGTCTATGAACCCCAGAGCATCTTGGAAGCGGTGAATACAGACAGGCTGCCTTGCTCAGGACAAAGGCTGGGTGCCATCAGGTAGCTCTAGCAGGTTGTAAGCAAGTGAAAGGAGATACTTTGATTTTTTATGCAGTATGAAGTTAAGCTCTCAAATCCCTCCCACAGGACACTGCGGATGCTAAAAGTTTACATGAGTCAAAAACTGACTAATAAATATGTTACTAGAGGCTAGGAGAGATCTGGGGGGAAAAAAATCTATTGTTTCCTGATTCTCCCTCTCTTTCTTTGGCTTTTATTGTTGTCCTTTGTGAGAGCACTAAACTAGTTTGAACTTTGGTCTGACCCAATATGGTCATTTTTTATGAAGAACCGCCACACATGAAACACATCATTAAAAGAAAAGGCGAGCTGTTGGATTGAAAGGTGGGTGGAGGAGCACCAAGTGCTGAATAACCCTGAAGAACAGCTCAAACAAATATTTTTCCCTGGAAGATTTACAAATAAGCATTACTTTCTATATACTATCAATAGTGCATACCAAAAAGGTCAGCCTTTTCATTTGTAACATTCTCCTTCCCTTCTTCACTAAGTCCTGGGCTAACAGATCTTGATTTTAAAAATAAATGCCCATAGGGATTACACCCAGCTGCTTTCTTACACACCTGCAGCAACAAGCACAAGCTTTCACTAGGACATAGCCATCCTACAGGTAAATGATGATGCTAAATCCCATTTCTCTTTACTGCATACCTCAAAGCATTCTGTGCTGCAACCACTGATTGTACCATACCCCAAATGATGACTTCAGGCCCCCAGGGCATGGACCCTGTCCTTTATTACTTAATTGGAATAAGTGTAATTTTATTGCTTTAACTACAAGTGAATCAAACGTAACAGTTTAATACAAAAATCATCCTGAGCAAGAAATGGAGATTGCAGACTGATGGCAAAATTAACCTGTGGGATAACTTACTTGTTACAGGCCTTTATTTCTGCATTTGTGTACAGCTCCAGTACACAAATTATAGGAGAGGAAAACCCTTTCATATTGTTTTTTCTCTCTTCCTCTGGCAAATGGGGGTTCAGCTATTACATCGTACAACACAGTGGCACTCCTTGTTTGAAACGTGTATCAACAAATACAGTACCGTTAGCACTTTAGCCGAAAGAATCAGATGACGCTAACAATGCTAGTCCTCCCCAGTGGAAGATCTTTTACTTCAGTAGAGTTGCACTGGTGCTTAACATACACCTCCCGTCACTCCCCTTCGAATAGATCTCCATCATTCACATCAGTATTCAGGATGGATACAGAGCCACAACTCCACCTCCACCCAAAAAAACCTTGCAAGTGGGATCTAGTTAACAGGGGAGCCCCACGTTTAACAACTATCACCCTGTTGGAAAGGAGTTTGACCTCTCTTGTGTGGACAAACACAAAAATCCGTCCCAGAAACATATTTCTTCGGGGATTTTGTCTTTTGTTATTTATCTATCCATTCTCCTTAGTTAAAATCAGCTTAGATTAGATATATCCCAGTCTTGTTTTTCACTTCCTTTTGTCATTCTTTAAAAGAAGAAAAAAAAGAAGAGGAAAAGAAAAGGACTCTTCCCTTCTTGAAAGGATTTTAAACCTTTAAACCTGTGTTTGTACTGACTTTCAAAAGAGAGGGGCTTTAGTTATCCTCTGATACCAGGTCTGGTTGAACTGTATTCAATACCATTCAGCACCATCTTTTTCTGAAGACTGCGTCTTGGTTTACTGCCAATGTCCTTGATCAGAGCACAGAAGCATTTACTTAGGAAAATAACATTAAATGGCAGCCCATGGCAACAATAACAGCTCTATCGCCAGAATTCACTCACAGAGGATGCATGGGTGGCTCGATGGCCCTGAACACTTAAGTACATTTTTTTTCCTTTCAATTCCCTCTGGTACATTAATTTTTATTGATAGCTTATAGCTATGGCAAGTGGTCTTGGTTTTACTAACTTGCAGGACTGAAGAGTATCACTGATGTGGAAAAAAAAACCAACATAACAACAAGCTGCCTGGCCACCACACTATATATTTGTATTTTTGAACCACAGCCTTTATCTAATTAGAACAGCAATTGATCTTCCCTTCCTAGTTTATCTGCTCACTCATTAATTTCTTTCAAAAATGAAAAATCTAACATTTCCCTCATTTCACAAAAGTGTTAGTTGATTTGCTCTGCAGACCTGAGTACAAAGTGTAGTGGATTTGGGAAATGCACAGGTTCTCTTGTTCTTTCACAACCTATTCTTAATGGACCAACTGAATCCTAAGGAAATTTCTGCAAATGCCTAATGAGAAATTGTAAATGTCAACAAGTTGCAGGGAGAAAGAAAACTAACACCATTTTATTACAAAGAAATTTAATAGTGCTTAATGCTGTTTCCTTTTTCCTGCTTGTATCTTTATATGTATTACAAAGATGCATCTGTGTCCACAGTTTCATGTTAAAGACTGATCTGCTAAAGCAAAGCCAAAAAAAAAAAAGTACAATCATTTTCATTAAATAATGGACTTGTGACAAAATGATTAGGAAAAGAAAAAAGATCACAGCATCCAAGTGCAGAGAGTTCTCACTGGCCAGGTCTGTAACCAAGCACCTCTAGAGCCTGTGCCGGAGGTTATCCCCTGAATTCTGGTGTTAATGGATCACGCTGAGGTTTGTTTGTTTTTTCCCCACTAAAATCTTAGGGGACATTATGCTAATTCAGACTGAATGCAATTTCTGCTATTTCTACGTATGCGACATAAAAATGACCTTGCATTGTTACACAGCAACACAGCTGCATGTCGGTGGCAAGAAATCTGGAACACACAGAAAGTGCTGAGTCAAGCCTTTGAAAGTAACACACGTATTAGTAATGCTAATGATACTTGGAAAAAAAAAAAAGTGTTTTAAAATCAGTGTGTTACAAATCTTCCACTACAAAAACAGCAGCTCTTAAGAAGGGGAGTATTATGCTCTTCCACTAAGCATTAGATTATTCTCCCTACATATATGGCTCATATTTTACTGGTCAGAGAAACATCACCATATCCTATGATTAACTCTGCACAGGCATGAAAGAAAAGGGATACCGAACAGAATTGGTACTAATGATAAAAATGAAGTACTAGTGAATCACATTTTAGACTTTTAATATTTAAAACAACAACAACAAATCTTTTCCCTTTTAACCACAAGATACAAAACACCTCCCTCTATATACTCTGGGTTCAATCTTCACCTACAGTTTCGGTAGTGTATTAGCGAGTCATGTAGACTTTAAGAGATGAAACGCACTGCCAACACGCATCCGTGCCGGGATACTCATGGCGACTGCACCTCGTGCCACACCTACATAATGCATAGGGTACCTAGTGGACATGCTTCAGTCCAGCCCTGAACACCTTGCTGACCAAACCAGAAGGAAGGAATACTGGCTAAATGAACATGCTTTTTTTCCTGTTTTTTGCTACAGTCGTATCATTCAGGTTGTGCTATTACTACTATTAATATTACTGCCTTTTGACGGGTACTTGCCTTTGGAGGAAATAATAGTGCCAGTCAGACTTGGCTTCAACAGTGTTAGGAATCAGTGCTAAATCACAAGGATGCACAGTACTCTCACCAGTACCGTCCAGTTGAATTCATTGCTAGTAGCAGTCATCCCACCATCCACTTCCTAGGCTGTGGTCTCAGCACAGACACTTCTCTTAATATGTCTTTGCATAGTTGCTGGCATAGCAGATACTTGTCAGAGGGGGTCTTTGGACTCTGCAATTATGCAAACAGATACCACCTATCATGGTCATATCTAAAAGACTGAGAACAAAACCAAGATTGAAAACAGGGCCCAGCTTCACTCCTAAATACAATGGGAGTTCTTAATTGATTTCACTGAGAACTGGATCAGGTTGCTAATGATTAGGCTAACAAAAAATATTTCACAAGCATCTTCTTTCCCAATTAAACAACGATTACACAGTGCAACATAGTAATTACCTAAGCTGCTCTCCATTTTATGGCATTTATTGTGAGTAATGTTCAAAAGGAACCTCACGTTCTGCGCACGCTCAGGGCATGCTGCTACGGCAGGGGATCACACTAGGTGCAACTATAGGAGATTGCTAAGATAAAGGCTTTCTAGAAAATGATATAAGCTCTTTTAATCTAATAATGCACCTAATTTTCATTTGTATACTCTCATCTTCGTTTTGCCTTTTTTCAATGTCTGAATACTCTGAAATGAGGTAATGAAACCAGACTAATCGGCATTTTCAGAGATGAATCTGATCTCCAGGAGCTCTTTGGGAAAAATGACTGAGGCACATGGGCTTTCTACTTCTGATTAGGAATCTGCAATCAAAAATTATGTTTACATAAAGAAACTTAAATATTATCAACAGCATTTAGCACTGCAGAATTGGTACTAATGATAAAAATGAAGTACTAGTGAATCACATTTTAGACTTTTAATATTTAAAACAACAACAACAAATCTTTTCCCTTTTAACCACAAGAGCTATGACTTCCTGCTGAAAATCCCAAAGGTATTTTCCTCTTTTCTGGAAGGCATATTTTCTTCTAATTAATTAGGGTGAGGGACTGAGGCAAAGCGAAAGGATCAAGTACAACCTGACTACTTTCTGCAGCTCTTGCTGCTCTTTATAAGCTGCAGAGAAATATTTGCCTGGTAGAGCTATTTTGCTATGATTTTAGTGGCTGCTTAAAACTAGAGTCCCAGTCCTTCATTCAGTGAAGTGTCCCAGGTACGTCAACAGAAGTAGTGACTATATATAGATGAGCTCTATACTGGCCAAACTCACTTATTTTGACATAATAGAAAAAGCTCAGAATGACTGTCCTGAGAACAGGCTCAGAACTGTATCATCTGCTGTCTAGACTGGAGCAAAATATTCATTAGGACTGCTTTTAATATGCTTCCTAAATTAATGTTTGTTTTTCTATCTTTTCTTTTCCTTCAAGGCTTCCCAGTAGCCGAATTTTAGAAGCAGCCTACCAGCCCTGAAAATTTTAGGGTCTAGATGTGAGGTTTCCTATTCATATGTAAGGAGAAATACATTTTAACTGAATTGAAAAACATCTTTTATAACAGTGAAAGGTAAAGAGGGAAGAGAGAGACTGTTCTACAATCACATAAAGAGATCTTGGCAAACACTTCTGCTATACTTAGATTGAATAAAAGATATAATAGACATTTTGTCATTTGTTTCCTGGGTTTTTGACTGGCTATAGCATGAGGGAAGTGTTACCATAAACATCACTGAATTGCTAGAGGAAATTTCATTGTCTGCCAGATTCACAAACTGAAATTGATCTTCATTCTACCAATACCAGTTTTGCCAGAGCTTTTGCAAAGTACACACAACAAAATGCAGTAGGCTTTTGGGTTATTTCTGATTAAATTCATATCATTTGTCTTGAAACAAAAGTTTTTTTCTTTTTTTTTTTATCTGACTGCAACATATAATTTCAGTCAGCTAACACTAAATTAGACACCCACTCAGATTTATTATGATAAGAACATTCAGTAAGCTAATTTCAAGATGATGACTCCTATAAATTCTTATAATTTATTATTTAGTACTTTGGTTTTTAATCATTAAGTACGTGAAGACTTTGTAGGTCAAACCTGTATTAATGAAGACAGTAATCTATTTTTCAAACTCTCTGCTCCTCACCCACCTTTCAAATTGTAAATTAACAGAAATATCTTTAAACATATGTAGAAGAACAAAGGGAAAAATTGGGAGTATTTGCAGCACCATTTAGCTAAGCATTCCTGAGACCGTGTCTATTAAACCCATTTCCTCACAATTTTTGCAGCTCTTACCAAAGGGAATGCTGAAATCAAACAAAACAAAAGATATTCCTTAAATGAGCAATTTTAATAATCAGAACAGCAAAAAATGAATTGGAATTATGCAAACAAGCATTAAAGTTTTCATTAGATTATTACATTAGCACAAATGGGGTCATTTAGAAGAACTTTCTCTTGCTGGCCACAGTTTTCTGAAACTTAAATATTAACCATATGAATTTTTTAAGAAGGAAGTAAAGATATCTGAGTAGAACTTCTTCACTCGAGCCCACTGCTGGCGTGCAGGCTGCCTAATGACTCCTTTATGCAGGCAGTGCAGGAGGGAGCTCTGCTGCCATACCGGCCTCTTGACGATTTGGAATTACCATTCTGATTCTATATGGACCTTAGCACATACTGACCTTTTACTTGTTACACCACACCTACTTGTTTTTAAATCTGTTTCATTGTCCTCCTTTCTCTGGTGCTTTTACCCTCCATGGGACATTTAATCCTTACAAAAACACAGGACATTCTTTTCAGGAATGCATTAGGACTGAAAACCAGAATATATCACGCACAATACAGCATATTAAGCTATTCAAGAACACTGTAAATCAGTTTAAACTTATTTTTAGGCAGAACTCTCAACTATTGCAGATCTTCTCACATACATACATTTATCTTTCATCTGCTGTTGCAAACTTAGATACTCATTTGTTACTGGGAATAATAGTTGTGTCATTTCTTTGCTCAATTAATAAAGCTTTGCGTCATGTATACCTAGTAAATGAAATTCACACCAGGAAACAAAGCACTGCAAACAAAATGCACTTGCTAGAGCTGAACCAAGTTCCCAATGGTTCACTGCTGTTTTCCTCTTGTAACCTTCCAATTCTGGAACAAATATTCCTGGAAAACATTTAATACTGTGTATCTATGAAAGAATGACATTGCTAAAGCAGACAGACTCAACAGGCAAAAATATACTTGTCTTTGGTAGAAATCGTGAAAAAGAGTCTCATCTTCACTCAGATGTATAGCAAGCAACTCAAATGTATGGAAAAGAATGTGTAAGAATTCCAGCATAGCAATAAAGGATATAAAAAATTGAATCCTTTAAGCCCTGAATGATTTAGCCATAAAATAAACCACTGGCAATCACCATATTATAACTGCAACTGAAGCAACAGACATTTCCTTGGTCCCCCGTTACTTACACGATTATAAACTCTGCCCAAAAGATCTCAAGGATGGTTTGGGGGGCTACAGGAGACAGGAGTGAGGGGTGGAAAAGAAGTGACGAGGTGCACTTGCTTGTGGCCAGGAAAAGAAACAAAAGGAATGGAAAACTGCAAGTCAGCATCTCTCTATTCGCCCTACACTACAGCCAATGCGTAAATAAGCTGTACTCCAAATGGAGGTGAGGGAGTGGCACTGTCTGCATTCAGAGGCCAGAAACAAGAACTAGGAGAAACAGAGCTGGTTCAAGGACTGAGTTTTTAAGTTATTAACAATTTCATGTTCAAGAAAGCATCAGGAAAACATGTCAGAAAGCACATGTTAGTATAGTGCTGTCCTTGAACATGTATACCCTATGTCTCTGCTGGGTTTGTAAGTGTAAGCACAATGTGCCGCTAGCAAGGGCAGAGGTTTTTGAACCAGACCAGGTCCACCACCTGGCTCAGCATGAACATGCATGGGGGCACTCATCCACACAGACAGCCTAGAGGAAACCCTAGTCAACTCACTGACTTCCCAAAGAGCAAATTCAGAAATCACCATAGACGCAAAAGCTTCAGAAAGCTCCAAACATTCCATAAAACATCTTCAGATCTCATTGAAGTGAAACCAAGTGACAGAGAGGTCAACCAGCATGAACAGATGTATTTTGAACGTTCTCAAATTTTAGATGGGAATTGCACTACATGTGAGTGGAGATCATTTCAATGCCTCTAACATCCAGCACTGACCTGTGAAGAAAGCTAAGTGCTCCAAGCTAGAGCCCTCCAGGCCACCCTGCAAGATGAGAGAATCATGGGACATACTCCTCCCACATAACACATTGCTGCTAGGAGCTCCGATTCCTGCCCAAATCCTTCCTGAGACAATGCACAATGTGTATATGACCGTGTAAGATTAAAACTCACTTACAAGGTGTTAAAAAAAAAGAAATTACAGTATTCCTAATTTAAATACAAGTACTTTACAATAGGAGGGTTCCCCCCTTTCTACATCCACTACTATCAGCAAAACTAATATGTTATTCACTTAGAAAATTTTATCAAGCTTTTACCAGTAAGTTGGTGTACATGGCTAAGCCAATAGGCAACATCTCATCCTTTGGGGCTAATCATTCAAATCAACCTCTATTTTAAGAAGCATGTGTGAGAATTCACATTCTAATGAATGCTCCGAATGTCTTTGCTTCATCTTTGTCTTTGGTCTCCAAAGAAAAGTAAAGAGAAAAAGAAGAGAAAAACATCCAGGAAACAACCCTTTACCCCCAGCTGTACTCTCGTTGGGAGGGATCCCTTCCAGAGACCGAGTGGGCAGCTCCCTCTCAACGGCCATTTTGTTCTTGGCTTCTGCTACTGGAAGGATTCACATCATAGGACTTTTAATGATGCTCTAACACTCCAAAATCCAAGCTTTGAGATAACCAAAGCCAACTTTTTTTTGTTTTCACAGAGAACAAAACTGCTTGCAGCATGGATGATTTTGGTCCACAGACTCTTGCCTGCTGAGGTCTAGACCAAAATCAACAAATCTTTTTACAAAGGCCAGTGCACAGCTGTGAAATGATAACTTTCAGGCACTGCAGACTTGGGTCATAGTTGACCTAATGATCTAGAAGTGAAAGTCTCCTTAATCCCATTACTAACGCTCTGACTCATCCAGTTCCTGACTGTAAAAATGTCTGCTAAATTCCTTAGAAAGTAATGTTTTAATCTGAGAATATTAATTACATTTAAAATTATGACTCCCCCGTGATTTATAACCTTGCAGAAACTATTGCATTTCCATATGTGGTTTTGCCATTTTCATTTCTATATACCTATCATTTTCCATTGTTTATTTTCCTTGATTGATGGTAGGGCTTTGGAGGTTTCCCATTATGAGGTTTATAATTATCACTAGTAATAGAGAAGCTCTTCCTATTATATTCAGTGAGGCTGCCCAAATTATTCATTGTAGACCATTGGTACAGGACTACAAGAAAATAAGAATTTATTTCCAGTCTCAGGCATATGCTAGATAAGAGGATGTATTTATTTCTCCATGTTTCAAAAGGATTAAGGTTTGAAAAAATAAATATCACTTAGCTTGTCAGCATGCAGAACATTATGGTACTGAGTTTAAAGTCCCTTTTCCTGGGTTAAGTACGACAAATCTAAAAACGGGAGGGAGGAAATCTCAACTATATCCTTACTCAGCTAAATAAATGAATACTATATATTTTAGCTGTTAAGCAGGTTTACAGAACAGACTGCACAAAACTGTATCTTCGCTTTAACAGTATAATGTGCTTATTTGGAGAAATGCTATGAAATTCCAGAAGTCCTTGACCCTTGGATATTCCAAGAGCTCACTGAACACATCATCTGGGTTTTGCTTAATTACATGTAATTAGGAAATGTAATTATGCTTTCAGTGTTACTCTGCCATTAGGAGTATAGTGGACAGCAATAACATTGGTAGCATACAGTTCTTGAAAGGAAAGAAAATACAGTGAACCTATATAAACTGACAAAATGTAGAAAGACTAGTAAATTCTAACAACAACAAAGAAAAACATTCCTGGCAATAAAAGAATACTTATTTTAAAGGCATTTTGCCAGTCCATTCTGAGCATCATTTAATGATACTCTCATTCACATCAACAATCTTGAGTGTCACCAAATTATTTTTTTTTCCTCAATTACATTGATGTGCTAACTTCCTAACATATTTATGACTTTTTAATCATTATTTTATATGCTAAACTTCATCCAGGCTATGGATTAGTAAATAACTTCAATTACATCATCTCTAAGAATTAAAACATTTTATTCATCTGTTCTTCCCCATGCCAGTACTGCTAATGTACAATGATTAGGAACACTGTCTGAAATAAGCTCATTCCCAAAGCAAAATTTACATTGCTTGGGAACATGGGAAGACAGCTATTTCACGCCTTGACGATTGCCCACCAAAGAAAACAGAAAGTAGATGAATGCAAGTTGACAAAACAGATATAAGGGAAACATATCTGATCTTCTAGTACATCACATTTCTGCTTCTTTTGTTTATCATGCTTTAACTGCCTATTATAGCAACTAGCTATAATAAAATAATACACTCCATTAAATATATTCGTTATATGTAATGTTTGCTCATTGCTGAGAAATGGTTCACCAAAGCATACTTTATTAATACAGCATTTAGTCTTTCACCCGGCTTTGTCCTCCAAAATTTCATGGTAAAGACAACTGTGAGGTCAGCTGTATTCAGTCCTGAGGCAGAATGTACATGCTGCTTTTTGTACAGGTCTTGGGAGGATTTTATGTTTAAAGCAAACCCTCTGTGTGCCTCCCATTTGCTGCAGATACCCCTACTCCTCACCCCCACTTGGGGACCAGGCTGAGATCGCTACGTACCAGCAGCAAGAAAGGTGGTTTAATAGCGAGGCAGCGGATGGTTCTCTTGGACTGCACTCTCAATCTGCCAGGCAATCGTTTTCTGCTAGTTATCGCAGCTTTCCAGACCAAACTCCACCTTGCAGGTCAAACAGGCGCAGAAGTTACGCTCACACATCCAGCCAGCCGGAGGGGACAGGCCTGTGGCACGGGGGATGTCATGAGCTGCTAGGGGATACGTGGGGTCACCCCACAAGTAACAGCAGGACGTGAGACCTCAGACACGCTGTCCCATCCCTCTGCACACCCACACTGCACAGAAAGCAGTCCTCGGGGTGCACGCCACATGCCTCCAGCTCCTCGGGGCACCCAGCCCCTGGTGCTCACTGCTGGTGCTGCAGGTGCAGCCACCTCGGGGAGTTGAAGGTGAGACTTCCAGCTAGGTTAGCGGCATTTTTTTTCAATTGCTTTACTAGTCTGTTTCTTTGCGGGATAAGGTCTTAAATACTACAGAGGCAAGTTTTGTTTTTTGTTTTTTGTTTTTTTTTTAAGAATCTAACACTCCATGAATGCTATACATGAACTACTTGCTTATGTTTCCACTCTTTGTGTTATACTGAACAGTGGCTACACCTTAAATATCGTGGGCAGTTTGAACTGGATTAGATACACTCTTATCCTTTCCTTGAAGCGCTTAGCTCTGCTGCTGCACACCCTGAAACCATGTTTTTGTTGCAGAAGTAACTGCAAGAACTAAGGAGGAATGTGAAATAACACACTGTACAAGCTGCATAGCAGTTCATCAAGCTTTCAGGGCCCTTTTGAGATCTGCAATAGGCAAGCATCACATTCTACATTTATAAAATAAATGTAATATACACTAGATGTGATCTATACTATTTTTATCTGTATTATATATCTCACTATCTAGTATAAAGCTACTTATATGTTATCAGATATAATTACTGAATATATTTAGTATTTGGAAAAGAGTGTAGCAAAAGATCTAGAATTAAGATAAAACATAAGGGAATGCAAGTAATTCATTACTTTAATTGCTTCAAGAAGCTATGATGATGTTATTCCGATATTAAAATAAGTTCCTTAATTAATCAGCAAAACATACTGACAAGGATCCTTAAATCCATTTTCACCAACAGTAACATTTTAACAAATGTATTTCTTGAAAACAAAGTGTACATACTATAATTAATTGTAATAGATGCATTTACAAACTGTCATTTTATTTGCCATTATACCTTCTTAATGAAAATAATTCTCATGGCACTAATTTGCCACAACCCTTTATTATGAAGACAACAGAACATGTTAAATAAGAAAATAAATCTGCACTGGCAATGTTGAACACACTTCAGTTGACAAAACAACATTGATGGCAAAAGCATGAATAGCCTCCCTGGCTCAGGGGAAGGGTCAAGTCATGAAGGCAGGGGAGAAGCTGGGGTGAATATTTACTCAGAGATGAACTTATCAGCGATCTATCTGTTGAATTTTCCTATCAGGACATCGAGTATTTTGAAACACATCCTAATTTAAAAAAAAAAAAAAAACACAAGAATAAAGAAATACACTTATAAGCAATTCTAAATGTTTCTTGAAATCTCAGGCAAAGGTCATACGAACCCTATTAGCTGAACACTTAGGAGAAGAAGAGAAAAAAAAATTTTAAAAATTCACATGAAGAAACATTTGTGCATTGGATATTTTGTATTTGCCACTATGATTTCATCTAGCGAACTAATTACTCAGAAAAACTCTTCAGCACTTGGGTAAAAGGAACATTTCTAAGAACCTCCAAGCGTTCTGTGCTGCAAAACCAGTGCTTTCACAAACTTTTGCCAGTGTCCAGTATTGCATTGGAGCCTGTGGTCTCACACAGAGGTTTTGTCCTATGTACAGCCTTTCTCTTACAGGTGAACTGCCTCGAGACATCTAGGCTTTCGGTGGCAAAAGAAAGAGCAAGCCACAGAGTCCTAACTGGAGAGGGGGGCCTCATATACAGATATGTAGCACTTTGGAAGCTCCGCTGTAGAAGGGACAGCATTTAGGATCTGATTAAGATTGGTGTGAAAATAGAGAAGCCATCTTAGACAACATGTAATTCATTTCAGCCATCAGACTCCAACTCTGTACACTGGGTGAGCTTTTTGATTTTAACGAGCTTGTACAACAAGCTGTTTGGGCTTTAGTCTGCAAGGCTGTTCCACCGATACTGCTACATTTGTTTTTGCATTGGGTCCTCTATTTTTCTTTTAAAAAGTTTTTATAAATAATAAAAGTGAAAAGACTCTTAGCTTATGGAAGGATTGTTCTATATACAAATTGTTGTCTGCTAATCATTCAGGGGAGCTCTAATAAAACCTCACTATTTGGCTTCTGAAATGAGGAGAAAAACCTTGCTGCACCTCAGAAGTGCGCCAGCTTTGAGCTGTGTCAAAGACCTTTGAACAAGCTTTATAAATGACATCCATATTTGTCCATTTTTGACTTAAATTGCTTTTGGTTCAACTGCATGCAGCACTGAATTGCCTTGATGCAATGTCATATGGAATGACATAAAACACAGAAAAAAGCAAGTTGCTGGCTAGGATTAGGAAATAAAGGAGTCACAGCCCTGGTTCACTTCAGTAAATGTTGGAGGAAATGAAAATGAAACTTCTGTTAAGAGGTAATCTCTTCAAAGCTCGATAAGAGCAGGTGACATTTTATAAGTCTCAAGTTTTTCATGTTATATTTAGCAGGTACAATGAAACAATTTACATACAGTCCAAGATTGCTCATGTTCCTCTACTCTTTTTCAAAGTAGAGAGACACATTCTGCAATTCATTAGGTTCTTATTGTACAACCTGAGCTTTAAATTCAGTTTTGCCCCTGAACAAGGAATCTCCCTCATTCTCGTTCACACAGCGAAGGTGAAGGTGCGTGAAACATCCCAGCATTTGGGAGGGATGTTTTCATTCATCCCAATCCTCTTCCTATCAGTGAGATTAAGCATTTATTTAAGCTTTTATACACTGAAATGCTATTTTAGTTGCTTAAATACAGAACCAGGCATCCAATCTTGAGTTCCCAGCTTCGAAGCTGAGCTTTTTATTAGCATTTCTCTCTCTTTCATCCTCAATTTTGACAATCACTCTCACATAACTTAGGTGATATTTGCACTCCCCTGTGATTTTTCTCATCCTCTATATATTAGTATCCTCTGTCCCCACCATAGCTCCTGTTTCAGCTTCTCACCCCTGGACTCCCGCATGCCAGCAGCGCAGGCAAACCACCATGTGTGCAGCCATCCTTCTCCCAGCAGAACATTTCGAGGAATGTACCCAGATGCATACCACAGTGCTGTCCCTAGGACTGTCCCCCGTGCACCACAGTGTGGAAGCACTTGCAGGATTCATCATTTCATGGAGTTATTTCACTTGTGTCAGTCCTGCCACTGCACCCAAACTCAGCCCCGCACCAGCTACCAAGAAAGCGTGCCTGAACTACTTCTTCCTTCACCGCTCCCTTTTCTTCACTTTTCCCACTGTACCAGAGATATGTAAATACTGTGGACAAATTAGTCTCAGAGATGCCTAACATTGGAAGTGCAATTGCTAATCTATATGAGATCCATCTTTCCATGTAGCCCACGGAAAATCCTGATATTCAAAAATCCCACAATACAACTGAAAAGATAGCATAGTTTTCTGCATATATTTTGATGACATCAGATGGCAATGTCTCTCGTGAATCTGAGACTGAGGGACCTATTAGGAACACTTGTAATTTGGAAGCTCATTGTTTGCATGGATTCACTTGCAGTAGTTCATATCCTTCATGTTTTATGCAAATAAAAATAACTCAAGGGTATATTCATTGAAACAGAAATAGCATGCCCAATATTGCAGTTTTTAAAAGCATCAGTGTCTTGTTATGCACAGAAACATCTATTTCCATGAACTCCTGGAAGGTTTTATCTTTTTTTAATCATCATAAAAATATGCAACTTGTATTTAATTTTGCAATTTAAAAATCCTTTTGGAATAACATCTAAGTACATTATATAGAATGCATAGTAAAGACAGATGTAGCTAATAATTCAGAAGAAATTTATTCTATGCATTCTTTTACAGATAACCTCTAATTACCTATAAATTGCTGTAATTCCCACAAAACGATCACAAACTCATTTTTGATTTATATCAAGAAAAAAATCAGGTTGGGATAGTTTTACAGGCTAACATCAGTTCCTTATTTGTTTAAGCATCGTTTTAGTAGTCCACGGCTTCCTAAGCCTTTACAAACATCACCTGATTCACTTTTCTCTGTTCTCAAGACTGGTTAAGTCTTATGAAAAGAGAGGGAGCAAGGCTGGGGTCACATAATTTTAAAAGTACAGAGCCTGAATCCTGTAAATGACACTGAGAAAGAGATACAAAACTAGAAGCTTGACCTCTTCCTCATTATGATGTAGCGATTATATTCTAAGTGCAGTAATATTTAAGGAAGAAAACCTTTTCAAACCAGGCAGATTAAAATGCTTTCAGTAAAACAGCACAGCTCACTTTTTTTGCCGGGAGTAGAAAGTCAGAATTTAGAATCATTCTAGTATTTCAGTTAGCATTTTTTGAATCAACTTTAGAATTCATACAGGTTTTGTTAGGAGCGGCATATCTAGCAGTTTTCATTTGCTCTGGAAAGCCTGCTCTCTGCTTCCTATAAAGCAGACATGAGGTTGACTGGAGAATGAAGACATTGATTTTCAGGATAAGTGTCTGCATTCATGGCCTCTAAAAGAGTGACTATGAGCTGCACAAATAATTTTTTTTAATAAATGCAGATATTTATATTGTTATAATAGCAAGAGGTTTGTTGAAAGAGAGAGTACATTTGTGGCAATCTGAGTAGACAGAAATGAAAACTAATATTCATATGCCAGTCATTTCTTTTTTGTCTTTTTCGTATCGTTATGCTAATGTTAAAATAGACAGTATGACTTGAGCTTATGCATTTACTTCAGTGAAGACTGATACCCATAAGAAATTCAAGAAGAAAAAAATTAAACACTACAACGCACTGTACTGCATATATATATATTACACAACCAAATACAGGATAATTTATTTCAGATCTTAATAAATATCTTCAATAGAATGGCTGATTTGCGGGAGTCAGTAAATATTCTTAGCCTGATATTTAAGACGGCAACATCTTCAACACCTAATAAGAGTTTTATCAAAGAAAAGTATATTAAATTTATGTGTTGAATGAATGTCTCAGGGAGACAAGCAGTTCAGATTTGATCTCATGTATTTTATTAGACAGAGCCACAGCTTTGTACATCTGCATATGCAACAGCAGGATTAACCTAATGCTGTGAATGGAAACAGAATGCCCCCACTGCCTTGTTTCTCTGAAAATGCACATCTTTTATACCGATATTCTATTTCTAAAAAAAAAAATGAGTAGCATTTTGTAGTGATGAAGCCCTGTCTTCACCTCCAGACCTGCCAGCTGAACCACTGTGGTCTGCCACTTGCGGGAGGTGGAGGTGACGGGGAAGCTGTGTGGCCCCTTACAAAGCCCAAAGCTCTTGGGGCTCTCTCTGCACTCGGGGGGAAATGCGATGTGGGGATGTAGCCGGAAAGCTTTGCTAGAAGAGAGGTGTGCGTGCCCAAGCCTGGCACAGCGCTCCCGCTCACACCTGGACAAACGTCACCCACGCCTTTACCCTGGGCTCTGCAGGGGAAAGCACAAAGTGGCTCCATGCAGACTACAGCAGTTCGAAATTTCTCTTTAACTTGAGCTCTAGCTGGAAGTATATAATTTAAAGCAGACATTTCCTAGACACTCCTCAAGGATCCAGTGTTTGAAGTGAGACCTGTGTGAGCACATGCAATCTAGAAACTGAACAGTCACGGACAGGTTTGTGCCTAGAAAAAAAGAGACCTATCAGATTTTCTCTTGAAAGCACAACTGTTACAAGTAAAACATATGTGAAAATTAAGGACTGTTGAAGTTTATGAAGTCTCAACCCAAACAAAAAGCAAAGCAATTTTGCATGTCTTTAACTCTGCAGTCTTTTTTCCAGTAGTAAGCATATGGTTGCATTCAAACTCAGGACATTTTTGTCCTAGCTATGTCACAGATTTCAGGAATGGCTTTGCATAAGCCACTTGGCCTTTGTTCAGCTTGAACGCTGTAGAAAAAGCTAATCTACTGCATTTATTTTTCTCTTTTTGCAGCAGGGAAATACAACACTCAGACATGCATAATAATTTATGTATCAAGCAGATGTGAAAAAGACAAGATCACAACCTTTACATCCAAGTCTTGTTCCGCTAACACTACTAACAGCCCATCTAACATACTTGCTTCAGTACAGTGATACATTTGTTTGCAGTGATTGTTACATTGCTTTTGATTAATAATTAAAGAAAGACGCCTAACCCAGGAGGAAATCTTAGGGAATGACAGAAACATCCATTTATGATGGCAAGGAGGTAAAGTAGTACAGCAGTCCCAAGAGATCAGCCACAGCTCAGATGTTACCTCCAATACATGCTGATGCCATCCTGCACTGTCAAATAAAACTGAACAGCACAATAGAGATATGTGACCAAAACTGTCAGCACCGATAGGTATTGCAGAAATTGTATTAGGAAAATGGATGTACTAAGATTCAATTTTTGGACTGTATAAAGGCTTAATTTGGCGACCTTGTAGGTCTCCTGGTGGAAGAAGGGAGAGATCCCACAGTATTTAAAGAAAAAGAAAAGAATAATCCATTTTCTGGCAATGCATATTTATCCCTTTATTTGCAATCCAGCTGACTGAAGATAAAAACTAGCCTGCACAATATAATGCCTCTTTGTTTCAGCTATCCCTTCTTCTTACAAATAACGACCAGCACCCTGCTTGTATTTAGATTCCACTACGCTTGTGCAGGGGGAGCAAGGAGAAACTTTCAGGTACAATTTTCTGATACTGACGTAATGCCAATAAGCCTATGGGCATCAACACATTTCCATGCACAAAGACATAAAAAAAAAAAAGCTTAACAACTAAGTCCACAGGTGAAATGGATGCAAATTTAATTGCTACTTACTATTACTTTGAACCTTCAGGCATACTTACACTTCACTTCAATCATACCTATAGGGTCTGAAGATCTTCCTGCTGAGGCTGTAGGTAGACAGTTTTATCTGGATAAAGAATAAGGTTACCACTCACTACTTCTCATGAGCAATGCATGTGCTCCAGTTGCTCATCGCTGCCTTCCTGCCTTTTCCCATCATTACAGGCAGCCACCCCCTAAATCTACCAACTTGCTAACTTATTTCAGTCTTCTAGGTTAGTATAAACTTGGGCTGAGCCTGCCATGCATTGCAGGGCATGGGACAGCAAGGAATATACAGCTATTTGCAAATCTGGGTCTAGTAAAAGAAGTCTGTCCACAGCCTTCAAGGGCACTGATGTTACAGAGAACAAACTTTAAACCTTTCTAAACACATTCATCATGCAGGTAGGCTGCATTTTCCATTTTGGTGTGATATATGAACCCAAAATTAATCAGCATGTATTGGGTGGGGGGGAAAATCAAACACATCAAAATTATTTCAACCACCTGCACAATATCTCTTCATTGTCAAAATACATCATCCACCTGACAAATAGTAACGAGATTTCACATTAGGAAAAGCATGCTGTTGAGGGACTTAAATCGTACAGTCCGTTATGTACTGCTGTGGCCTTTTTCATGAGACCACTTAAGCAACAAAGTGATAATACAATGTAGAAGAATCAAATTTATCACACTTCACCACAGGCTACTATACTAATGTGTGGCATAAAAATACGGGAGGCTCAACTACAGCTTCTTTCTGAGTGATCTTTTAATACTTTCACTGTACTATTTCTTGTGCAGGTTTTGTCGATGACTTTCACAGGGAAAAAGCCGCTCGCTCTGTCCCTTCCCCAGACACATGCACAGGCACAAATGGCAGCACAGCAAGTGCACCAGGGAATTAAAGTCAACACAGGGCTCTCTGCTAGTTCATACATTGTTTTCAACAAGACTGCAGAGGTGAACCTGAAGGTAGCATTTGGCTTTGGAATCAGAATTTAGGTTATTTATTTATTTGCAATGATAGTGATGGAAGACCCCGAAGACTGCTGCTCATTCCCCTTTCCTACGGTCTGTTAGCTCCAAACACACCAGACAGCCAGCAGACACACTTTGCCCTCTACAGCAAGCATGGGTAACACTGATGTGCACAAATCTTTTCAGAAAGAAAGCATAGTTTGAAGGTAGTCTTTGAAATATATATGAAATATATCATACAAATTGCGCGTCCCATATGACATGATATTGAACCCTCATTGACTTCAGAAGTTATTGCAATTTACAGCTATGCAGTGTCACAAATGCATCCCCTTCAAGTCCACTAAACACATTATTACAGGATAAACTTAGGACGCAGTAGCTTCAAATCATAGTACATTTCTGAAGAGCTGTTACTGCTATATCCTTAATAACAATCATTACGGCTGGCTATAATGATCTGTATAGACCAAGGAGAAAGATGGCAGTGATGAACTAGGAAAGATGACAAACAAAAATCACAGCAACAGTAAATATCCCATACTGTCGTTGCGCAGAATGGCTTAACAAAAGGCTTGTCCGAATTTAGCCATGTTTCATTTATTTGTTTTTAAAAGTACGATAAAATTATTTTTTAAATTGCTAAGAATGAAAGGATGAAACTCCATACATGATTTTTAGCCTGGGAATATGGTTTTGCAAAATGTCATTAAAAACAAACTCTGGGAATGTAGCCATCCTGGGTTCCCTTCTGTTTAGCGATGTTGACTACGTTGTGTCTCTGAGTGGAAAAACACAAGCCTGTTTGTAACAATGTGTTTTAGTAAGAGGTGGAATAGAGGTCAAACTTAAACAGAAAAGAATAAAAAAGCATTAATAATGTAATTCTGTATTTAAAAGTTTTTTTTTCCAGTCTGCAATTCTGTATGTTTACATCATTTTTAATACCTTTATAATTAACAAATCATTAAATCTGGCTACTTCATATTGTATGTCCTGTTCTCACAACATTTTTATACAAAATCTGCACTTACACTAACAGTGTTGAGTCCATACACCAGAACCTGTCTGGCACTGTACAATTTTTTTTGGCTCCTAGGTTATTAATATTTTCATATTCATGGATATTTTCAATCTTTTATAGAATTACAACATTAACAGAGAACTAGGTATAAAGTCTGCAAATGTAATACTTAAATTCCGATTTATACTAGGCAAACCCAAAGCATTTCAAAGTCATTCTTATGTGTCAATTTTTCTAGCAAACTGCAGCCTATTTATTTAAGTTTATGCAACCTCCCAGGACTCTGACAATGACTAAGCACAATAGCGACAGTTAAGAAGGGCATAGGTAGAAAATTAACTCTGATTTTGCTTATTTTTGTTGGTTTAAGGCAGAACCTTCACCTTATTTTAATGCTTTCTTATTTCCTACCTCACAGTTCAGATGGAATGCAGATATAATAATGTGATAATCGAGTGCCTTCACAGAGCCCACCAGTGCATTACAACTCCAACATGCAGAATGCAAACATCTGCTGGCATCATTAAACCATTTCTATACTCTACATACCAAGACTTGACCCTGTGACCATTTCTACCATTAGATTTGAATGACCTCAGCAAAAGAGCTGAAAGGCCAGAGTATTAATTCACAGAACCACAAGCTCAATTTAAGATTTAATTTGAGATAACTAAGAGCAACTGAAAGTGTATTCAAACTTATAAGTGCAGAATAAAAGATCTTACCCTGTTTTTCAAGTTAAATATAAATTCAATTATTTTTAACAGATTTATTCACAACTTTACTAACAAGGCCAGGGTTCTTTTAGCATACCTCCAGCTTAATATCCAGCAATATGATGCTTCTGTTTAGCAAATTTTTTTTCTAATTTATGAATATCTTTCCTATAGGGATTTTCCTGCATTCTGATCATATCCCTAAGGGGAAAAATGCTGCATTTATGAGCTATTCCCACCATACAACTTTGAAATGCTCACTTTTACTCTAACTTAAATTAGCTAAAAAGCCTGGTTGTTCAATCACAATGGTTTTAGATCTAGAATCTTAACACGACAATTAAAATATTTGAAAAGTCTACTATACAACGCATAACAAATTACACAGTGGTGACGATTATACCTCTTTCTTCATCTGGAGCTTTAGTAGGTTTTATAATGCAGGTTGTATATGCATGTTACACAGGCGCGCATGCTTTTATGCTATTACCATGTGCAGAAGACTTGCCAAATCACAGAAACGCAGAGGTGACAGAGCGCTGCTCCGGGCGGGAGGCAGGCTGGCAGGCGTGCAGTAACGCAGCCCTCCCCACCGAAGAGCTCGCTCCTGCTTCCTCAGGATGCACACAAATACTGCCCACAAGCAAACCCGGGCCCGCAGAGGAGCTCTGGCTGGGCTTTGCCACCGCAGCACAGCAAGACGAGGATTTCAACCCTCACTGCTTTGCCACCTGTGCGTCAGCCCCGAGTTCACTATGGGAGGATGCTGTATGAACTCTTCAATCACATCTTTTCTCATTCCACAACTAAAAGTCCCCACAGATATGATATAGCTATGGCTACACTGCACTCAAAGTTAATTTTAAACCATATTTTAAAACTACTGCTCTTAAGCTGGCCGTTTTGTGGACGAGCTCCTGAATATGCTGGTGAGCCTTACACCTCTCTTTAGGACACAAAAGAATATAATGCAACGTACATTATGAAATTTTAAATCACCTATGGAAAATCAGGCATTGTGCTGGAGTGAGAGGAAATCTTCACAAAATTACTGTGACATTAGTTCTGTGTGAAAATATTTTCTAAATGATTAGGACACAATAGACATGGGGTAAAAGTATTAAAAAAGCACAGACAAAATCACAGTTCCCTAATGCTGCCAAGGTGAGGACAACATAGATCTGTTTCAAGAAGAAATACTGCACAGATTTTTAAAACAAAGAGACTTTCATCACAGGAACACCATAATCAAGATGCAAGGGGTCAGTCACACTACTTGTTTACCTGAGGGGAAAAGAAAAGAAGGTATGCAGATCCATTTAGTACAATATCATATGTAGCATATCCTACTTTCTTTTTTTTTCCCTGCCTTCTCCTTTACATCTCTCCCTGTTTTTGAAGAAAAACATTTACCACTTTGCTCTTCGATGCAAAAAAGAGACAACGGCTAGGTAGGACAGGTTAAAATTTTCTTTGACTCCTCAGCACATTTGTCATGCAGGCTGTCTGCCTGCTGAGGAAACCTTTTCACCCCAGGCTTATTGTGAAGACATACCCCATGAGAAAGGAATAAGGTGAAAAATGATGATGTCACTAGGTTGTTGCAAGGTTAGCACACCCTTAAATGGAGTAATGGTAAATGAAGCAGCTGCTCGGCTCCCTACATACATGACATTCATCCTCCCATCCCATAAAAGTGCAGGACTCAGTGAGGACTGAGCACGAACTACTTGTTGACATAATTAGTGCTGGCTCAGGGGCTCTTTTTAATAGCCAAGTTGGCTGTATTTTGCAAGCTTTCATTGGCAAAATTCAAGTAAAGTTCAGCCAAGTTCTGTATCTATTTTGTTTTCTATCTTATGCATTTCCCAACCTGGAAAAAAGAGCCAAAATATCCTAGTGGCTTTTCAGTGTTGTGGTAGTTGGTATTTTAGGATATTAAAATCTTTTAAAATATACAAGTATTCTTGGGGAAATGTAATGCCCTAGAAGGGGATATAGATTATAAGCTTATAAGCTCACAAGTAAAAAAAAAAAAAAAAACAGAAATAAAATTCATTAATGAGTCTTGGCTTCATAATACCTCAATAGCAGACTTTCTGCATATAGCACAAGGCTTTGAATCTCTTGTCCTTTGAGTTTTCCTTTATCCAGACAGAGAGAAAATCATCTCAAACAAAAGCAATGAATTTAAAGAAACTATTTTTCCTTCATTTCTTTTTCTTCCTTAGTTTCGTTAAATGTTGAGTAAATTGTAACCAATATGACTTCTGTAGTTTTATACAATTATGTTTGGATTGTGGGACAACAAAGGCTTATTCGCCTTCTGTGCAAAGTTTGTTCTAGTTTGCCAGAATTCTTCAGTCCAAAACTTTTAGTTGCTCATAGAAAATAATTTATGCGAGAAGTTATTTTTTTTCCCCATTTCTTCACATTACTTCAAGTCTGTTCTGCTTTGCAAACAGTTCCTAAATGTCTTGGTAAGCAAAATTAGATAATGTAGTTTCATACTGCAATTTTAATTTAAAGGAAAGGAAATCAGTTAGCTGTGCAATTATGCTAACTGTAACGCACATTCTGTTACTTTGCTTGGTGGCAATAATCCACCCTTGGGTCATACTCAATTGTTTCACTTTTATCAGTGACATAACGGGGTATCCTGTTCCACACAGTAGTTCTTAATGGTTTTGCTAAAATGCGTTTACAACTGTTGCAAATATTAACACATTCCACTCAGCAGAGAAAAAGACTAGTTTTTAATCAGAGATTTTTCTTCTTTTGTATTTTTAACTATATATACATTTTCATGTATATATAACAAAAGAACCTTCAGGGAGAAAAATCTTTCTAAAATCCCAGCTTTGCTCCCAGTTTTCTGTTATTTTGAAAATGGCAACATTAATGACTCTTTGTAAGCTCTCATTTTCTACTTTCTTATCCCTGCCACAGATCTGCCCCAAACTGCCTCTGAAAAGAAGTCTTCTCTCTGATCGAAACACTGACTCAAGCATCCAACGGACTGAAACACTGCACAGTTAAAGCAAATCAGCAGAAAAAAACACTTTTATATAAAAGACAGGAATCTTTGTATGCTTTAAGGCAAAATACACTTGTATTTGCCTATGGAAAATACCCTTTATGTCTTATTTTCAGGATTTGAAAGAGAAAAGATAAGATTTCAACAGTATGTCAATATTAAGCCCTCCTACAAAAATGTGAGCTTCAGCATCTTCCTTGTGCTTAGTAACAGTGACTTCTGTACTGGGTTTGTCTAATACATTGCAACTGTGAAAACTAAGCAGATGCAGAACTCATGCTGGTGTTACAAAACCCCAGAAAATGATGGCATGTTTTCTGTTTTGCATGCCATCAGTAACACCAAATACCAGGACAAAACACTGACTTCTCAATTAGAAACAATACAACATTATTTTCATAAAGGACTGTAGATTGTCCTCCCCCACCAAGAATATTATGCACTGACCAAACATAACACACATTCATACTGTCTGATAAAAGAATCACCCAATAAAAATTATACGATAACATTAATGCAGTCATTAACAGCAGACCTTTCCTCTACTAAGACAACATTAACTGAGCATATGGCATATCTCAGGGAGAATAGCAAATAGTCACATTCTTGAGATAGCCTGCAATTTTCTGGCTTGTTTAATAAACTCTGAACTACATTTCAGGCAGAAGAAGACATATGTCTAAGAGAAGAATGTGTAGCTTCATTTTCACAGAAATTGCTTTCTAAGTAACAAGAAATAAAATAAAACAAAAAATAAAAATAAAATAAAAAGTTGTTAAATAGAATCAACACCGACTGCCTGAAAAGAACTCTACCCACCCCATAAAGCAGCCCTTGGAAGCACTGCTTAATTTAAGTGATGTGCAGGTCACAGAGACTGAACAGATTCCAGCAGGAGGTATAGCATACAGGTTGGTTACTTGTATCCTACAGGACTATATGTTGTGTTGCATTTGGTGTTGTCTGTCAAGACAAATAGGCTGGGAGGGGCAGACACCTCCTGAGTGGTAAAAGCTGCCAGTTTTTCCTGAGACAATTTAAAACAGTTTATGATGACCAACCTGGCAAATCTCAGTCTTAAGAAACTAGACCATCCGCCTCTTCAACAGCAGTGTCACTTGGAACACTGAGTTACAGATTAATTAGCTGTACTTTATCTAAAGTAGATTACAACAAATAAATACCTTTAGATACAAATTCAACTGAAGTACTAAATAAGGCCTTTTACATCATTTGTTCACTAATTTTGTCTCATCTTATCTCTGCTGTGTTAAGTACTGCTGCATCTTTCAGATTATCACTTTTAAAAATAAATCACAGAATCACTTTTGCAGGGGCAAAATAGTATGAATGCTGATAAATGGTTGAGAGTAATATGATTTGTGTCATTATTAGAGGGTGTATGCTCACTATCAGAAGTGCCTTCAAGACATAGAAGGCATTGAAATTCAAAAATGTTTAATAAGAGGTAAACCTTATAATCTTCCAGGTATTTATCCTGCTGCTAATTACTTCCAGGGGGCCTGGTACACATGTAAAAGAGCACTGGATATCAGCAGGGAGCATTTGCTAACTCAAAAAGTTAGGAAGACCACTTTCCCTGGAGATAAATAGCTGTTAAATCTGTCAACTTAAGCCTTAATGTGTAACATCTAAAATAATCTCTGTTCTCCTAACAGACAGGCTGTATGAGAATTAATACAGTAGTAATCTAGTAGACAGCAACTGGCAAGAATTTACAAGACACAAGATCCCAAACAACTCAGTCTGACCAACTGTTTAAGGAGGTTGTTGCCAAAAATGACTGCTTCAGAAATGAAGACGTAATTTTCTCAGACTATCAGAATACTTTCAGCTAAAGTTTCAAGTGATGGAGCTTTGTCTCACCATAAATTTGCAGGGAAACAATTTGTGTGGACATACTTGTGCATGAACGTGGACATCCAGAGTTATACACACACCTGGAGACACATTCCCAAAGGAGCTTGCTACTTCAAACACATCATTCAGATTACTGGCAGCTCACATGGTTGCAACATTCAAGGTTATTAGTGAGAACACAAATTCTTTAAATATAGCACTGAATTTCCTCCCCAAATAAGTATTTTTTGCTTTGACCAAACATATCAAGCAATCCTTTTAAACTGTGAGCACTAAGCCCAAAGCCTCTTGTATCAGTGATGACAGCAGGCTCAGCAGCAGGTTAGCATTCAGCTAACCCAGTCTTTTGGGTTAGTGAGCTCCAGAACAGTAATGTACTTTCTGGGATGCATACATGCACAGACAAGCACTCACATGAAACAAGCTGTGGTTATGGGGTCTTAGCGAGCATTGTTCCCCAAAAGTTGCACTTCAGACCTCTGCAGTATCTAATCTAGACAAATTACCTAGTCAAAAAAGNACCAAAACCAAATACAACAGCTAGGGTTTGGGCCTCCTCCCTAAGCCTAACTTGGCTGACACATGATGCACAAAATTAATGTTGACATATGTAAAGTACCACACATTGGTTTGAAGTAAACAAATACCAGACAAATGATCAATGTAGAGCAGAAGAAATTCAAAAAGGACCCTGGGATAATGGTAAGCTCATCATTTAAAAAGCAGAGGATGAAACGATAGGGAAAAACAGCGATAGGAAGCACAATTCCTCTATGTTACATGCTTATACCCACAGTTGCCTAGAATTGGAATGTATGTTCATTGAAGTTAGAACAGGATTATTTAATTCTCTTGCAAAGCCCAGCCAGAATATTGTGTCACCACCTTATAAAATGATATTGATATAGCACTTGAAAAGGTATTAAGAAAAGCAGAGAAGCTGATTCATGGACTAAAAAGTATGAGCTTATAGGACCCAAGTTCACATAGCTTAGAAAGAAGATTTTAGACAGGAATTTGAAGCATATATATATAAAGGAAACCTTTAAAGTAGATGAAGCCAGTTGGACTTGCCATTTGGGGAAAATACATTAAGGACAATACTACAAGCTAAGGAAAACACACATTTAAAATAAATTGAGGCACTCTGGCATAAAGAGTACTGAGGAACAAAATACCCCTCTTTAGTCAAATGAAGTCTCACTTCAAGGATGCTGAGGAAGGTACTTCCTAGTGCCTGAATCTAGGTCATACACTCTTTCGTGCAAGAGGCAGAAGAAAAAAAATCAGATGGAAATAGTAATTAAGCAAAGCCCAGAAGTGTCCATTGGTGCTAGGAGGAACTCAGAAAGCTTCCACATGCCAGGCAAGTGGCAGCTCTCTGTGCTTTGCACTGCCGAGGGAGAGGGAAGTCAGAGATTTATTTTCTTCCTCTCAGTCTTTCTGCTATCTCCTTCTGGGAACAAAAGCCCTGACGGGGGTTTGCTGGGCATCACCTTATCTTCACCCAAGCTGATGGGATACAACTGTGATCGGTCTCAAAACAGACCCAGCAACTCTCCTCTCCATTCCCTCCCTACCTGCCAGCACTAGGTATGCCTGTAATCTAACCCAAAGTGAGTCCCTATCTACTAAAATAGAAGAGTGCAACCTTCAAGTGCTTATTCATTTCTTTTAACCACCACTTTTCAACATTAAGGATTATTAACTTTAATGCCATTGGTGAGAAACTTTATTATGTTTTCAAGAAATTGCTTTAAATCAAAACTGCAGATAAGGCATTTTTCTCCCCCTCAGAATTACATGGTTGTGTTGGCAACCAGCAGGAATCCATTTGAGCAATAGAATTACCACCTCCTGGAGGTGAAAAATGGGACAAAAGCAGGAGGAGTGTCTCTTTTTTTTAAAGTCAAGGGAAAAAGGACAAAACAGGAAGGAATGGAAGCCCCGGGAATGGGAAAAACTAAACAATCTGCTGTTGACTTAAGCCTTGATGAAAATTATCCTGACAATAAAGCAGCAGTCCTGTTATACAGAGATTTTACAGCAAAGCTGCAGAAATCTGGAACAGAAAAAGAAAATCCCTCCTTTTCCATTGCAATCACAGTCCAAGTACAATATCACTGCAAGATTGTGAGATCCCAGTGAAACCAGCAGAGCTGGATCGTTTGACGTCAGTAAATTGACCCCATCATTCAATGGCAAAGAAATTGCAGCAGTTTTCATGAGCATGAAACACATGCCTACAATGTCTTTCCTGAATGAGCTGTAATTCTTTCAAGCGCAAAGATTAAAAAAAATGAATAAAGATATTCCTATCTGAAGTGACTTGCAAGAGCTTTTTCATTTCTGGATTAAGATACACAGTTGGCTTCTAAGTAAATATTCTATCCTGAACATCCAGAAAGTTAAAAATCAAGTGTCATGCAGTCAAGGTTTAAGAAGAAAAATAACTTTCTGACACTAGGTCCATTTTTCCCCCACAATTAACAAAAATTTTATATAGGTGTGTAGGAGTCAGCAATACATGTGTGCTAACATTTGTATAAATGTTTTATACTAATAACACAGAAGGACTTTGTTTTTAAGTTGACATTTCATTTTATAGATTTTTTAAAATAACTCCCTGCTGGGCTGATTTTCTATCCTATTAAAGATCACAAAGACTTTTTATCGGAGTTACAAAGCCACTAAAAATAAAGATGCTTTAATGGACACTACATTAACTATTGTGTTCTGAACGTGGTGCAGCAGTATAGACCAGTAATATTTCTTCTTCGCGTAAATGTACAGCATGGTATAGGCAGTATGCATGGATAGTCACAAATCCCCA
>VXAL01013914.1:76430-97015 GCA_013399475.1 Chauna torquata
TTTTTCTGGATCACAATCTACATCTCAATACATCTAAATTTCAATTAGTCTGTTTAAAAACACCCCTGCAGTCAGTGATGTGTGCAGTTTGCCTAGGCTATCCAGAAAAGAAAAGAGACAGCAATGATAAAGGAGAGAGAAATCTATACTCTATTAAATGTATATTACTTCTTATAGTTTTTAAAATCAAAGATGTCAAAAAGCTTATTAATGATGAATCTATTTTTCAGAAAGGGTAATTATATAAAACCACCCAACCACACTGAATTTCAGGTAATAATTCTCACATCTAGTTCAGATTTTTTTTTTTTTTTNTACAGAAACGCTAATCTTAACTTCAAGGCTCAAGTAATGGAAAACGTAACATATCCACAAATACGTTTTTTCCAAGACTTAGTACCTATTACAAAATTCTATCCTATTCTGGGCTGAATTTGTGCAACTTCAGCATCCGGTCTTTAGATCTCATTCCACTTGAACTTTCTCCACCATGCTTCTATGCTGTAGAATCATTCACCAAAGTCCCACTGGTTTTAGAATAATTACTCCACATGAAATGGAAGTTATGTACAGAGACTGACAACAGCAGAAACATCTTTGGATTGTGAACGACCTTTGGTTTTGCTAGTTACCCATGATTACTTTTGCTAAATTGCACTGAAAACAAAGAGAAAAACAAGCAACCCCCTCATACATATGATTATTAATAATACTGTAACATCTCTCTACAAATACTCAGACATTTTCTCAGGTCAGACCATTTCAGATAGCTTTACTACACAAGAATACTCAAATATTTTCCACGTACAAAGTTCAGATTCTGACATCCCAGTGAATATTGCAGCATTTATCAAGAAATCACGACCACAGCTTCCTTGTGGCAAGGAGAGCAGGTTATGAAAAAGCCTTTTTTGCCATAAAACACAACAAGGACTGGATCCTTAAATAGTCAGAAATTCCATTTCACAGCAGTTTTTCCCAAGTAAGAACAGTGATAAATTCAATATTTGACTTTAGAATTTGTAGGACAGTAGCAAAAGAATATATTCCATCCAATTGTATTTTAAAGAGAAATGTTCACACTTAAAATTGTTTTGAACTTTTTTTCTAATTATAATACAACTTAAGAGTCCCACCTGGATACTACCTGTTCACAGGGAAAAAAAACAAAAGAAAGAAAGAGAAACCAACACACAAAAAAATGTAATTTAAACATGACACTTAAAGAAGAGAGTTTGAACATAAATGTTATCACAATTGCACTAACTTACATTTGCAAACATGATCAACTTCCCAGTGCTGTTTCTCATTTATTATTTGCAGTACAACCATTACAATGAAAAAAACCCTCTTTCAGGATAAAAGACTGGTAGAAGAATATACCAGTTTCTACTGTGGTGCTCTAGCAAAATGAAGACAGACAGACAGGCTGGTAGATAGACCTTCTTGCTTGCTCATTCATTAAGGTCATCTCCTGACCCAGGTGCCACCAAGGAAAAGGCAACAGCTGTTTCAAGTATCACTGCTAAGAATGATGGAAGTGAATTAATCCACAGATGGAGACCAGCACCTGAAGGGACCAGTCTGGTGAGCAACAACAGCCTTTGCCTGAGAAACACACTTAAATGTTACCATATGGAGTGCTAAGGGAAGACAGAGGGGGGATGAAAAACTCTGCACATTGTGTTATTGCCACAAAAGCTTAAGTATCATATTATTGATAAGTATAACAAAAAGACTGCCTGCCTAGGCATTTCCTATTTAGAATTCATAAACTATCGGTTAAGATGCCTTAATTAAGAGAAACTAGGTGATTAAATGACTGAACTAGATGGAAAGATTCCACCCAAATAAAACTGTAAAATAAGATTGCAAGAACTCAGAGATGCAAAAGATCCATTAAAATTTGCATCAATTCACCCTGCTTGATACATTTTTCAGACTGAAGATGCATCAGCTGTTAAGCTGATACGACACTTCATGTAGTCAAAAGGCTGAAAAGCTACATGTTTTATTAAAATAACTACACACACTGGACCAGAGTACCAGAAAACAAGAACAATTAATTCACTGCCTCAGAAATCTTACGTGCAGCATTCACAGTTCAGACACCAAATATAACTGTCTATTTTTGCTTGAATGTATTATTTTCTGTATACGGTTTCAGGGAGAGAAAAATCAGGTAGTTTAGCTCTGTTTGGAATAACTGACAGGACAAAACAGAGCTGTGCTATCAGAAGTACAGAAAAGTAAAGCTTGAACACACAAAGATGGAGAGCTGGCCAGCAAATATCTGGGATCACTAGCTACTTTCATCTCTCCCTTACGGACCATGAAACTCACTGCAATAAGGAAAACAAATGCTTGCGGTTAGGAAGCCTGAGTCCCACGGTGCCAAGGGCTGCATACAGCTGGCCTTCACCAGGGCAAAGAAGAAACCTCTCTTTACTACTCAAACCGCCAACAGGTGCAGAATTCAACTACTTTCACTCCGCCCATTGACAGCAGGTTACGGTACCCCTGAGGTCTGCTCTGTGCATTTCGCCATAGCAAGAAATTCTAGATTAAATTAAATGGACGGGTATGACCTCCCACTTCTGAGAACAGGTACTTGTGTCAGCCCCGCATCACACATACTCCTTTGCATGCTTTCATCTAGTTTGATTGAGCATAAGCAATTGTAAGCCTGTAACAAACGTGTTCATGTTGCAGAACAAATCAGAGACTATCCTTGGTTTGTGCTCCCTGAAGTGTGCCCCCAGGGTATCGTCTCTGAGATCCTCAGATTAAGAGGTGTGTGTACACTTCTACTTCTAAGGCTTTTTTAGTGTTTACATTAAAAAGCACATCTTAAGTAGTTTTAAGAACTAAGATGTCAATAGATCTCTAAACAGAGACTAGGGAAACGAGATTTCAGCCCATTGAGGCAGCCTTAAACGAGGAGGAAAGGTTTACCTACTTTAAAGGCACTTTTACATTTCAATAGGTTGAAAAAGCTTCAGTCCAAAATGAAATTTTTCAGGTCATTTACTGATTATGATTAAATCACCTTCATTTATTACCAAATGGAAAATAAGCCACTGTACTCTACATGGGATGTAATCTTAACTGCTTAGCAATTTATTCAAATACTCAGAAGTTAAAATCATTTCTGGGCTGTTCACTTGTTAATAAGGGCAAATGGATGGTAGTTTGAGATATTATTTAAATATCTTTGAAATATAATTCCTAGTTTATATAGGTCAAAGAGGTTTCCCTGTTTACATATTCAAAATTTGACAATATGAAGCAAGGGATATTTCAAGATGGGATTCTGCGAGGAGGTTCAGCTTCTGGGGAAAAATGAGTGCCACATTTTTCCTGCCTTATTTTCTTCATCATGCGTAAGCAGCTTCTATTAACTGTGAACCAATACAGCCAAGGTGGCAGAAGGTAGCTGTTCCAGAAAGCCAAGTAAACTCCAGTAATACGACATTGCCTTTTTCAAGGAGCACCTTTTATACTCGTTCCCAAGGGTTTCGTAAAACCCTGTTCTCCAGTCTGAACTGGGAAACCAAGTCTTTCTCACTGCTTTCATGCAGATTGCTCAACATGTGTTGAGTGAGGGGATTTGGGTGTTGCAAAGTCTTTTTGCACAGTATTTTGTTATAGATTGTGTTGACTGTATTTTGTTATAGATTGGCTATATGACAGTATCTTGCTACCAGAAAGGGAGAACCCTATCACAATTTCAGAGCACCTTCTCTAACGGGGGTGGGGTGGGGGGTGGTGGAGCAGACGATGTTTAACTACATCAACTAAGTCTCTTTAATTAGGTCATTAATCACAATCCTTCAAAGATCTTGAGATTCTTTTTCCAAACTCCATATGTTTAAGCTTTGGAAAAAAGTTCTCAGCTCTGAAACCAGTAAAATGCTTTTACCGTTCCTAACATAATAATCTGCACATTTCCCTATCACTTATATTTCCCCATGCATATATTTTCATCAGTGCACTAGCTGTTTTCCTCCATCATCTGCTTGCTGGAGTCCAAGAACAAGTTACAGAGATCCTTCCCCATACCCTGAGGGGAAGCTCTGTTCTCATCTGTAATGACGTAAATCCTGAGCAACTTATTTACATCGGTGAAGTCACCCAGAGGTCACAGAGAGCTGTTTTGGCTTCTTTTGCATCATCCTTTTGCTTTATCTGTTACTTTCACCTTTTATAAAACAACAGGTGCTAAAAACTAAAGTGTATACAGCAGAATTCAGTTTCCAAAATGATTTGCAGTATGAAATGTGGCTTTTGAAAAATTCTGCACAAAATCTGTGCTGCAAAAACATATTTGTTCATGGAAAGTAAAATGACTGTTAACTATACAACCAGATTCTGAGACTGAAAGGGAGCATCCAATTTTCTAAATTTAAGCTACGTAACACAGATGACTGAATTTTATTCAGTTTCTTCTGTAGTTGGAGCAATCACTTGCATATGACTAAGGCATATTTTCCAGAACCAGCTAGTCTTGAAACATTCATAATTATCCCCTTTTACAAACACTATTGCTGCTGTGTCTAACTATAAATTAATGTGAACAGGGAACTGGAAAATAAGCTCATCTGTGAAACCCAGAAAATGTTACATAGTTCAGAACTTCATTACATAGTTCAGAACAAACTGAAGCTGATTTTTGTCCTGTGACAAGGACAGTGTGTATAAATGCCACCCTATGTGCCCTTGGACAACGCAATCCACCTTCAAAAACATGGAGCATATCTTACAAATAGCCTAAAAAAGCTGAAAAACAACAAAAAATGCAGGTAAAATGCACAGACAATTTTTGCATGCCCTTTATAGTATATCATGAGTCAGGATGGAGAGACCTAGAACTAACCTTAACTTTCTATTCTACAGGCCAGCGCAGTTCAGCTGTGTGCAGCTCAGACAGGTCACACACATGCAGGTGTGTGTAGCACAAAGATATCCCACTCGGGCACCATGGAAAGACAATGACAGGAGTGGTCTGTTTAAATGCGCCTTCTATCAATGATTCCAAGAAGTAGGCCCCCAAATCCATAATTTTCAAATTACTTTCTGCAATATGTGTTATCTACTGTTCCAGAGACAGGTTGTAAGTCATAATGCCTGGCTCCATGATGGACTAGGATGAACTATACCACACTACTTCTGAAATGACAGCAGAATGTGGAAATATGGTACCCAAGAGGGTCAATAATTCTAAGCTGATGTCTTAATGTGTGGGGGGGAACTGGAAGATAGGGAAATAGGGGGGAGAAGGAGAACAGCAGCAGCTGAGTAGCAGCTAGGGTAGGTCTATGCAGAAGAACTGTAAAGGCATCAATCAAATAAGGAAATATTTAGAGGCAGATTCTTAAACCATATAAAGTGTTACAGTTGCAGGATAGAAATACAATCTTCACCCACTGACTCTCCTTTCCAGAGAGCTTAAGCTCTGAAAAGACAAGAGAGCAGAGAGAGAAAGAGTTAAGGAGAAAAGTATTGCTCTCTGGGCTTGGTGTAGTGTCCATGAGGTCAGCTTAATTTGTTTCAGTTCTCATTTGTAGGACTGATTGTTTCTGGAGTTTCAGAACCGTTGCGAGTAAAACGTACACAAAAGCAGACGTGAGAGCTGCCTAGGACCAGAGGCTGCTGGAGCAGGACGTGAGCACTCAAGTCTGGAGGCAACAAGTGCTGCTGCCTGAGAAGGAGAATTACTGCTGCCATTATTTAGCTATTTTACTTAGCACAACTGCTGGCAAAGGACATTTCATCTTACTTTGCTTAATTCTAGACAGCCAGTCATATTCAGTTATTGTTTTTAATTTATATATTATTATAGAATTAGTTTTATAGCTGTTATTTCTCAATTAGTATACTCCCTTCAAGCATCTGCAGCCTTTGATGTTTAGTTTCTTTCCAGATGAAGCCACCATTGCCATCTCCAAGTCTTTAGACCTATTTCAATCTTCAACCACCATTGCCACTATCCCATATTGCTGGTTCTCTCTTTCCCAGTTTGGTTGGCATGGCTGCTAAAAGTCACAGTGGGACTCATATGATTTTTGTCTTGCTGTCCTTGGGTCTTAAGAGGATATAATCTTACTGGCTCCATCTTGTGCTGCTCATTACAAACATTTTGGTCTAACCTGTTTCTCTCTTCCTTGAAATGACTATGTTTTTTTCCTTTTATTGACTGCCAGGTGTTTACTAGATAAACTGATGAGTTCAAGGGAGAAACTTATCCATGGAAATGGTTACGATTTAATGAGCCTCTGCTTTTTCCAGGCACAAGGACATTAAAAGGTATTTAAATGACACAATTCTTACCAAGGACTTATTGTTTTGTTACGAGTTATGTCCTTCATTCTATGCAAGGGGAAACACAAGGAAATGCTCAGAAAATTCTCAGTGACAGTTTTTGGCAAAGGTTGACTTCTAAATGAAAGCCATAGTCAGCTGTCATGAGGACACATGGAAGGAAACTCCTTACCTGATCTCCAGAAAAAAAAATGATGGGAGCCTGCACTTTCTAATGGAAAGACAAATGATACAGATGAAGAAAGATGTGGATTATAGATCTCAAATATGGAGAACAGAAAATGGGTAGTAAATCAGTTCCATTAGCACAAAATGTAAAGCTTTCTGCTTGACTTAAAACCAGTACATGGAAACATGAGACTGAAGTAAAATATTACCACCACTGTGAGTTAGACTTCATGGGAAACAACCTTAAGGAATGCTCTCAGAATGCCACACAGCAGAGTAATCATCAAAATAAACACAAGTTTTAAAACAGCACTTGAAACTACATAGCATAAACCCAAAGATTTTAAAGGCAACAGAGAACATCAAGTTAAGGCATCCTTCTAACAGGCATGAAATCTCCTCACACTTATTATATACCACTACCACCAACTGATTAACATGCTATCAATAAACCTGATAAAACCAAACATGTATGCTAACATTATCTACACTTCATGTTTTTTCACTTGTGCTGCAAGTTAAACTTCCGTTGCACACAAAAAGATGATGTCTCCAAGAAAACCAAACTCAGGTCAGTATTTTCTCCATGGCAAAAATAAGCCTGAAACTTCCATTTTGTACTATGGGGTGACTGCAGAAACTGATGAATGTCTTTGCAGTACCTTGAACAGAATCTCCTACATGGACTGATATACATACTATCTTCTTAATCACCTATTTGAAGCATGAAATGCAAACATCTAGGCACTGTGCACATTTACTCCAAAGGCTCAAAAAGGATTTTTAGATATTATTGGCAAAAAAAACTTGGACTTGTCTGATGGATGGCTACTTATGGGACATCTAGGAAAGAAAAAGGCTTCATTGGGAGAATTTGTATAAGAGGGCCACTGGATAAACTGAGGGAGAGTCTTTCCCATCTATTCCTTCTATATGCTTCATAACTGCTTCTAGCCAGCAAAGGGATTGCACATCGCTCCTTTCCCTCCCCAGTGTGCTGATGCATAGCAGCAACCTGGGAACTCCAGCTCTCAGCACTACAATCCAACAACCAGTGAAGCTCATAAAATATTATGTAGGCAGAAATTGAATGAATAATTGGGCATCCCACAGCATTCTTGGACTTCCTTGTAGAAGCTGATGGGGTTACTGAAAAGCAAAAGGAAACATGGCTTAATAAAGGAAGGAAATATACTTTTACCACAGTTAAATAAAAATGCTATACAAATTGTTAATGGAAAAAATTGAATAGAATAACAGCTCTTCTAACTAATCCAATTCTAGCAAGAACTGCCGCCCTGTCAGAATATTTTTGTGGTACCTATATTATCTGTAACTATTTGTTATGCATTTATTTGTTGCATTTACCAAAGGATTTCTGGGCAAAAAAAAAAAACAATAAATACATAAAATAATTTTTAAAAAAGAGCTTTTCTAAGCAGGAGGGAACAAAACTAAATTAATCAATCATTTTGCCTCAGATCTCCGAAAGATGTGTTACTGATGATGTTTTACACTTTCATTAATGTTATAGGTACTGACTTAACTTATCTATAGCCTGCCACCCAATTACCACTAGCATTTGAAAGAATGCAACCTATTTAAAGGGTGGATGTTTGCACCTTTTTCTTTTTCTTTCAAAGCAGAGTTTTCCTTCTAGAGACAGGTAGTGAACAGTTCTTGCCTGACCTATGGATTAATCAGAATTTAAATACTATATTATTTCAACAGGCACTTCTAATATCTGTGTTTCCTGCCATGAAATGTAATTAAGGAAAATTAATTTACCAGGGGATCTCTAAAGCTTTACCTTCTTGCCCACTGCTATTTGCACTGGCCGACATTCAATTGTAATTCCCTTCTATTCCAAGTATATCGGGGCTATATCCTCTAGACTGCCTCAGAGCAGAAAATGTCACCCAGTATTTGGAAATTTTACAAACGTGGCATTTTACCAGTAAAACCGTACCGTAGCAGTCAGTTTCAATAGGTTTGTCATTGTTAATGAAAACAATTGGAAACACATTGAACATCTTGCTTCACGACTTAAATCAGTCTCTAACTATATTAGAGATGCAAGCCAGTGCTCCAGGACACGTTATCTGCCTGCAAGTCTCTGACGGACTTTCCCTGTTTGTAAACGCAGCTGGTACTCACTGTTGTCAGGTAGGATAATGAACGAGGTACACTTCAGATCCTGTGCACTGGTTTTCATGTTACGTTCTTAACCTATACTACCGTTTATTTTTCAACGTTGTTTTTTATTTGGAGGCCCCATGCTCAGCTGCAGTGCAATATCTTTATATTCAGCTTCAAAAATCTTCTCGCAGCCTGCATTCAAATGCTTTGTGGGCTGCAGGCCAGCCTTTGGAAATTCCTGTTACGCAGGTTATCTGGAGATAGAAATGAACATCTTTGCGGTAAATGGAGACCACCTTTTGCAACTGGGTTTCATGGATTTTCACTGTGAAACAAAAGGCCATGGCAGACTACAAGGATGAGTTACAGAAGTATCTTCTATTTAACTCAACAGTGTCAGGCATATAACGTGCCCTTTATATCTATAGTTTATTTTAACACATATCAAGAAGACAGAAAATTAGTGATCGATGTAGAAGGGAGCATGAGGTTTCATTATAAATTAATGTAGGAAGACTTGGATTTCAATGATGAAATGAACATGAATCTTAAAAATTGTCTGTCTTTATGAAACAGATGAAAATTATTACAGTATATAACTTTTTGGTGACATTTTACTGCAAAGGGCATATTGTTACAAAATTTAGCAATGATGTAGCTAACTGAAATACTGCAGGGACAGATAAAATTATTTATGTAACATGATAAAACATGAAACATGGATGTATTTGAGTCATTAGGTTGCAGAGCAGGAAAAATACTTTGCCCTGCTCTTAAGTGAACCCTCCTGTTAAATCAAGGAGCAACACAGATGGGACTTGTTGGGAGCCAAGATTGCACAACAGTAGTCAGTAGCCAAATGCAGTTGTGTTCTGGTGCCTGGAAAGCTAGAGGAAATACAGAAGAAAAAGAAGGAGAAAGTGCAAGAAAGGTTCAGAGAACTTCTCCTGGATTCCCACTTTAGTGTTGCTGTTTTTTTCCAAATGCAAGCCACCCCTGCAGCAACACAACAATGCGCTAACTGGATGAAGAAGTCCCCTACTGAAACTGAGTAAAAAGCATGTCTGCAAGTAGTGAACTGGTGGAAGATCTCTGCAAAGTAATTCTACTGCCTTAGTATGAGCTAGAGAAAACCCATAATCTCAGAAGTGGCCCTGGGTTAACATTTCTGGAGGCCTGAAATTAAATTCAGATTCTGTGATATTTCTAACATGGAAAGAACACGTACATTGATTGACTCACATACATACATACATGACTTCTAACATGATCAGCAGAGTTCAGAAAGTTTCAGAGTTAACAGAAACATAATTTTGGCATAATAATAACAGAATCTTTATCAGCTCAATGTATCTTGGATATTTTTAAAAAATAAACCCTACATATCAAAACCAGATTGACTTCTATACTTAAAATTTGGGTGAACTCTACTGGGCACATTTCCCTGACGCAAATATGATGGCAAAAATAAATTTTCACACAAAACTCAGGTCAAAATGAGGTTTATGCTGGAACTAAGGTTTTAGTCCTTCCTAAGAAAATATTTTCCCATCTGTAAATTTTCAACACTGTTCTCATTAGAACTGTATAACAGAATTCATATATAAATAACTTGCTGTCCTTAATTAATAAAACCTATATTCAATCTTTGTCTTTTGTTTTTGTTTCTCTTCCCCTGTCTTTCCCTCCTACCTTGCCAGGATAAACCATTCTGTTACGTTCACAGGCTTCAACTCTATTCATACTACTGTGATTTCCTTTAAACAAACAAGAAGACAGTAAAGGAAAGAAAAACATTGGGAAACACCTGCAAACTATTACAAATTCTAAACCCACCCACACAGCCTGTAAGTTATGAGTCAATTAAAGCAAGAATATTCAAAGTAAGACACAAATTGTTTTCATTTGTTTTTATTTTTTTTCTATAAATCTTCTGCAAATAGAAGATACTAAAATCTTTAAGAAAAGTTTTTTGAATTTTTTGGTTGTGTGCAAACCACAGTTAAAATTTCCTCCTTTGTTTGGGAATGGTTTGACACCATCCCTGTAATCTGAGATGTTCACAATGGGCTAAATCATTACTGAATGAAAATCACTTGATCTCAGTAGCGTGCCAACCACATTCCCTAGCAAACAGCCATGGAATTTACAATGTTCTTGAATGGCCAATTTTTCTCTGATTACCACACTGATATTTTTGCTGTTTATCAGACCAAGGAGGTTATCACTTCCTGAATACAACTGAGAGAACCAAAGAACAAACAAACAAACAAAGCTGATGCACTTGAGAAATTTTTGTTGTTATTGATTAGCCACACATTATTCATGACATAACTACGAAAACACTGTTTTGGACAAAACAGAAAACTAAAGTTCATAAGCTCTGCTCTATACGAACACCTCACAAAGATCTTCTGTGCGGATGCAGTTCTCAGTTCTACTAGCTTCCATCAAAAGTAATTCTTTTAGCAGCAGAAACTATCATTGCTCAGCTATGAACTACCTTCTAATGGTTAACTAGAAGAGAAAAGCCCCAGAGGTGGTATCCTGCCTCTATTATATCCAGAAGAATTCTGCTGTGGACGTGGCAACCTAGGCTTTCACCCAATATGCATGTAAAACATTGAATGTGATCTAAATTATTTTTTTGCCTGGGAATAAATATAATAAATTCAGTTTTGTACATTAAGAGCTACTATTTCATTCTTACAACAGATCTAACAGTATTCAGTAAAACTGAGCAACTCACTAAGATGTCGGTGTAAAAAAGCTTATCACTTATATAGTAACTGAACACAACCCAAGTAAATGAATTAACTCCAGTGCCACAGGAAATACTAGAAGAAGTTCAAGATCAGAAAATACAGAAAAATTTTTCTTTCACCTATCTGCCACACTGTTCAGCCGGATAGAATTTAACATCACTATGTTTTCATTTATTACATGTAATAATAAAGGTACAATAGAAATACTATGAAGGTAACAGAAAGGTGCAGTATTTCCCTTAATGTAAGATAAACAGAAGATGCACTTATGAAATATGAATGCCAAGAACTACAAGGTCTGAGCCTGGCTACAGAGGAAATAAAAAAGAACACTGAAATACCCATTAAAGAATGCAAAGAAGTGTTATGTGCTATGGATCCACCCATGAAGTCTTTCAGTCTGAACTTTCAGCAGGCTAATACTTTCATACATATCTTCCTTTGCAGGTGATGTTGCTAGCCTTGCAGCATGTCAAATTGGGACCATGCAATGTAACTTAGAGCAATATACTTTTGTAATAAATAAGCTCAAATCACTTAATAGGTGTTAGAAGTAATACTGTTCAGTGTTTACTACCACTCATTTAATTTTACTTCACTACTTTTTCCCTTTATGCCTTTGTTTTCTACCAAAGGATCTATTTATTGATTATTTATTTATTTTTGATGAGTGGTATGTGAGAAGTCAGCCCTCATTGGACAGGGTTACTTGTGGATAGAAAGCTTCTGTGAAGTTATAGGTTTATATCAAAACATAAAGAGTCATCATCCGAGTTCATCATCTGCCTCTTGCATCTTATCTACTGACTCAGATATAAATCACCAGAAGCTTCTGAAACTTTTCAAATTATTGTCTGTAAAACAAATTTAACCTCCAAACTGTAAGCAAAGCAACAGCTCTATCAGTGGAGGAGCAGTGACTTTGTGCTTTGTTTTGTCACACACAGACACCGTTATTTGGGACCTCAGCTTTCTCAAAATGTATCAGCTGTTAAAATCCCACTACCCACTGATAAAGCAGCAAAGTTTATGAGGTCAAAAAATGTTCACCTACTACAAACCACAAAGACAGGCTCTTGGTGTGAGTAGCAGAAAGAGACTTTTCATGTGGACCACAAGTTTGACCAACACAGAACTAGCTCTGGCAGGGAGAGACGTGCCGGCTGTCTGGGTCAGTCAAAAGGTGCAGCTCAAGTAAACACAACAAATACTCCAAGAAAACTCAGTGTCTCCACTAAGCTGCCAGAGAAGAGGAGCCAAGAAAATTCAGGCAGATTAATGGAAACCAGCTGATCAGAGTTCCTGGAGGCTGCAGTGCTTTTCTTTTAAAAGGCTTCTTAATCTTTTCCGACCTAGAGTACTATTGGTGTACTACAGACTGATTAGGGAAAATACAAACACATTAACCTTACAGTGCTGAAGCAATAAAGACAGTAGACACTGCTCCTAAAGCAGCAAAGAAAATGGTACTTAAAAAAAAAATACAAAAAATTTCTTCCCATCTCTGGACAGTCCCTGCACAGGGAGTTCAGTGCATATCACAGGCAGTGTTTGGAGCCTAAACCCAGTGAAAACACTGGGGAATTACTTCATAATTTTGGTTCTTTAAGTTATAAATACTGCTACGACGTCCTGATAACAACTCACATGCAACTTCATGTACTTATGTACATGTACTTATGATATGGTTATACACAGATTTTGTATACTTAATTAATAATGGAGCTTGTGATTCAATGCTCTGTAGCAACACACTTTCTGTAATAGCACTTTCACTTCTTCTGTGAACCAGTTATATTATCTATCTGTAACCGGTTATTTACACACTATATTAATGCAACAGTGAATACTTAAACTAAATATGCATGCATCATATGTGTCTGTGCTATAAGTACATATTCATGTGTATACACAACATATATGTGTGGACACACACACAAGTTATGTGTATGCGTGAAAATAAATTTTATAGGCAAACCAACAAATAAGGTTTCCTACAACTTTCTTACTCTTTTGACTGTAGGGAAGCTTTATTCTGAAGTTGTACAATTTCCTACCATTGTACTTTCCTCTGTATCACCTCTCCTCACTCAAAATACTTTCCACTAGGCTGGCATCTGTGTTTACATGGACAAATTTTGCATGTACATATCCATCTGTGTCCCACAACTATGAAAAACAGCACTTGTAAGACATTTCTTGAATGTTTGGAGATTTTTACTCTTTTTCTTTGTAACCCATGGTTCCTTAGATAGCTCACTTTAATGTGATTCATGAAATACATTTCCAAGGTATTAACTCCAGAGCCTTCTTGATACAAAAAATCCTCTGTTTATTTGATTTTGTTTGATTTTTTGTTTATAAAATACCATCCACTACTTGAAGTGTAAGAGATACTTCAAGAGATGTTGCCAGCACCTGAGCTCTCTCACCTGGCAGTATGGCCAGCGTGTTTGACTCAGTACTTCTACAAGACAAGTGCCACCTCCCTGACTTATGCTGCTGCTGGGAACCCGGCTGCACTGTGAAGTTCTGCTTATCCCTCCATGGAATAAATCTGCAATGGTGATTATTCCATGCTCCAGCCACCTGCCCTGATGAATAACACTTCCTGTGTAGCTGTTTCAAGATATTGGAGTTAGTTACTCAAGCTTGAAAGACAAGTAGAGAAATTAATAACTGGTGCACATGCCCTTAAATGGCACAGGGGCAAAATATGGAAACAGGAATTAATTGCCAGAGATTTCCTACAGTATTGAAAAAGGATTTGTGAGTGTCAGAAGACCTGCATCAGCACGAACATGACTAGACAGACAGGTGAGCAGAACCATGATTGTGTTTGGGATTAAATTTGGCTTATTGTATGCTAATCATGAATTTACTTCGAATTTCTGAAAAAGAGAGAGACTCACAAACAGATCAGGGCCGGATTACATGTGTGTTAGTAGCTGAAGATGGGAAACTGAACCAAGCCCCCCAGGTTGATCCAACACAGCACTAGCAACCACATTTTCTCAGATTCTTGTTATTTTTAAAACAAACTACAGAAATTTGCAGTAGATGGGTTTACGTATTACTTAGCTTTCTGAATTGGTACTATTTATAAAAGAACACTGTGTGGTGAATATACACTAAACGCCTTTGCCAGTCATTTCCATCAACAGATTCATACAAGCCAAGCTAAGTGATGGTTTGTGAGCTGTTAGTACTTTTTTGCCAAGCAGTGCTGGATTGACTGGTTAAATTCCGTAACGCAAATACACACATAATAACAAACAATGAAAAAGAAACACATATTTCGACAGCCCGTGGAAACTTCATAATATGCTTTTCAAGTGTTTGAAGTTGAAACAAGTAAGCGATATTGTTGTCTCCTTAATTTGTTGATTTTGGTTTTTCTCCAGACCTGTAAAGATCAATTCAGTGACACGCAGAAAAACAGAAAGCATTTGTTCAGCACCTTATCCAGAAAGCTCCATGTTTGCATACAAAGACACATCTTTGTGTTAATGGCATAGTATACTGAAGATGCTTTCCTATTGTACTTACTTGCTGTGTCACAAAAAGTTATCTGCATGGAGATTTAACAACACCATTAAATGAAATTTGAATGGATGTTAAGCGTACATATAAAGTACCCTTATATCCAGTATGTTTAGATATTTTAATTCAAACTGACTGATTGCTGATGAAATTGAGTTAGCTAGTAGGTTTGTAGGGGTAATATCAGTCACTCTGCAAATTATTCTATCAAAGAAAAAGCCACAAGTATAGAAAAGACAAGAAAAAAACCACCCAATGGTCCCCATTATTCCAAGACATCAAAACCTTTGTTTTATAGGTGATGGGCCAGGATTTTGTCTGGTGTACATTTCTAACCAGGACCCATCTCCCATTTCATTTTTGCAGCATTCTCTCAACTAATGCTTCTCCACCAGACCTGGCCTGGTCATGGTCTCTCTCTGGCTCAAGTACTTCTGGAAACAAAAAGCATCTGCTTTCTAGTTTTACTAGCTGGCTAGTTTTCTAGTTCTAGTTTGGCCATATACAATAGGATAAAAGTGTAAGTTTCTGTTTGGACACCGTTTATAAATTCTCACTTTAAGTGTTTCCATTCTCAGCATTTATTACAGCCAGAGACCAATATCTATAATCCAATGAGGATCTGCAACTGTCTCTTTTTATAAAAATGTGATGGCATTTATATAATGCAAAAAATACTCATCCATTCTAATTTAGGAAACACCAAGTTTTATGATGTTAGAATCTACATAGATGCCCACCCTAACCCTAGAAGAGCTTGCAGGGAGAAGAGACAAGTTGGACGAGTTGCTTATATTGTCGCTCTGGGCTGAATGACAGCTTTAAAATAATCCATGCTCCGCTTTCCTCGTGCTCTGACTGCAAGTGCCGTGCACACACGTGCAAGCTCCAGACCAGAACCCTGAGGTGGAAACACCTGCTCTGGAAAAGCAGCCTGTATAGATGAGGTTTTGGGTGAGTGTGCTCCTTGCTATGTAGCCTAGGGAAATGCTGTGCAGCCTTCTCTGGGAAAAAGGACTCCCAGGTTCGTTCTTTCATTACTTACTATGAAAGTTCAAATAATGTTTAATGCCACCTGATTGCAGCTGTCCTTAAGCAGATCTATGCCAAATTTAAATTTCCGCAGCTATTGCTACAGAAAAATAAATAAATAAAAAATAAAGCTACTGACTGCATACAAGTGATTTTCTATTATAATTTCCTGCAGACCCATTCAAATCAATGAAGTTTTTCCAATTCACATGGCTGAGAATTAGGCACACTCCTTTCATAAACCACCCATCTCCTGTCAGTCCAGGGCAACCTAAAAGCCACTGCTACCGAATCTTACACAGCTGTTTTCTGTATGGCCACAAAACTGCCTAGCGTTAACACTGTTGCACAATTTCTATTTATTTTTTTGTTATTACTGTCTCGAGCCTTGGAAAGCTTTTCAAAAGGCCCCGTTGTGAAGGACATATCACATGAAGAGTAACGATTGTGCTGCTGTAGTCTATAAGCAGACTGACTTGCTTTTCTTCTTCCTCTTTTTTTTTTTTTAATGCTTTTGATTTGCTGAAAAAATGGTTAAGGTAGAAAAAAACCAACACCCTCTCCCCGCCCCCCTCCCCCCCCAAAAAACAAAAATGTGGGAATGTTTGCTTTTTTTGGCAGCACTAACATTTATCCTTTACTTAATAGGAATTCTTTCCTGTGTTCAAAATGTTGCTTTCACAGGTCGAAGATCTAAACACGAAGTATTTTATCAGCATGCTGTTTTTCCCCTCTCTCTATGCAACTTTGGAGCAGTTAAGAAAAAGCAAATATTAAACCAAAAATTACTGTCTTTGAGTGTCTGTGAAAATTTATGTACTAAAAAGCAGCTGTAAAATTTTAAATGTTTAAATTAATGTTTTATGTTTACAATAAAAACTCTCCAGCCATGAAGGGCTTTTAAAAGCTACATGCAAAATACAATCAAAACCAAAGCAAACAATAATGCTCCTGTGAAGCCCAGCGTCAACACACAAAATGGCAAATCAGACTTTTGTGTGGACTTCGTAAGTTTTCATGTCTCACTTAAAAAAAAAAAAAAAAAAAGACAGGAATGTCAAAGCTACAAAAAGATCTGGTTAGAAAAGGAAGGCAAAAAGGTCATAATTCCTTAAAAAATGTTTTTTCTGCAATTCTGAATGTATTTGTGGTGGTCTGTTTTACCCTTTTATTTGAATTGTGTTATAAATAAAGCAGCTTCTCTCCTCCCCCATTTCTGTCAGCTGTAAGCAGTCTGTCCTCCAATAAAGGTTGAAACGAATAGGTTTAAAAGAGACCATTATGCACTAGCAAGTGCAGACTGAGGGGACGAAACGTTGCCAAATCATACTGCTTTTAAAATCAATAGGAATTCTTGTTACTAGATTCAATGGGAGTATAATTAGGTTCTAAACTCATACCCTTTCTTGACAAAGGGAGTTTCTTTATCTTTTTCATTCCTGTTTCCCTCTCAGATATGGAGAAGTCTCCTTGTTCCAAAGTGCTCTCAGTTTGAACAGCATTTTAGCCACTTGTCTCCTGTAATACCTGTGGCACCAGATAGTGAAGGCAAACTCTTAGCACAAGTAACCTCAATTACCTATACTGAAACTCAGCTATAAGTTGACACCAAGAGCATAGCCCATACCCCAGCAGTCATTTAAAGTCTTGATTTCCTATGTTCCCTTTCCAGCCTCACACTCCTGGGCATCGCTTTCTTAGTGACCTGGTCAGAGTAATGCCTTGTATTAAATTATCACCACCATCTTTTCCTTTTGCAGCTCAGTTTTGTTCTGCTGGTCTCACTGTGGGGAGACTGACTAGGTCCAGATATATTTAGGTGGAATCAAATATAAATCTGTCCCACAACTTGAAATGATTTTCAAAACCTCTGTCAAAGTAATTACAAGAAAACGATATAAATAACTTCCCATGAAAGGTCCACACAAGGAGGACCCAGCATTTACCACATCTGCATGCTGGGCTCCAAATCAGCCACTGGGGAGTCTTGAGTCCACCCCCATTAATCTCTCAATGACTTGCTTTTATAAACAGCTCACTGAACAACAACAAAAATACATAAAGACACACCATCCCCCCAAGCCCAAGAATTAAGAGTTATCTTTTTCATTTTTTTTCCATACACAGACTTATGATGGTTCATAGGCCAAATCCTACGCAAATAGTTTTAACTCTTATCCGCAGTGCTATCTTCATAAATTAATTTGAGAGCCTTCACTTTGTTCCAAAAAAGGGATGCAAGAGCACATTTTTAACTCTTTCTTGGTTAGAGGTAAAAAAAAAAAAAATACTGGACAGCATTTAAAATGGTAAATATTATTTTTTTTACTTCTGTAAAAACAGGAAAAAAAATGACCAAACCCAACAAAAATAATATCTTCCTCAATTTTTCTCTTATTTGTTTGCAGTAGAAAATATTTCTCATGGCAATTGTGTTTTTAAAGTACACATTACTCAAAAAAAAAGTAGAGATGGTCAGAGAGCGTAAGCATTAATGTACAAGCTTCAATGTTTATTTGGATAACTAAATTAAAATTTACTACAGGTGATAATAGTGGCTTCACCTTCCTACATTATAAGTCATTTGTTCCACTAAGTGCTATTGAAGGTGACCTTAGAAAAGGCCAATCCTGACTGCTTAGCACCTTGCAGGAATAATTGACAGAGTCGCTTGTACAAAGCATGCACATAGCTTTTAGCTTCAAGTATTTCCAATCCTTGTCATTGGTATAAAATTTAGGAGTTGAACGATTTTGAGGACAGTGCTCTCCATTTCTACTGATCTCTGTGGGAACTGTTTTATCAGAACTTTAAAGCATTGAGCCCAGAGGTTTGTAAGGCTTCTCTCTTTCAAAGATGAGGTGGGATTATGTGCATATAAAATACACACATACACATACAGCCAGGTAATCATTTGAAAAAGTTGCTGCAGAGAACTCACCACCTTAACATCAAGATTTTGAAGGAACATTTCTGAGGACTCTTTCTAGAGACACCATACAGAAATTCTGCCCAAGTTCATGCCAGCAGAGATGGGCCTGGAGAACATTCAGGTCCTAAATATGGCTTGTCATGAAGAGATTCTCAAAGCTATTTAGAAACTGAGGCAGCACTATTGTAAGTGAACATATTCAACAACATGCATATAAATTATTTCCAAGATGCTCCTCGCATTTAGCACAATTTCTCCCGCCTGCCCTCTTTCAGCATTTGCAAGACTAGATTTTTTGAGACTACCTATGCTCAGCTTTTCCTTCTGTCTTTGTGCATCCATAATTAATTTGTCCATATATCACGATTCATTCTTTTAAACATGCCAAATATATGCATGTTCTTCTGTTCATGAGATATTCCTATTGCAGAATAGCTGCCAAAAATAGATGAGGACTTCAGACATTTTATTAGTTTTATTAGTTCATATCAGGTCTGTGACAAGCAATTCAATTAAATTAATCAGGTAAATCAAGATTAAGTTATCCTGGTTTTAAAGCAAACCAAGCAAAAAAAAAAAAAAAAAAAAAGAAAGATTTTATTTAGTTTTCCCCCAAATTTGGAAGCCCTCATGCAACTTTCTTTTCCAGTTTGTGAACTGTAATGAATACAGTTTGACAGAAACAAGATATACTGACTGATAGCAGCAGTGACCAGAAACAGTGTGCATTCTTGAACAGCCACATTACTGGTGATCGAGGATCAGCAGCCCTTCAGATCCAGTGAATGAGGATGCAAAGCCAGCAGTACTACAAAAGATGCAGTGACATTTTAAAAGAAACTATCCCTGTTTGGTCTTGTCCACAGCCGTAACTCTAGAAAAGAGCTTCTTTTCTAACATGCTCTCCAGGATTAAAAACACATAGCTATTGTGCTATATATTAACATTAGTATTTCTTGGCCTTGGATAGTTTCAGATCAGGTTCCTCATGTCCTGGACATTATTCAAATAAGCAACTTCTCCATCAGGTAATTTAGCCTGCTCATGTATCTGGTAGCTAAGATTTATTACCTCATTGTCTTAGTCAAAACTTACAAAAATAAGGTTTGGACAGAGGAGAGGAATGTCAAGAGCACTTGCAGCACTGCTACAGTATAGTGGAGAGGTGAAACAAATCTGAATACAGCAATTCTTAATTGTTCTTTATGTGTGGATTAAAAACAAATAGACACAAATAACTGCCAGGCACAGCAGTAAGACTACCTGCACTTTCTAAAACTTCGCTACAGCAATGATTTATAGTAAATATGGGTTTTCTTTTACTTACTAAACAGGGAATTCAACAAATATGTTAGTTAAAAAGGCTGAAAACAGATCACTAAAAAATGCTTTACCAAAGTCTATACTTAGAATTATCCTTAACAACACAATCTTACTTATATATGGAGCTTTTCACCTACAGTGCTTTACAAAAGAGTTCAGTATTGTTATCTCCCTTTATGAATGAGGAAATGGAAATGAACTGACTGTTCAAAGTCACCAGTACACTGGTAGCAAATTTGGGAAGGGAATACAATTATCCTAATTCTTATTCTGATAATAAGAATTATTATTAATAATAGTAATATTAAATAATATTAATAATTAATAATATTAATATTTATTAATAATAAGAATTATTATTA
>VXAL01013925.1:287-16430 GCA_013399475.1 Chauna torquata
GTCCTTGAGCTTTTGGAGAGGAGGAAGTGGGGAGAGAAAAGAGAAAAAGGATGGGCGCTGTAAAACCATAGAGTGAATCCTCTCCAGAGCCGCGATGGGATTTCACAGCTCCTCAGGTTAATACTGGGGAGGGGGATGGAAGACACGTAGGAAGGCGGGCACCACTGCCTGCGCTTCTTACCATTTCTCTCGGAGAAAAAATAAGTTATTATCGTCTCCTCTTTCTTATGAGAGAGCAGCAAGGTCAAAAGCCACAGGCAAAAAGAAACGGTAGAAGAGCTTAAAGTCTCCACTGCAGCAGTAACAACAGAGGCACCACACAAGGTTTATGAGGCTACCGCTCCTCCTAGGCAAGCACCAAAGGTAGCACCTAAGCCTAACCAATTACTTTTGCATTTCTACAGTAAATACTCACAGCTGGTAACAAGGAAAGTACGGGTCTCTGGGAAGTCCATGGCCAGAAGAGTCCTCCATTTGGTAACTCCACCTTCAAGTGTCCTGCAGCATGCTGGGGGTCCTTGCTTTTAATAGCAGGCAGGTGGGGCATGCCCAGAGAGAGGCCTCACCAGTGAAGTGGAAATGGGGAGGGGGGCAGGAACAGGCAGCCTCTTCAAATGTTTCTTTCTTTCTTGTGGGCGTTTTAGAAAGAAGAATTTTAACTAGGAATCTTCACCAAAATAAAAAGTTGATGCATTTCATTGTATTTTGACTTATTGTTAGGACTTTGCAGTGTAAAGCCTTCTGGGCTTGGCTTTGGTAAAGAAATAAAAAATGGTTTGTGGTGTGTTTTTTTTTTTTTTTTTTTTCCCTTGTCATCTCATAGCTGTAATTTTGAGGTCAGGCATGCAACACTGGGTGTTTTACATGGAATATGTGAGTCTGATCTCAGCCATTTTGAGTACGTAGCAAATACTTGGAGTCTCAGAGGTTGGAGAAGAAACATTGATTTTTTTTTTTTTTTTTTTTTTTTTTTTTTTTGCCTTGTCTTTCTTGATAGCAGGTATACAGCTTCATCCAGTTACAGCTGGGTGAGATGAAGGACCATTGGCTTCAGCTGCTTGGAAAAATGCTTAGTAAAGGTTGCAAGGGTTACCTGTCTGTTGGATATGCCAGCTGAACTGCTTGCATAAACACTTTGTAGGCTGCTTCAGTCAAACCAAACCATTAGCAAAGATGAACTAATTAAGCTTTTTGGTTAACTAAAACTTTTTAATTAAGCTTTTTGCTGTAGCTAAGATGGTAGGTTTTCTCTTGTATGCTGTGACACGTGCGGTCTGATCAGCATGCCTGATGAGTGAACACGTGTGATGGGTGCCATAGAGGCTGTCTGTACTCTGTGCAAATGGACTATGCAACTCTGTGCAGCACACGCCACAGATCCTCTTTTAGACTAGGAGTCTGGGCAGGCGCCTCATCCATCCACCTTGCATTCCTTCTGTAGTATTTTAAGCAGATGCAGCAAGCAGAATAACCGAAGGAGCACCTCAAGTCAACAGCCACTGGCAGGGTAGATACTGTGTCTTCAAAAGTAATTAAAAAAAAAAGGGTCTGAGTCTAAGTCTCCATCTTAAACTGGAGACTTCATACACAGTAACGAGGGATCAACAGTGATTTCAACATCAATATATTCATTTTTACTGTAGGCAATGTGCTATAAAATGAATTGTTGTGGAGACACAGCAGCATGCTGTGCCTTACAAGTAAGGAAGTGGTGGATGTAGTGTGAATCCATAAAGTATGAATTATCCAGGAGCTCATTCTGCACCAGGACAAAACAAAAGAGGAAGAGATGTCTTGATTAGAGCAAATTTTAGGTTTAAGGAAACACTTGGAGGTCCACAGGGTGTGTTGTAAATATTTTAAACAGCGTTCCCTGTTTAACTGGGATGCTGTATAGCAGCATCATTCCTGGATAGACTGATACGATTTAATTAAGCCTATGAAAACTAAGATTTTAATGCAGAACCTGCAAAACAGTACAAGATGCTGAACTAAGCAAAATGAAGACTGGCACTGAGATTGTAACACAAGATTGGCTTAAGGTGAACTTATTTCAGTCAGTGCAACTGGGGTAGTTGGGATTTATGCTAGGGGTTCCAGAGGACAGCAAGTTGTTTCACATAATTGGTTCACTGCATTTGCATTGATTCCCACCTCAAGGACTTGCTAGTCAGACAGAGTAATTAAAAAAACAATCCAGAAAACTATCTTGTATTTTAAATCACTCCTGTTGGTTGCAGTTTAGAAATTAATGAGGATTATGAAGCTCGGTATTGTGCTTTCCAGAAATACTCAGTCCTGAGGTTTACCTGGTTGCACAACCTAGCAGTCAGAAGACAGAACCTTTATTCTTAGCTTCCACTGACTTATTATGTGACCACAGGCAACCTAGTTCATCTTTAGTGCCTCAGTTTTGTGCTGGTAAAACATCTATCATGATTTCTATTCTCTCTCTTAAAGGTAGAAAACACTATATAAATTGTAAAATCCAATTACTATTAGATGATGGAGTTGTGTTGTCTCTCTTTTTATGAACTAAGGAATTAAAGACAGTATTAGCAGGGATATGTATTATACACCTCCCATACAGGTATTAATAAAACAGCTTTTAGTCAAGTATCTGAAAGTCAAGGCAATAGTTCACACAAGTGTGCATGCATCGCTGGGCAACCAGCTTCATGTTAGAAGCTCATTGTGATTTGGGAGAGCAGGGTAAGCAGGTAATCCATAGTCTAGACTGTCATCAGCAATCCACAAGGAAAAACTGGGGACTAAACAGCAGATAGGTGGTTATAAAACTCAGAATTTTAAGAGTGAGGTCGCAAAAAATGTTGTGATAAGGAGTCAAGACACACATTTTGAGCCTTGTGAGAGTGCAGTCCCATGCTATAATTATTACAGCAGATCTGTGAAATCATCTGGTTCAGAAAATAAAAAGATCATTTCACTGATTCATTTTAGGGCAAGGCCCCCAAACATTTAAATCATCACAACCAAAAGAGAGTTAAACTATGGATGTAGGTTGAGAATGACGGGTCAGGGTGTGAACCTCCACTCTTCACCTTGACATTGAAGAAATCCCAACATGGGATACTACCTGAACCACACCATAATGTAACTGTGTTGTTGCCTGATACTGTTAAAAATTACATTATTTATACTACAGTTCTGATGTGCTAGTGAGATCCTTAGTATCCAGTGTTCTATGTGAGAAATAGCATAATTTGTTAGTGAAAAGAAAATAGATGCTTAGCTGAATATTGTAAATAACGTATTGGGCAGTAGTTTTGTATTGTCCTCAAACTGATGAGGGCAATTTGCATGTAATAAAATCATTTCTGCTCCTGTCTCTCTAAGGTGACTGTTATGAAGGGGGAAACTTTACCAAATAAAACTCTGTAAAGAAAGTGAGTCCCATTACAAATTCATTAAGCTGAGCTCTTTTTCCTTTGCTAAGAACTTTTAAGTAGGAACAAAGCCTGTAGCTCAATTTATGAAATATCTCAGCTGTGGGGAAGACACTCCAAGTGTTTTGGATGACAGAAAGAAGGGGGCATCTTTTCTAGCTTAGAAGGCTCTCAGCTCTGAGTGCTATGCCAGTTGTGGCGATGTAGCAAGTGAATACACACGAAACAGGAGCTAAGCGAGCAGAATCTAGCTGGTTTGTTCTCACTTTTAGTCGCTGAAAGAGAAAGAGGGCAATTGTCACTGGTTTCATTATTTTATGTTACAAACAGCACGTGCAAGTTGCACGTAAGCAAGTCCCCACTGAGACAGTGTACAAATAAATAATGCATGTAGACTTTGCTCCAAAGAGTTTACAATTAAAGTATCATGTAAGGAGCAAGCCAGGCTTTTCGATACACCTTACTTGGGGTTTGCACAAACCACAACCCTGCCCCTCGCTCCAAAGATCTGTAGTATTCTACAGTGACTCAGTCCTGATGCCTGAGAGAGCCCGAGAGAGGCAGCCGTCGGGGTTGTTAAATACACAGGCGGCAGAGAACTAGACCTGTCCGCATCCTTGACTGTTTTTGACAGCTGACCTTTCAACACAGTCCCTCATTAGGAATAGCCCCTGTCTATCACAGCACCCTTTCAAAGGTCTGAATGCTTAGGAAATGTCACATCTCTCTCTCATAATTAACACAACTCTAGGTCACTAGTTTTAATTCTGGTTTCCATTTTGATTGATGTTGCTTCATCCAGATATGGATTTTAGTGATACAGACCATTTTTTATTCCAAGTTTAAAGCATAAGGAATATCCTGCAATAATGTAAGCCAGGCAATTGTTTTCAAGCAGGCTACGAACAAAGGTAAAGTACCCAATCTTGTAGATGTTTATGACAAGGTATACTGTGAGCAGTGATGAAAATACATGGTTATGAACTTTGCATACTTTGGTGCGTGGTCCTTGCAGAACAAGAATTACACAGTGCTACTGGCAATACTGAGAAAATACAAAGATATTTATTCAGGAACAAACTGTACAAAAACTAAGCCAATGCCCATCACTACGTTCTCCTTTTCAAAAGAACAATATAGCTAGGCATCAGATGTTAGTTCACCTCTTGTGCCAAACAATGATGATAACTTAAATACACATTTATTAGTTACACACATAACCAATATGTAGCTGTTGGTTCGCCTGTACCGTTTCATTACTTCTGTAATTGAAAGATGGAATGGCTTCCTCGGATCAATATGCAGGAAGAACCATACCCTGGGGCTCCCAAAACCTCGGGTGTTCCTCTATCTGCAATACAGTTGTGCTCTTTGGCAGTTCACTCTAGAGGCTCTAGTTTCTTTGGAAATGCTACTTTGGCAAGAACATCTTTACACTCCACTAATAGCAGTTCGCAGTTTTAATACAATGCCTTCTGGACAAGATTTCATCACAGACTATAGCTAACAATTAATTAAGACATTCAGAGACATACTGTTTGGCAGACTCCTACACACTGCAGGCATCTCCTTAGAACACTCTCAGTTGTGCTGCAGTCCCAGAATTAAATTACACTCAAACTTGTTATATATATGTATTAAGATAATTCAGTCTGCGGTGCTTTGCTAGTGTATGCTTATGCTTTCTGTGATTCAAATAGCGTCAAAACCTCCTTGAGCACTGGAATGGATTAAACTATATTTTCCATTGTTCTGCTTGGGGCTAGAAGGCGTTCCAGTTGTTGACAGGCACTGGAAGACTCTCCTTCCGTGTAACCTCCACGTTGCCCACGTCAAGACTGCCCTATGTAGACGACATCCCTATGTAGAGATTTAATTTGTTACCCTCTGCATATCGCCATCAACATACTTAAAAGCTAGAGACTGCTGACATATCCCAATATTCCTGTTTTAAATGTCACTAAGCCCACAGACAGAGAGTTAGTTACCTAGAAATCACCCTTACCTGAAGCCAAGTTAAGATAAAAACAAATAGAAGTATTTATCAATGTATTGTAAATGAGTGTAATTACCCTAATTCTTAACAGAAGAGAAGAGAAATGGAAAAAAAAAAATCTGCTTCTGCTAGGATCCAAAATGCTTTTATTCTCCGCTTTCTATCCAGATAATCAGTTAAACATTTACCTAATCCACAGGCTCTCTCCATCTACGTGCCGGAAACCTCAGGTTGTATTCACAGACACTGAGAGCTTTCTCTTTCTTTTTGTTCACATCTGCCCTTTGGGATCTACCCAGAAGAATAGGTGCAAGCTGGGAGATAGCACACACAGTAAAAGCAGAAGAAAAGGAGGAGATAAGGGTAAACAGGCAACACAAGATCTCACATTTCTCAGCCTGGGATCCTCACTCATTCAGGCAATAAACCTGTGTGGCAAGTGGAAGTATATTTTTGGGGAGTTGCTGTAACAAAGCGGGGGTCTGAGCTTTTTTCTCCCTTCCCTGGTAATATTTTGGTCAGTTATTCTCCATCTGAGTTGTTTTGGGAGTATTTTAGGACCAACAACAGCTCTTCCTTTACTTGTTTCGTCCACTAATTAAACCCATTTTGAACTACTCATATTCAGTCTCAGCACTTTCCTGATTTCTTGCAGGGTGTCATCATGGTCCTTAGACTACAGCAGTAATTTCTGAAGCTAATACGTAGTTGATAAAGAGCTCTTAGTCTTTCCCCGTGGTGATAACAACATTATCACAAATTCTTTTCTCAGTCTTGTGCTCTGTTTACTTGCTGTGTCACTAATACTAATAAAATCACTTATATGGATAATAAAATACAAGCAGGAAAAAAAAAGATTCTTCAGATTTTCCCTGTTAATTTTTTTTTTTTTTTCTTTTTTTTTTTTTTTCCCTTTAAATTTGTGTTATAATGTACTCTGGGGGTTATGAGAACAGGACTCTATCTTTGCATTCTCCAAACACAGGCCTTTCCTCCATAAGCTATGCTCACATTAACTTCTTAGGAATAATGTAACTGATCTGATTTTATGCTGCCCTGAACGTACAGTTGTTCTGTATGCTGACACTGCTCATCAGGTCCTGGGCACCCTGGAATTCCATCCACTAAATTTAGTGGCAAGAGAAGTCCACTAAGAAAAACAGATGAAGCTTGAAACAGTCTTTCCTCTTGAACTCAGTGAGAACTGAACTGGGCTTAGAACTATGTGCAGATGAAATCTTTTAATTGAATTTTATTATAAATTATTTTCTTGAGATTTGACCGGCATAGAAGCTTTCAAACCGTTCACAGAAAGTTGAAGAAATCGTCACAGGGTGTATAAGAGCAAATGGTAGAAAGAGTGAACAATTTTTCAGTGGCAATGTTGGTGTGAACAACAACTTACTCTGTTCCGGCTCCTGGTCATGCATTCACCTTCTTAATCCTTCCTGTTGTTATGCCATCTCAGCTGTTTGTGTGGCAAAGCAATGAATCAGACCGAAGAACTGATATGGCTGGAAAATATCTTAATTTTTTGCCATGTTACTTTACAGCCCTAACAGTTCTGTTGGCTTTGCAGCACATGAAGCTGGGTGATGCAGGCATAAATAGCTAGAAGGAAGAGTTGCCTACCTCAGTTTACGAAGTGCTGCTTGTGAATGCTGAACCAGGTCCTGACTAGTAGTAAACAAAAGTTTGTCCTTAAAACAACAGGCCTCCCTTATCTTGGGCAAACAGAATAACAGGGAGCGGTTGGAAAGGGTAAGGTTCAATTTACTGCTCTGTGTTTAAGCTGTGCAAAACTGGCAGACAGGCCCTTAGGAAATGCTGCAGCCAGGCACAGGCCGTACAACTGGGGATAATCACAGGCAAGGCAGAAGGGGAGAAACTTTTAAAGGGTATGATTTCTTAAGGCTGTTTGTTGAGTATATTTACTAAGAAATGTTTGTTTGCCTATAAAAACTAACATGCAACATTTGTCACCATGGATAGATAGGAACGAGGAAAACACGAAGAAAAAAAAAGGCATATATTTACTATGCAGAAATATCACCTCCTAGTTATCCAGTGTTGCATCCTACGCATATCTTGAGCTATTTTCCAGACCACGCTGAAAGCTTGTGTTGCTGAGTTATTCTATACAGGTTTTGATGCTGTGTTCATCACTACGGTATCCCAGTCCAGCACTGCGTTAAGGAATGGCTATGAGTACCGCTGTTAGGTAATGGCTATGTCTAAATTGTTGGAAAGAGAAATACTTCTCATTTCTCATTTCCAGGGTTATTGCTCATTTTATCCTGACGATGCCAAGAGCTAATCATATATCATGTCCCCTGCCTTCTCCATGCAAGGGTGTGCACAGAAGGAAAGCCAAAGAAAAGCTGAAAGGGACCTGGTCCCCACTGTAACCAGTTGGAACGTCTCGTGGGAAGTATCCGTCATGCAGTCAAGATGGAGCCAGTGCAACAGGGAAAGAAGCACAAACTACAGATAAAAGTTTTTGGTTGTTTTGTATTTGAACACAAATTTGCTCCACTTTTGCTAGAGAAGAAAAGCAGAGCACCAAGTGGCTGGAACTGCTGGGGCTAACACTGCAATCATGTGACTCCTGCAGGATTTTGTCTGAGCAGACAGCGTTCCCAAGCAGTTATTAATCATGATCTTTACTGTGAACATTTAATGTGGTCTTTACAAACCTGAAGTCTAGGAAAGCCTTGAAGATAAAGAACAAGAACTTGAATCTGAACTAGTTTCAGATTGATAATCAGAGTAGGTTGTGGAGGCCTGACTTGTTGTGCCCACATCTGTAAGTGTCCACATGTCTGTAAATGTCCTTAAACACCAATGCCCAGTCACCTGAAATGCTACAGTCCAGCTTACGGTAAGTTATGCTTGGCATTGCTTGCCAGTATGGGATAATAACCTAGCTTAGATAATAGAAAGTTTGTGCTGTCAAATGAGTGTTCAAGAGGAATCCCAAGGCCGTTCTAAAATACAGGTTGGATAGATTGCAGGGATGTGGGATCTTCAAAGAAAGAAGAATGAATGCAGGGCTGTGAAGCCTTCAAAAGGCTTTGATCTGCCTTCTGGCATCACTTCTGTCTTGCTTATATTCTGTGTACCTAATTGTTGTTATTCCTCAAACACAGGCCATCCAAGCTTTACTGGTGGCAGTGGCATGGTCATCTCTTCAGGACAGAAACATCATCTCTGTGTTGCCAGAACATGTAGTCCGAACAGTTCCAATAGCGGCTGCATATAAACTTTCAACAAGACTAGAGATCGAAATGGTCCTTGGGAAACACTAAAATTCAGTGGCTGTGTAACATCTTCCGGGTGCTAGAAAGCTTTCCAGGTTGCTGATAAGCATTGTTTCACTGAATCTCAAAAATGAGCAAGTGCAGAACAAAACAAAAAGCAATGCTGTGGCTGTCTGAAATTCTTTGAAGTCAAATCATTTTGAGTACAGATTAAATTGCACTTCTTAATGCTGAGTGCTGAGCACTATCCCATATAGACAGAAAATCCATTTTCAGTCTAGCCTCTGAAAATACCATGCATCTTCTGTCAAAAAAACTGTTTACACATTGTGGGGACCTGGACGAAACAAAGTAAGAAAAACTCACATTGATTTTCTGAGAAATTGAAATTTTCATCTTCTGAAGCAAACAAAGGACATGCATTCCCAATCTAGCATATAGCTTTTTGTCAGAAGTGGAGCACAAACAATTAATTTCTATAGGAACCTGAGTATGATTTGGCAATAATTCTGCCGCATCAGTCAGTATGAGCGGATATAAAAAAAATTTTATTCTGCAAAGTGCTGTGTGTGCCCTCTATTGGAAACATGATAGATTCCATTTCTCAATTTTAAAGCTTGCCTTATTAACGCAATTACAGTCAATGAAACATTTGTATCCTGAAGAATACAGAGGTAACATTTTGAAATAATCAACACTTTATTATAGACTGTTTTTCACATGGTTATTATCTTGATTACTTTAATCTAGACTAAACACTGGTTAGAATAACTTAGGTAGTGATTTCTATAGCAATGTAACGTATTTTGCATTTCTGTTTACAAAGCAAAATCAAAAAGCTCTTTACTTTGCCCTGCCTCTCTAAAAAAGGGCAGCCACTATTGTACAGTACCCGAGCAGCTGGACGTGCTGCTTTGTTCAACAGAGAAAGTTCTGGCTTTTGTGTGTTGGAACTCAAAAATATAGCTCAGATGCAAGAGGGCAAAGATTGCATTAAAACCATCTTTCTGCCTCCTTTAATTATGGGCTGTCTCTGGAGCCAACTCAACCCAACCCGACTCCGGGCAGCCTTGCAGGCTGCTTTACCTTACAGCAGTGCTTCATGCCTGCCAGCAAATCGTGTTAAAGATCAGAAAAGTCGAGAGCCCTGTCCCAGGGCTGCCTGGGCATCAAAGCTTCTGTTTTTTTGGACCATCCCTAAATGTGATACCAGGCCTTTCATCCCTGCTGGTACTCAACTTATTTATTATATGGTGAATATTAGCACCTGCTTAAAGGTATTTGCCTTCAAAGGTGCTGAGTGAGAAATACTAAGGTTCAGTCCCTGCCAGCTCTCCCAGGAAAAGTCCAAACCAGCAGGCCAGGGATGATGCATTACCAGCCAGCTCCCTGGTCTGAGCTGGTTTGTGAACGCAGCTAACTGCAGCTGTGCTGTGGAGGGACCAACCGGGGGAGCTGATAAAAGCTGGGCCACTGAGAACCGCAGATGGGAAAAAAACCGAGAGACTCACTTATACCAGTTCTGAAGAGTAATGGAAGGAAGAGTATCTTGATAAAAGAAAACTTTGTGATAGCACTATCAATGTGATATCAATGCAGAAATTCACTGGAGAATGGGCTGAATTACTGAAGCTGGTCAGAACAGTGCTATCACCAAAGGTGACCTATGGAAAACATACAATGCAAGATGCTCAAAAGATGGATTTTGCCTTTAAACTAAGCCTCACGCAGCAGACTAAAACAAATTCTTTTAGCATTATCTGTTTTGGAACATGAACATGAATTTTCTGTTTAGTAATAAATATTCACTTGTTTCTTGGCACAATACTAAACTCATTTGCTCAATCACAATAATGTTCTAATTATTCTGAATTTATGACCTTTTTTGAAGGAAAAAGTCTAGAAATATTTGATTTCTTTTTGTATATTTGTTGCTAACAGAAAAGATTAAATAGAAACAATTGAAGTAAGATAGCTCACATAAAATGCACAGTTATGAAATGTTCCTTTGAAAAGCAAGCACTTTGAATTAGTTGTTTTCTTTCATGCTGTTCACATTAAAGCTGCAATTCGAATGGTAGTTGATTGGACCTCCTACACTGCTTCTGCCTGATCACATATTAAATGTTATAGTTTTTAAAAGATTTTTAAATCTACCTATTATTTAAAAACAGTTTATCACTTAAATATCTTTTGTACTCTTGTTATTTACAGTATCTATTATTTACAGTAGTCATGTGCTAATCACATTAATTATGTGAAAAAGTAGACTTCCATTAAATGACAAAATTAATAAAAATGCTCAAATAAGGGAACAGTGAAGGAGGCAGAATCTTTACATCAGTGCTAGTTATTGCTTAAGGAAACAACAGAGCCACTCAAACAGAGGTGAACCTCTGAATACCAGGAGGTACTGCTAGCAAAAGCATGCAGCTTTCGTGTCAGACCTGGCTGCTGAAAGTAGTGCACCTATATTTGAATTGCAACTCTACAATGCTGTCTCCAGGCATTCCCAACGAGAGGGATTTACTGAAGACATCAGGACTGAAAAGGATAGCTCGCTAGAGTCTCAACCAAATGCCTCGGAATCAGCTAGAAGCCAGTACCATGCCACTAATAACATCCGTGATCTCTACACTGAGGAAACTGAAAACATCCAAACTTCTAGCTTCAGATATTCTTGTATAGGAAGGAAATCTCTTTAACTGCTTAGTGGTCCAAACATGTAAGAGGTGGCGTCTTCACTGCTGAGTACCCATTGCACTGTGATACCAGCAAATGTTGTGGAAGAGCCATTTGCCTCCTACATATGTCCTGACCAGTCACAGAGGGAGACTCCAGCATGTGTGACCTGGGCACTCACCTGGGCACGCTGGCATCCAGGGGAAGGAAACTTGGGGCAAGAGCAGAAAGGGAGGCAGGTCATGCTCTAACAAAGTTCCTGGTCTGGGTGAAGATGTTGGAGCGTGCTGCAATGCATATCTACAGCTCGCTGTAGACAAAGCCTGAATGATCCAGTCACTAGAAGAATATAGAACCACTCTGTTTAGTTTACATAAAAGCTAAATGTACAGCGAATGCATAGACTCTGCATCTAGAGAACTTGTCAACCACGATACAATAAAACACCTTACTGACTATGGCATGAAAGGATCTGATCAGCCAAGTTTCTGCAAAGAAACACCATCTCTTGCTGAGCTGGTATAAAGCACTGTCTTGATTTTGTGAAAACAGCAGTAAGGAAGAATTGATGGCGCTTATTCTTTTACACTGAAAATTCTTCAAATATTATCCTTCAAAACAGATTACTAAAAATATTAAGAAACTTCCCCTTATCTCTCAAGGAAATCTCTTTAACTGCTTAGTGGTCCGAACGTGCATGAGGTGGCATCTTCACTGCTGAGTACCCACTCCATTGGGATACCAGCAAATGTTGTGGAAGAGCCATTTGCCTGTAATTACTGCTCTCCTGCTTGTTGGTCTAATGCAGGAAATCTCATTTGTGAACAGGGACTGTCTTCCAAATTACATCATATGAGAGCATCATGGCATCACCACAAACTGGTTTTCATGAGCTATCGTGTGGTGATTCTAGGAGGTCCTTTCCAAAAAGGGAATTTGACATCTCTGGCCTGTATACTTTTCCCAGAAAAGTATTTTAGTTAGGTGTTTCATCACTTTTATTGTTCCTTACTTAACTTTAAAGGTATTCCAAATTCAAGAGCTGATTACTGAGCAGCTCTCAGTGAAATCATTTTAAGAACCATATTAACTTCAAATGATGTGAAGAGCTACAATGGACTCTGTATTGGACATCACAGATTCATATTATTTCTATTAAGCCTAGCAGACTAAGCATGCTTTTGATACTTAGCTGTTGGTTTACATATTCTTTCTTTAACTTGTCTAGACAGTTTCTGAAACAATGAATTATTCAGTGACTTCCAATTCTATCATACAGCTAATCCATATCTCTGTAACAAAAATATCATTTATTTTCAACAGTAAATGCGGGATTCACTACACAAATAGATTAACAGTCTCAGTATATGATCAAGCTCATAAAATTCACATAGCACTGAAAGCAAAAATAAAACATCTAAAGCCAAGACAACATGCACACACACACCCATATAAGTACACACATATGTGCAGAATTGGACATATTCTTTAGCTATACAGAGCAAAATAAATAGGTGGATAGATAGATAGCTAATGATCATGTTTGTTTCAGATGTTACGTTATTGCCTTCAAAGCTACATGACATTTTCTTCCAAAACATTTAAAATCAGTCACAAGCAGTAGCTGTAAAGGTAATCACAAAATCCAGTTTAGTGTAATTCAAATACTGTCAATGGTTTTTCAGACTGCAAGGAGGAAAACTTATTCAGAACAACATTCTCCCAACATCTCAATACATCTTTACACAGTGTAATCACATTCCATCAAACGATACTACTACATAAAGTTGGTTGTAATAGCGCTCCCCCACTTGGACAAACTATCAGAATTAAATGAACTATTTAATTAATGACCACTGTTGGTATTACATTCATTCGACAATGCAGTAACGACTGGCACTGGATAAATGTGGCTGAGATGTACAGTCACTGCCTTCCTGAGGCCGTGTGATGTCAGTGAGGGCTGGCATCAGCCAGCATGCACGCGACTTGCCAGCCCAGCACGGACGTCACTGACCTGCTCGAGGCCAGTGCTACCACCAGGCTGGAGCACAGCACCAGGGCTCGTGAGGGTCGTGGTGCCCTCCCAGGACGCACCCTGTGGCCTGGGCTGAAGTATCGTGGCCTGTTGGAGCGCTGAGCTTTAACCTGTTTCAGCTGTCCAGCCAGCTAGTGCATTAGGGACCTAGACAGATGCTTGTGCTCCGAATGCAGTAATAGTACAGCATCAAAGGCTTACGTTCTGAATCAGATCTCCTCTTCACCATCATAAGTGCTATAAATATGTGAGCTCTGAGTCTAGGATGAGATAGTTTTACAAGGGAGAAGTAAGAGAAGGAGAAGGGAAGGGAAGGAAGAAGGTAACCAGTTTTGGTTTCTTATAAAAGTCTTGCTGACCAGACTTCCTTCTTTCTGTTCTTGGAAGCAGACAGTTCTTCAATACAATGACTGCATTTTAAGAATGTACAATATAAAGGGATTGCATACATTTATCTACATTGCAATACATTTTACGTATGTTCTCTGGGTAAGTTTATTTTTTCATAGACAGAATGAGCTTGCAAATATTCTGGAGTCACAAGAGACTGTTTTATCCAGTCTATTAGTATCTTCTCCATTATTTTGCTCAGACCCTTCCTATTCTATCCTGAGTAAATTTAATGTATGAAACATCTACGTGCCTTAAAAACAAAGTCTGCAGCATTTTCGGCTCACTGCACACACTGATTTTCACATAGCATTGTGTTTTTCCCGTCTCTCTTTCCACCCTCTCCAATAAGCTTACTCTTCACTCCACTATGCCCAATATAGGAATACAAACAGGGCAATGTTTCTATTCCTGTCTTTACCGCTGACTCACTGTACAGTTTCTTAAGTATTTGCATATTGCAGTTGCATCCTGGTATCCAAGAAGATGAATGTGTCTGCCGATGTTTTCTTCAGGATCAGGGCATTCACAATGTCTCCCTTTGTGTGGACTCACTTGTGCTTAAGAGTTGAGATCACAGTGCAGACTTCTACCAGTGAGGATATTAGTAGGGGTTCTCACTTCTACCCAGATTCCTTCTTTAATTACAACTGTAGGAAATTTATTTTTTTCAGAGCTCTACTTCTCAGTTAGATTTGACTTCAGCCAGCAGCCTCAAAATTTTGAGGTAGGGCTCTTCCATAAAAACGTATGCATACAAAACAGTGTGATCACATTCACTTCCCTTTTTAATGAACGCTAACCTGTTCAGAGGTTTCAGAGCCACTGAAAACAGTTGTTCTTATAATGCTAGCTACCTTCTGCTACAGAGCCCTGTAGCACTTCTGTCTGCTGAATACACAAAAGCATTGCTCTTTCCTTTTCAGTAGCATATAGCCTTAATTCCATCTACAATTCTTTACAATAATATTCTGGTTTTCAGTATCATTTTACTGATTGTTAAATAAGAGTAAATGTATTGAGTAAAATTAGCAAGTGTGTAGATAATCCTTACAAACAAATATTTAGTCCTTAGTATTGGAATGAACATCAGAGACCTACTATGGCTTGCAGATGTTGGTGAAATCCACGTACGTGGAAAGACAGATGGCTCCAAATCAGACGAGGTGTGCAGCCCACTTGTGTCTTACAGCCTATGTTATTTTGACAGCTACTATTACTTTAGGAAAGCATATATTTTGTCAGAGAAGATTCTAGATAAATTGTTTTAAATATGAGTTTGTCTTACAGACAAACACAGTAACAAGAAACATAATTCCAATTTCCAGTGTCATAGCACTGGAATAACACAACGGGCTGCACTATGAAGACTGCGGTCTCCAAGGCACAAAGCGACTTGGATCTTAAAAAATGCAACCAAATGTTAACAATCTGTTATGAACTGACACAATCCAGCTAGCTTATCTTAAATATGCTAATTTTTCCAGGATAAGCTGCCAGCTGTACTATTCAAAATTTATTTTAAAATTTCCAGCCTCTGTTTTAATTACCAAGAATATCTTAACAGTACAATGGAAATCAGATGCTTCCTGGCTTGCAAATGATTTACATTGACACTAGAGGATGAAGCAGTTTTAATTTGGAGGCAAAAAAAAAAAAAAAAAGAAAAGAAAAAAAATAGTCTCAAAAGATATACCTGTTTACTATGTTAATTACACGAGTTATGTTTCTATTCACATCCCAATCTCTTTTTTTCTCATAACAGGATTACCACATAAATTCTTCCAAAATAAAGGATTATACCCTATTTGCATTAAGATACTTTCTCTAAAGTAGGCTGTAAACGTATACAAGACACGTTTATATGACAACGTGGATATAAGTATAAAAGCGAATGGAAGACTAATTGAAATACATCAGAAAACACGCTGGCTGAAATACTCCGATGCCGGTTTTGGGTGCTTGTGCCTGAGGAAACGCACTAACAACGTTCTGCCGAAATTCAACAAATCCAAACTAGAGATGTCTGACGTTTCCGTGCCCTGGGTTTCTTTACGCAGGCTTTCAGTTCAAAACAAACAAACAAAATAGCAAAACATTGTTACGGTGAAAAGGCAGCTTCCCCGGCTTCTCTCCAGATCCGATGGCCCTCTCGGTACCGGCAGGCGCGAAGTGCCGCCCTGCTCTCCCCGAAACCAGAAATTTGATCGCGGTGCCCAAGAGCGGACACAGGGCAGCGCCCGGTCCCGTCCCCGGCACCTAGGCGCGACCACGCGGAGCAGCCAGCCCCGTGCCCTTCCGCAGGCCGCTTGCCCCCGGGGACCCCCGCGCCGCCCCGCGGGCAGGCAGCCCCGGCGGCAAGGGGGCTGG
>VXAL01013925.1:20249-37513 GCA_013399475.1 Chauna torquata
CCTGGCACACTTGATAAAGCTATCCTGAAATGCAGCTCCCTCTTTGCCTGCTACATTTTTGTCTCTGCTGCAAGAGCTTCAGCTCACTGCATCCCTCAGAGTTGACTCTCCCTGCCCTTATACATCTTCATTTTTGTGGGCAGGCAGTCTTCTGGCAGTCAAGGCCACAGGAAGTTATTATTCACAGCAGCTTTTTCTTTGTGTGTACAGTCTCATTATTAATAAAATCCATTAACAGAAGGGAAAAGTTTACCTTTTCACAAAGTTTGCCCTGCATATGGGAGCTGTCTGGCTTAGGAAGACTTTTGGACTTAATACATATACTGATGAAAATTTAATATATGACAGAACTGGTTGCAGAATCTAAGCAGTGAATATATTTGACTAACATTCTCTTAAGAATAATCAGAAATGCCTGGTAGCTCTGACTTATGAAACTATATTTGTGTTAAGAATGGAAAAAAAAAGCTATCTGTATCAGTTCTTGTGGCTATACTTTAAATAAGGTTCAGGAACAGGTCAGATTGTACCTGAAAATGAATGGATATTGACTTGAAGAAAAAAATCTGTCCTTTACTGAAGCTTTTTAAAGGGATAATTTAAAATTGCTCTTTGTAAGTGATGCTGGAAATATTTTTGTTTGTACATAATTTATAATGGTCATTATTGATGTGCAGATATACATTACAATATTTTACAACTATAAGAACTGTTGTAGTAAATGCAGTGTAATGCTCAAGGCTGTAATAAATTTTAGAAATAGCGTATTATAAGCTGTTTATACTCATCTTAAGTGGCATATTGCTGAAGGTACTTCATATGAAAGCTACACTGCATAGCCCTTCAGGCTCCATCTTCTGCAGTCATTGATTTAATAGTATATAAATATTGATACTGTATGTATTTATTTTCCTAAACTGGGAAGGCTCCTGTATGTTAACATTACTGCAGACCAAGGAGTTGAACAGTAAATGAACAAGACTTGTGTTCCTAGAAATTTTTCATGATTGACTGATTTCTGATTGACATTTTTCTCATGACAGGGCAAGCTGCTGAGTTAGGTTGGGCAAGATTCAACTAATGTTGTTAGGCTCAAGTCTGAGGAGATGTATTAAAAATATTACAAAACGCCAGAGGTTTACTTCAGCAAAAATTAAGAAAAGATTTTCTACTTACATCATTTCAGTCCCTTGAAAAAACCACTTTCCAAAGCAAAACTTTGGTAGTACTTTTATCTATTTCTAGGCCACAATTTCCTTGGCTTGGCAGGACAAAAATCACAAATGGTGAAGGTATTATTTTAGGGACATCTACACAGGACTGTTCCTCAAATATACTTTTTGTAACTCAGATCAATACATACTACTTTATGCATTCACCATAATAAGGTATTTTTCTGACTGAAAACAGTTCACTTCCATGCCTGGTAGTTCCACATTTGCAATACTATTAATATCACAACAACCCAAAAAATAACTTTTAAATATCCTTGGTGTCAACAGTCCAACTTGACATACCTTATCTAAATACTTTTATTAGCCAATGTCTAAACATCGTAATCAAAACATGTTCCAACTCAGCAAAGTATACATTGCAGGGCTTTATGATGTATACCGAGTGCCTCTTCTGTTAAGTCAAATAATTCCTGCTCCCTTTTCTTTCTGTAAGCCTACAAAGTCATAACCAAGTACACCTCCTGGGAGCTCCTACTTCTTTGTTACACAACTGAAATAAATACAGACTTCTTGCAGTCAATTAAAAGCTTGTGTAACTGAGCCTACATTGCAGGCCTCCTCACTCCTACATTGCACATAAGAAAAAATGTCTCTGTATCCCACTTGGGTGGCTGTAGAGAAACTTGTCCAGATGAGACCTTCTCCCTGCTGTCGGATTTCTCTGAAATTGCTCATTGAGTTTAAAAGGTAATGATGGGGGTAAACAGAGGCACAGGCTTCTTGTCTTTGGAAACTGGACTAAAAAGAAAACTATGTTCTTCAAGGGAAAGGAAACTTAAGCCTCAGGGCAGAACTCTCTGGGGCTGGAGATACAGCAGGGAGAGGATGAGGAAAGGTCTTCTGAAGACCAAGGGTGGTTCCCACACCCCTGCGTGGCAGAGGCACCAGCAGAGATGCCAGGTGACATTTCAGTAACTAGCCGTGAGGTTGCTGCTTCTAAGAAGAAACAGTACCACAGTACCTCTAGTGATAGCAGGAGGCCACAGTAAAGATGTGCTGGAACACCACATTAAGGCAGTTTAATCTTGTTTTCTAAGCAATACTTGTAAAGCTTAACTACAACACATGCACATACTTGACATTATGGTTACATTTTTGCATTCCGTTGCTTATAGCTTATCTGTTTGCCTGTCATCTCATTTATGGAGCACTTTACTTTGCATTGTACACAAACTTTGAGATCATCGTTAAGAAGCATATTCCAGTTGCAGCACTGCCTCTGCACATACCAGTTGCAGGAACTGGAAGGGACTGAAAAAGCATGTGTCATTTGGCGTGAGAAAACGGTCTTGGGACATTGCTGCAACTCAAACCTTAATAACAGAAAAATACAGTCTCAGAGAAACTCCCTGTGAGCAAAATCCTAATGTGCAAAACCTGAGAAGACTAGATCTCCTCCCAACCTCCCCCTCCTGCCCTGATTAGAAGTCTACACATATATCCAACCTGGAGAGAAAATACTTCATCTTGCCCATCATCTTTCTCCTTCCCAAATACACACAGACATGCAGATATTGCAGAAGGAAAGGGTTTCCAGCTCTGACTCTAGCTCTACAAAACATTGCTCCATTGTTGAATAAGCAAAGTAGGACAAAAGAAAATTAAAAGGGAACCACCCCCAAAATAAGACAAGATTCCACTATCTAAAGTCTAAGCAGCCACTTCATATAGCAAAAAAATGTACAGTTAGATATTCAGATTTTTATATAAGCTTTTCAATTCTTCCACTTGGATGTTTTCATGAAGGCTGTGATAGTTATATTAGCCTTTATGTATTGCAAGAAGTATTTCCAAGCTATTGGAGGAGATAGTTTTTCCAGAATTAGTCTTTCCTCCTCCTTTTATTTCTTCCTTAATTGTAGTTATTTGTTTTGCTGAGTTGAACACAGAATAAATATTGCGCCTGTCCTTAGAAAGTTCCTCTAAATATATGTACAAATAGAAAAAAAATTAAATAGTTCTGATTTAGCAACTATTATATATAGCTGAAGTAACAGAAGTAAAACATTAATTATTGTCCACAAGTTTATAATTAGCTGTAGCCTTAAAAAATGCTGAATTCAATAGCAATATCAAGGAAAGCCAAGATCATACCTAAACTGTGTATATATTTATATTTTATCCTTCTGATACCTTAACATTTCAGTTAAACTTTAATTTCAGTGAGAAACAGCTGACCTAAGTAGCAAATGAGAAGTCTGTTATACAACTCAGTTGTCACAAGCATCTGTTGTTTTGCTTTTGCCAAAGTCATGCGTCCTGCATCGGATTTCAGATGCTGCACCTACACACGCCATATTAAGTATATTTCAATCAGTTGAGTATTTCTCAGTAAAAAAAAGTGAAAAAATCTCTATTCTTCATAAACTGCTTTTCCCCCACGCCCTCCTCAACTGGGGGGCTGAAGAGGCTTTCCAAGTCTTAAACACTATCCATCCAGTCCCCTGGCCTCTGACGTACCTAAGTGGCTTCACAACCATGGTTGCATGACTCTCACCACCAAACTCTTAACTTCATTTACCCCATTATTATAATTTAACTCAGTTTTCTGAATCCTCCTGCCTTTCCTCCTGCAAAGGGACATACAGCAGGATGTACCCCTTGGGTACTGGCTAACCCTTAAATTTTTGTTTCTCTTAAGAATTGTTTTAAATTTATACCAAAAAAATATCATGCATAGAGACATTAAAGCACAGATTTTTTTCCTATCATATTTAGCTTTAAAAACAATTCCTGGTAATTTATTATCCCTTCCCCATCCTTGTCTCCAATCATTAAAGATATTTTAGAAAACCCAGTGAATGACACCTGGCCTATACCCATATTTCACATTTTCCTATGCTAATTATATATATGATAGGATAACTGCCTAGCAGTGGGACTACAGACAACATCAAATGAAGTGTGGACAAGTATGTTATGCACATGTAAAGATCCTGCAAAGTGAATAAAGAGGCTGCAGAAAACATGCTTTTTGTTGTAAAAATGAGCTTACTTCTCCACATGAATATCTCCATTGAAACCAGCAGGTTTATCTTCAAGTAGAACAAACTCATCTTGAGCCAGTTTTATTTTAGTTTAGGTAGTGAGAAGACATTTCAATTTTTAAAATTTGCAGAAGCCGTTGCTAGGTTCCCATTTTTCATTAAAGAGAATTTTCAGAAATTTCTGCAGTTCAAGTTTTTCACATATCTTTAACTAATTCAGTTTTATCTTTGCACCTGCCCTCAGTGAGAACACACTATTACTCCTTTCGTATTTAGGTGTGAACTAGCCAAATGCAGTTTGCGTGCACTATTTTATGGGCTCAAATCTTGTGATGACTTTCCCATGCACAGTAACTAAACTCAGTTGGATTTGTTCATGTGTGAGACTACCACAATGTAAAGGAAACTATTTCTGATTACTTCTGTGATTAATAAAAGGTATATCTAGCTTTGTGGGGTAAAATTATTACTAGACAGAGTGAAAAAGGACATACCCTAATCCATAGCCCAAAAGGAATTCAAAGGGCTCTCATTGCCTTTCATTAGTGATAGCTCCTAGTAATGTTTTGGGTAGGTTTGGGTTTTGTTTTCTTGCTTTTCTCACAGCTACTCCCCAAAAGGTATGCTGTAACAGTTTTGTGCTAGTTCTTGCATGAAACTTACCCTGGCATCTTTATAGCTGTTCCACTAAAATTTGAATCCTCTGGTTATGACATATCTCTTCCATTCAAAACCTGTGAATAAGGATTGTATTTAAGTAGATCTCAGAAGAAAAAAGCATTGCACCATTTAAATGCTGCCAACAAAAATATGCTAACGCACCACATAGAAGCAAATTGATCTCTAGCAAATCCACCATGAAGATGCCGCCTACTGCTCATGGTGGTTTCAACCACCGAACAATTGCACACAAGTAATTGAAGAATACTGGTAGCACCTTGGTGGCCAGTCCCCTTGACACAAAAGTCAGACCCATGGCTAAGAGCCACAAGACACATGCCACACAGAGAGCTGAGACGAAAGTAAAGCTCTGAAACAGTTCACAGGCAGGACATGAGCACTCTCCAGCAGAACAAGACTGGCTTTGCTGCATCCCGGGTCACATTGCTTGCAGCCATACTTGCTGACTTGCTTCCGCAGCCAGCAGTCATCCTGGTTCTCCAGCAAATCCTGCACAAGAAAAGCTCTGCTAATAGTGCTGTGAATACAGTCCCAGCACAGGAACCGCACTTGAAGTACGTGAGAGCTGCACACCTCTGGGAGCTCAAGGCCGTGATGACCAAGAACCAGCATTTCATACACAGCACCAATCTTCATGCTGAAACAGGTTTTAATCATAACTGACTTTTAATGATCAATAAGAGAAACATTGAACAAAAAGTAGACATCCCAAGACCAGAAGAAAATAACATTCCCCAAATTAACATTTAAGATATTGCAAGTTTGTAGAGCTGGAACTGGAAGCTTTATATTACTGCAGCAGAAAAATCCCTTCCTACATTATCTCACTAGACAAAGATCTAATTCCAAAGTGTTTCATTTCTTGCTGCTACCTGTTCTTCCAGACAATCAGCAAAGGTGAGATGTGTGGGGGATTATGGATGTCACAGTACATGCACTATTTTCTGATGCCATTGAAATATCCTGAGAGCGTGAGTTCTAAAGACCAAGCTTAAGAGTAGGTAAGCACTTTCCAATCAGCAAGTTTCAGATTAGCAAACACAAAGGTTGCTGGTGGACCATGTTTTTGTGTTCTATACTGTTTCAAAATTATTTGAATAACAATGATAGATTTGTTTCCCACAGACAGCATTTTATAATCTTTCTGTACAGCTTTGTGTTTGTAACATTTCTTTAGAAGCTTGGCACAAGGCAGTAATACATATTTCCATGTCAATAAGATACCAGAACCCGTTGTTACAAAGGTATTGCAATATGCAGAACTTACACAACAGGGAAGCTTATATCATTTGATATGAAATCATTTTGCTTTTGATTTTAAAAAGTAATCAATTGAAAACATTTTGGAAGTCTTAATAAATGATGAAAATCTGAAGAGTACAGAAACTTTGCTTCAGCCCTGTCTACTCCACACAAAATAGCTTTTAATGAATCTTCTAGACAGGGAAATTGCATAAATGCTCATAGGGCAGGCAAAGGACATGAACTGGTTCTTCTCCTTCCTTTTCCCTTTTCTTGTCCTGTTCTACTGCTTACAGATTCTCAAAATCATTTTCCAAAATAGGGCAATATGTAAATTAGTGGTTATTTAATGCATCTGCCTCAGTGTTGTGGCCAGCCTGTGTCAGACCAATCACTGCTCACACCTGAGCCGGTAGGTGGGATGGGTACTATGGCTGGGGCTACAGGATACATCATGGTTCTGCCAAGCACTTCTGTGCTCACACTGGTGTCTGCAGGCAGAGAAAGAATGGATTTCAAGCTGATTCAAGCAGCGTATTTCTGCCATTTGGCACAGATGGAAAGGCTTCCAGAGCATTTCTAATAGACATTAAACTTTCTTCTAAACATGTTTCATAAAAAGATACAGATTTACTTTATTATCTGCTCTGCCACAAAAAAAAACTTTCATAATGATTCCAAAACATTCAAGCAAGGGATAATGAATAAAAGAATAGCATCTGAATGATTAATGAGGTGATTACCTAGCATTCAAGTGAGATTCCTTTGGCTACCCTGCTATCTAATTTTAAACCATACAGGTACAATGACAGATCATTTGGCTTAGTTTTTAACCAGAACACTAGTTCCCAAGTTTGGCTCTGATGTTTTCTTCAGCTTCATTTTCACTGGATGTTAATCATGCTTATATTTAATATCACCTTTACACTAATACAGGTGACAACTGCGCTTTAAATTGATTTTATTTTTGACTTCAACTTGGAAAATGTCTTATCACAGTGAGAATATAAAAGTCAGTCTGGCTTTTAAGAAACAATAAAGGAGTTGTAGCATTTCTGTTCCAAAAGGATCTTTTCACAGGAGGGATAAGAAAAATCAGTATTAGTCAGTGAGGTTTTGGTTTTTTTTTTGAGGAGCCTGATTTTAACACTGAAATAGTTGACTTGTCCATTGATAGTTTCTGTACCCTATTACAAGTGAGAAAACGACATGCTACCCACACAGTTATAGCTTTTTGTGAATAAATTTGCTTCCTTAGTTTTCCTTCTTCTTGTATTCTTTTCCTAGTACATCCAAGTGCTTGGCTTTACTTAAACACTTGAAGAAAAGGAATTTCAGATTCACACATTCTACTTGAAAACTGATTTTAAAAGTATTATTATTATGCTGGTACTTGCATGTCATCCAATCAGCAGACAAAAGTTATACTATACATGAAAATCTTTGAAATCTAAACTACTGCAAGATTAATACATCATCTAGCCTTTCAAATGGCACTTTTAGGGCTTGCTGTTTTCTTCCAGCATGAACCACATCCCCTGCTGCTACAAACTGACTTGGTCTCAATGTCACTGAAGCACTACTAGTTTAAATGCAGTATCCAGAGATGAGGCTGTCACTCATCTGAGCAATTGCTCTCCAGACATGCTAGGCTTCTGATTAGCAAAGTAGATAACTCCCATTATTATATTTCATCCCAATTCCTAATGGTGCACCAGGAATTTTATAGTTCTTACTAGAAACCACATCAGATTAAAGGCATAGTTGTTTGCAGAAATGGGAAATCCAGAAGCAATACTACCTGTAAACTAGGTAGCATCTTGACACAGATCAAGGAATTTATACTCACCTGACTTCACTTTTATCAAATCTAAGAAGCACACGGATGACACTGAAGGGTTTGATACAAAGACTTTTGAGATCACTAAGAGAAGGACTCACTTTGATTAATGTTCTATGTCTACAGTAAGGAGGTATCTACACATAAGCAAGTTGTCAGTGAAAATTAAAGCCAAACAATCAAATAGTGTCTAGAGTGATTTACTGGATGAAGATATCTGTTTTAGGATTAGAAACTCCCTAGACTCTGACCAGCTGAAAGGAAAGAGTGATACAGGACAAACACTGGGGATAATATAATCAAGTTTTGAACACTTTTTGCAATTTTTGCTGTTGATAAAGCTGAATTGATCAGATAGAAATCACTGAAAAAAAATGACAAGTAAGATTTACTACCTACGCAGAGCTGGATTTATCTTTTATTTGATGGTCAGTCTGAAAAGTCTAATGTTCCATTTAGATATCAGGAAATAAAGAAAAAAATCAGAGTGCAAAGAATTATCAGTTTTCCAAAGTAACTTAAATAAATGCATAAAGTAACAGAGCATACGGTGTTTACCAATGACTGAATCAGTAATATAGTCAGAGGCAACATCATGGAAAGTGTTCTTGGTTCACATTTGTTAACAGAGGGAGGGAGGCAAATACGTAACTTTGCTGAGTTTCAAGACAGCAAACCAGCAATTAGCCAGTGTTGCTTTTTTTGGATTAATAGCAGAATATTGGTGCTGTCAAGCTAAACTGTGATAATAAATTGATAATTAACAACCATAATTCTTTAAGCAAGCATATCATGTACATTACCCAGTGCTTCCAAGCTATGAATTACAGTAGCACCAGACTGATATTTCCTTGGTGTGCTGCCAGCCTTCAGTCTAAAGCTCTTTAAGCACTTGAGAGAAAACAGCTGCACTATCATAACCCAGAAAGGTTTCCACTCCGATCACTCCCACTATTAAGCTTTTTACACCCACAGTGATGGTCAAAAGAAATATTCTGCTCAACTAGGTGGGCCTCCAGAAAAAAATATAGGAAAGAATTTGCTAATATTTCTAAGAGTATGTCCTTTCGCCAGTGCACTGGCACTTGGGGACAGTGCCTGTTCCACAAGAACAAGACATCTGCAAGGAACTCTGCTTATGGGTACATCTGTGGCAGTAAAAAGTTGCCATGATGATCCTTATGCATCTTAGCACATCTGGAGCTTGATCAGGGACAAGGGAATACAGATAAAGCATAATGCATTTTGTGCTGTGCTGATACATGATTTGACACACTGATAATTCAAATAAACCTTGATTTCATTTGAAGCACAGGTCACACCACTCACTACTGTCACTTTTGCCTCCACATAACAATAGATTCTTATCTGAATATGCATTACCTGTTTTTTTTTTTTATAGAAGCAACACTTAATTTTGCTTTTGAATAATACCCTTTGTGAATTCAAGTCTAAATTTCAGAGACAAGCAACCTGGACAGGCAAAAATTTGAATTGTAAGTGTCTTGTTGAGCTTCGGTTGTCTCAATTTATAAAGCTAAAATGTGCAATTTCAGGGTGGCAAAAGCTGAGTTCAACCAATGCCTCAAGTCATATGCTTCCAAATATATCTCCCCCCTACTCCCTCCCCCCCGCCACGTGTTGCTACAACATACCTACTGCCCTGCAATGCAAAGTCGTTCTAGTAAAAACACTGATGAAAGATTAAACGAGTTTATATAGAAGAATCAAAAAGTAACCTTGAAGACTGAAGCAGAACAGCACTACAGGGGGAAATTTTCATGTAGTTTAATACCACTGAGTACTGACACTCATATTTCTATATTACCCAGAAATATCATACAATTCCATTCAGGAAGTACTCATCATTGTCTCTAAGGCTCAGCTGTAGTATGGTTCAATGAAATGGATGTTTTCTTCACTAATATTACATTCTGGCTTAGACTAAAGGATTTCAGAAGCAAAAGACCTATCAATCTTGGCAAGGGATATCACCTGTGATAAGGAAAAAACTCTTCATGGCATATTGCTCCAGAAACAAGGAAAAATTTTACAAATTATGCTTGATACAAATGTGCATCCTGTTACCAAGTGTTTGCATCAAACTGGAAAACACTCTTTTGGAAACTGTGGACCATGTAGTGTCAAGGCCAAAACACCAGCAAAAGCACACTGCTCAGCTGGTTTTGTACATATTAGGTTTTTAAACCAGGTGTCTTTACTTGATATTTCTTTGTGTTTCTCTTTTTAAAAAATTTCTTATGCATATTATAGCTCTACTTAAACACAATATCAAACTGGTTTTAATTTTAGCAATGAATCATATGTCAACAATATACATGGGCTTGTATAGCCTGAGTATTCCTGCTCCATAAAAATCACTAATTTATAGGGCAGGGCCAACTTCATTTTTTGAAGGTGTATAATGTACCAGTGTTCTCCCACTGCTTCAGATCTTTAGGTAAAAACACACCATTCTACAGTCAAGGTGGTTTTTGTTGGAGGGGGGAAGGACAAACATCCATCTTTTAGATACATGACATCACAATTATCTCTTGACATTTACTCTTCCTTGTAGTAGTCTTCATATTAGCTTATATCATGGAAAACCAACCTCCAGCCTTCAGATTGTTAGCAGTTTGGTAAAAGGACTAAGCACTGAATAAGTTGAATATCTGAACTTGCTCCAGTTTCAGATAGTGTACTTTACTGAGATGATAGAATATTATCCATGTTACTTTTTTTGGAAAAATGGACTATTTCTATTTTTTAAATTAAATAAAATAAAACCTACCAGGTCAGTTTGTTGTACGCTTCATACATTTGCCATGTATGTTTTCTGGAATTTTAACTGGAACCTTGTATATCAAACCATGTTCTAGAAATCAACATTTATAAATTGTACTGCAATACATGGTTTTGAAGTTATCTACTCAAACCATAACATATTTAATCTATTTTCAAGAAATCAGTCTTCCATTTACAACTTGTATGTCAAATAAATATACTTTGTTTCCTTTTTGAAAAGCTCTGCAACTACATTTGTTAATGAAACCCTCACAACTAACATTTTTGGAATGTGAAAACTTCTCACATTTCACAAAAATAAAAATAAGAGCCCACCCCTCTGAGTTTTCTTGGTGATCTGTACAACATTTCCTCCCACATATGGAGAACGGGGAGTACATGCTGCAGTACCAGGTTTTACACTAACAGCCTTCTGCTATCCTCACACTATGCCTGCTGCTTCTTGAATAAAAATGCTCTCACACCATCTGATACAAATATTCTGTTAACTTTTTAATAGCTGATCTCCCGCATCATTTTGTCTTCTCTCCCCCCTCCCCCTCCTTTTTATTCTTCAGCAACTCTTCTCATTTAAATGATGAAAAACTTTTCTTTCATAGCATGTTGGTCATCACCACCACATTGTGAAAGGCAACAAAAATAGTCTCAGGATGTATTTCTTGAGTTACAATAAACAATTCACTTTTCTAGAAATTCATGTTTTTTCCTCCTTCTGTCTAAACTGTCTGAAATTGTAAAGGTCAATCTAAAAAGGGAACTAATCTTTGTTCTATAGAACTTGCATGTTTTTGACTTACAGTGTAGGTCTGTATGTTGCTACAACAATAAGGAATGTATTTTCTGCTTCTTTAAATCAACAGTAGAATGACCGGCTAAGTTCTATGAAATAATGGTCTCTTTGGTATTCTAATGAAGTCCTCTGTTAAGCAGTAGTAGAAATCAATCCTGTGATTTCCTTCACTATTAGATGGCAGACACTGATTTATTCTGAACCAGCTTAAACAATGGAAAAGGCAAAGCTGAAGCTCACCCCTTCAGAAGACTTAATTTTGATCAGCTGATAGAAAAGCCTGGAGCAGTAGAGGTATTTTAGCAGATCCTATAGCAAGCTCAACAAGGAGCATTGTCAATGCCTAGGTCTGTCCATTAACTGTGGAATGAAGAACAAAGGTAGGAAATAATGATCATGTGGTTTCTCTGAAAGGAGACAATAACCGGCATACATTTGAAAAAAATGAAAAACTTCCTAAGTTTTCTTCTCCAAAAAAAGAGTAAAGAATAAGCACGGTAACCTTCATGTGACTGAAGAAGCATCCTCAAAGTAGAAGACAGATAATATAAGAAATCATTAAACAGGTAGAATTTTAAATGAGAAAACTAACATGCTTAGAAAAATTAGCACGTAGTTATATCTCCTATTAAAAGTACAACAAACAGTCTGACTTGAACATGAGTCAAAGGAAGAAACATACAGGACACAAAGAACAAATCGATTCCTATCGAACAATGGAATCACTACCAAGAACCCAAACCACAAGGATTTCCTGAACTCCACTGTGAAAAACACAGCACTGGAGAACACCAGATGAATGACTCAGACCAGCTTGTGAAAAGACCTGCAGGGAACGAGACACGAAAAAGATGGTAGAAACACATGGAACATTTTTGTTAAAGCAAATTAATTGGGGGCAACACCATATTCTGGGATGATTCTGAAATGTCCTGCACTGGCCTGGCCACCATGAGGGCACTCATCAGCAGCATGATCTGTTAACTGAAAGAACATATAGGTAATTTTAAACAGATTCTGCAGCATAAGAAATCAACTTGCAAATCTTACTTCTGATCAATACCACGTTTTCTTTTAACTTTTCTACCATTTTGCAAAAATCAGTCTTTTTGATGAAAGGCTGGGTAGAACCTATTGGAACTTTATTGGCGGGGAAGGAAAGAACCAGCACACACAGGCAGAAAACCCAGACAGAGCCATCGCTGACCCTGGAGAAATGATATTTAATGAGCTAGAAAAGACTTAGAAAATTTGAGTAAAGAAATTCTTGTTTCACTTTGTTCCTTCTATGCTCTTGGAAACAGGACACAAACACCAGAATTTCAGCTATCTGCAGGTCAAAAGTACTAAAAAGATTATTTATGGGTTAATGTATTATAAGACTTTTCAGCAGTTATGCTTATTCACCAGCTTGTGATGGAAGGAGGAAAAATGATGAAAATGTTTCTTGACTTTGCCCTGAAGTCCTCTAGCTCAGAGTAGGGGCCTTTTAACTGCCTACACTCAGAAGATCCTCCCCAGCACAGCTGGACATGAAGCACTGGAAGACTCCACCAGTAAAGACAGCATTCCATTTAGGGACCGAACTTTTGAGGTGCCCAGCAGAGACGAATGGGAGTGCTGGCTACCTTGCAGGGTAGGCCTAAATTGCCTTTCCACTGGGAGTGTTTTGCTCTTCTTCATGAAGAAATTGAGAAATCTATCTCTTTATGGCTCTTCAGCCACCATTTCTTGGCTTTTATACCATGTAGCTTGGCTTATCCTGAACAAGAGTAGGTAACAGAGAATGTCAGCCTATCTCCCTGTAGATGGTTTATTACCATATTAAATATGATTTTATTCTCAAGCCAGTACTACGAAATATGAAAACTGGTAGCTCAGACAAGTAGGTTAAACACAGTTCTGTTCATATTGTGTATTTAGAACAATCTAGGTTTATGAATCATCGTCACTCTTCATACCACCCACTTCTCTGAAAAGGAGCTTATGATGACAGGAGTGAAGACTGGCTACTTACCACTGATCAAGTATGGCTATTCTTGCAATCAAATATTGCTGCAGCCTTATGCACTACAATAAGCAGAATAAGTATTATTCTTCAGAGTGACTGGAGCTTTCATAAAAACAAATGGTTAACTCTATTGAATTTTTGGAAGATCATAACTCAGAAGTCAAAATCCTAACCCAGCTTCTTGTACAGCATCTTCTATGCGGGTGCAGTGGCCTACAAATGTAATAGTCTTTTTGGTTCATAGCATTAAAAAGTTTAACAGAATTCATTCACTAGCAAAAAAGTACAACTAAAGCTACGGTCCGAGCTTCTTAAATGGAAAGATACATAAGGAGACAGCTTTATGCAGTGCTCAAATGTCTACTATTTGCCCTCCTAGTTCTTTTCTTTAGGTTAATAACCCTATTGCTTAAAATATTTCATCATAAGTCATGTTCTTCAGGTCTAATATTCTCATTGCTCTTCTGCATACTCAGTCCTGTTGATCCTTATCTTTCTCAAAGATCAATGCTTAAAACAGGGCACAATGCCCCAGTCAAAGCCTGGCTTCAAACATTTTATAAGCAATATCTTTCATTACATCTGCCTCTTTTGCAGTTGCACGACAAATGTCTGTCTCATTTTCAGCTTGTGATTCAGTGCAGCCTTACATGCATTTCTGCAGAAGTCTTATTTAGTCAGCATCCCTCATCCTGGAGTTGTGCAGGTGTTTCAGACCTGTGTCCTATACTTCTTTGCATTGAGCTGAATCCCGTGTTTTAGATTGTTCCTGTGAGTGTTCATATTAACTTTAATCCAGATTCTAACCCGAGTCTAAACTGCAATTTAATATGGCACATTTTTAGTTCCTTCCAGCTTATTCTCCTTGTAGGAGTCACACAGTAAACACGCTATTTACTTGGATGGGCAGGGCATTAACTCATAAGAAATTTGTTTCAGGCTCTCTGCAGATGCAATGCAAGTTCTCTCTGCCATGTTGTACACTGATCACAGGAGGGAGAAAAAGTTCAAAATCAAGCCATAGCAGCAACACAGACTAGATTTGTTTTTAACCACAAGCAGAGAACAAAGGGATATGGAGATTTTGGTAAGAATGATTGTTTTTTTGTTACATATCCCCATCAAAACTAAGAAATAAAATTGTAGCATATGCAGGAGAATTAATATAGAAGTAATGAGTATCAAGGACGAATATCTGCTTTACTGCAAAAGATGAGTCATGATCATGGAGGAAAGCGAATGTAAACACATGTATACCAGGAGAATGTGGGGAAGAACACTAGGAAAGATAAAATTACTACGTGGGAAGTCTAGGCAATTTTTCATTGTTTCATTTTATTTCCTCAATTTCTGATCTGTAATAACTTGTATGAGATTTAAAGTAAGCTGTCCAAAACAAAGTGCAACAGTAAAACATTCATTAAAACAGTAATATTTCCCTCCAAATCTGATAAGCTTTAAATAACCCACCTTAAGTGATCTCAAGCATTAGACAACTTTTTCACTTTGCACAAATGATAGTAAAAATGTGGAAAATGGACAAGTTGCTCAGTGTAATAGTATATAGCAATTACAAGTGGTCAGACCTTAATCTGAATGCAACATTGAGGTTTGGTAGACTAATAAGCTAAGGCACATGATGTGCCTTATGCTCACTGGAGCTACAGAGGGTCTTAAAAGTCACAATGCACTTCATTATGATGCCTCATGGTACCCACATCCTTAGGTGGATTCCAAGATTCCTCCTGCAGCCCACTGGAAGTCCTCAGTGCCCATGAAAGGGATTTACACAATCCAGCATGCCGAGAGAGCCATGCACAGCTAACAGTCAGCTAAGCCTTGTCCTTCAGAGGTAGTTATGTACGTAACTTCAGGACAGAAGGAGATACCAGCTTCTACTCAATATTCATGGTCGCAAACCCTCTCCTATTGCTTGCTGCCCAAGCTGTTTTTATTTCCTTCTCATGACCTTCTCCCTCAGCTATTTCCCACCCCCAAAATGACTAAATAGGGAGAGTAATGTTCCCGTGCTTTAAGTATTAAATGCAGCTGCAAAATGAGAGATCTGGAAAAACCTTCCCCTGAGCTGGAGAAAGGACTCTGCATCCCACATCTCCTGCAGTTGTTGTTAGTCTCTGCAGAAAATCTTTCCTTTTCAGGACTTAAACACAAAGATAAATGAGTCGATATCAGTCTCCCCCTGCCCCCATTGAATCCCACTGAACAACAGTTGCTGAAAACAGGACAGGTGCATCAGGAAAAACTAGAGGGGTACTGGTATCCCTGAAGACCCAGGGTAACTAAGACACTCTTTTGGGATGTTTTTGCCCAGGTTGCTGCTCCAAATCAGGTACTTGCTCTGACCCACCGGGGCAGCTGCCTAGTGAGCCAGACTTGGAGGCAAACCAGAGGGCGCCTGGATCCAGCTTTGACAGTTGGTGCCCTGCAAAGACTTGGGCAGCAACGGGTGGCCTAGGGGAGACAGGGAGGGAGCCACACCCAGCCTAACCTAAAATGCTGATTAAACCACGTCTGCAGCCACGTGAGGGTTTAGAGCAGAAATGTGTGTGAAAGCCGATGTCTAAATGCCTGCGTGCAGCTGAATCTGCACCTAACTGGGCACACTACTTCCTCTGTGGCTGTAGCCACAGATGTCTCTCCCACAGCTTCCTGCTGTGGACACGGGGGATCTTCAAGGCAGCCACTGTAAAGGAGTGATATCAGGAATAAAGCCTAAAACAGGTCTCACTCCCAGACAGCCTTCATTACAGCAACACTTACCTCCTTGTACGAAGAAAGCTACGTTCTAGCTTTTTGCTCTGCCAACAACTGTTGCCGGCGCTGTGGTGCCGGCAGAAGCCGCAAGCATTCCGCCTCCCGACCCGCCGGGCCGGGTGCCACTAGGTGTCCCCCTCGGGCCGCCACGGGCTCCAGGAGCTTGCCTGGAGCTCTCCCGCAAGTGCCGTGAGCGAGGAGCATCCCCGGCGTGCCGTGCCGAACGGGGACGAGCTCTTCCGCTCACCCGCTGCTACCGAGACAGCAGGAAACCTCTGGCAACCCGAGGGCTTGTTGTCTCAGATCTTAGGAAGAGGGCCAGAAAGATAAGTCTGAGTCTGGAGCAGATATGAAAACTGCATCACCCATGAAACTTAAGCACATGGGCATTTGGAGAGCCTAATTCCAGCCAGAGATATCTAAAACTGGTGGCTGATCTTCCATCCCCAAACGTGCAGTAACACAAAGCTCGTGTCCACATTATCTTAAGCCTTCTGGCATTTTTAAAGCCATGCCCCTTATTAGAAGCCTGCCTCAACATTAGAGACAAAAATAACCATCCCAGAACTACCCACACCGATACTTTACTTCCGAATTGAGAATCCTAACCCCGTGAGTTTCAAAGGAAAAACAAAATTCCCTTTCTGAAGCGGGGCTGTCCTGAGAACCACCGCTGCCGGAACGGGACCCCGGCACCCCGCTCCCTCGGCCGACTCAGCCCCGGGACGGCTCCGCGGGACCCGTGCGCGGTGTCCCCGAACGAGGGGGGCAGTCAGGGAACCTCCCGCACGCCGGTGCCGTCGGGGCACGGAGCGCCCCGCGGGCGGCGGCCGGGGAGGGGCATCGGCAGGGGCAGCCCCCGGCCGTTGATAACCCCCGTGCCGGCCCCGTCGCC
>VXAL01013932.1:0-22523 GCA_013399475.1 Chauna torquata
GCCCCTTCGGGGAAGCCGTCGCGCCCGGCTGCGCGGATCCCGTCCGACCGGTCCCCGGAGCAGCCCCCGGGGCGTGCGTCAGTGCTGCCTCGGCTCCGCGCGGGTCCCCGCGGTGAGTTCGTAACCGGGTGCGGTGGCGGGGCTGCGAGTGGGGTGGCGGCGCCTCGCCTGGCCGGGTGGCCCATCCGCACAGCCCCGGCGCTCTCGGGGCCGCGGGGCGGGCGTGATCGCTCCCACCGGAGCCCCTCCCTGTGGCCTTTCCCCGAGTCCGCCCGTCGCCCCCAGGGATACTTGAGGAGAGTCTGCCCGGTGCTGCCCCGAAGGTTGGGCCTGGGTGGGGGGCGGGAGCCCCCCGGCTCCGGGACGGAGGCACCGCTGGGCGCTACCCTGTCGGGAGGCGGAGGAAGGAGTTTTCCTGTCTGAAACCCCCCGCGAGAGGCTGACAGCAAAAATCTGAGCAGGTGAACACGGGGGGAGTGAAACTCCCAGTCTTTCTGTCTGGTGTTTGGAGAGCAGAGAGTGCTCTAATTGCGTTAGCTGAGTGATTAGCTTAATTAATCAGGTTTACAGTGCAGATGAAAGGATAATGCTGAAATGTCGCTGGGAGTTGCCTGGAGAGGGGAGGCATAGGCTGTCATGCGAGGAACATGGGGAGAGGTGGCGGGAGCGGGAGCGCCTGCCGGGAGGGCACAGCCGTGGGCTGGTGATGGGAGAACGGATTGGGCCCCGGTGACCCCCAGTGCTGGTCCTGGCCCCCCCTGTAGTAGTGGTGCCACCACAGAGGCGGCTGCCTGACCCTGCTTGTGCTGGCAGCAGTGTCCCCATGCACCCCTTTCTCCTCCTGTGCTGGGTGAGCCCCATACTGGGGGACGTGCCCTGCTGCTGGCCCCAGCCCACCCCCGGGAGGGGACATGGAGCAGCTGGGTGTGTTGTGGGTCCCTTCCTGTGTCCTTGTCAGTGTTTATTGGAGCAGGCTGGGAGGGTGTGGAGCACCCAATTAAACTCTTTACATACCTGAAGCCTGTAATTGTTCATTGCTTCAGAGGATTTCCATAAAGTGTCATGAAAAACCCATTTTACTGCAAATCTGGCTTAAACAAGTGGTCACTGGGACAGGAATGCAAAGAACTCCTGGCTGTGGTGGTCAGGGTGTTTTAGTTTCCCCTTCAGCACTGGCTCTGGTGCCATTCTTGGCTGTGACAGTGCAGATGACAGGGAGCTGATTTTGGAGGTGCTGGTCCCTGAAGTTGTCAGCTCCAACAGCTGGGAAGTGCTGGTGAGAAGTGTGGGTCGGTGTGCGGGACGGGCCCTCCCCTCCAAACAATGGCTCTCCTGCTTTATTGTCTGGCGGAGTGGCGCAGCCTCCCTGCCCTGGGAAGTGCCTGCAGCTGGTGGGGACAGCCAGGGCCTGGGTGTGAGAGTGTCTTGTGCCCTGTGCAGATCCTGGTCTGCAGCATTGGTGGCACAGCTGCCTCCAGGTTTGGTTGCACCTGGAGACCTGAAGAATTTCCCCTCTGGTCCCAGTGCTGTTTTAGCATTGCTATTCAGTACTGCCCTAATCCCATTAATTCTCTGCTTTGTTTCCCCCACCTGAAATCCTTAACCAGATCTAGCAGCTGGGATAGGCAACTGTTTTGCAGCTGTGAGGCTTTTTCAGCAAAGGCTGTTCCTGTGATGATGGCTTCCCTTCAAGGCTGTGGTTTGGTGTGGGAGCGCTTGCTGGTGTTTGGCTTCCTATCACACTTCCAGATCTCAGGGCTTCAGACAGCAGCTCTGCTGTGGCTCACAGATGGCAGAGCCTCCAGGAGAGGAGCTGGCCTTGCCCCTGTGCTGTGAGCTGGGGAGGATGGAGGCTTGGTGCAGAGAAATTGCAAGACTTTAATTGTAGCATCTGCACCAAGGCTTGCACTAGTCTTGAAATTTTAAATTAGGCTGGCTTCTAATTAGAAATTAAATTTCTAATTAAACTTCTGCTTTTAAAGCAGTGTGAGTCTGCCTTGGATTTCTTGTGGCACTATTGCTGGCTTTTACCTTTAGTTCAGCTGGTGCTGTCCCACCTAGGCAGACTTTAGGATGGGGCCCAGGATCACCCAGCAAATGGGGCCTGGGTGGTGGCTCCGGGTCCCAGCTGGTCCCGTGGGACCCAGGGGTGTCCCTGGCTGGGCTGTGCAGGTGGAAGTACCTGTGGATCTTTGGCAATGCCTGGCTCACAGTGAGCTCTGAAGGATGCTAGGGCTTGAATTGATGCAGTGTTTCCAGGTTCCAAAGGGGTTGGTTCTACCCTGTCCTGCAGGGATGGGGCTCTGCAGCTGGGGATGGAGCAGGCATGCTGTCTCTGCATGGAGGAGCAGCTGCCAAAAAGTCTTAAAACTTGACTGAAACAGCTTAAAAAAAAAATCTGTGCTTTAAGTGCTGCTGGCCAGCACTGAGCTGCAAAATGCTCTGAAACTACAGCCACCCACAGCCCTGCTGTCCCAAGTGTGGCCCTGTGCAGCCCGAACCATGGGGCTCTGCTCGGGCATGTTGCTGCCTGCTCTTGTTCAGCCCGTTAATGTTGAGCTGAACATTGGGCTCCTCCTGGATCCCACGCACTGCAAGGGCTTCGGTGCTGGGGGGGACTTTAGGGTGGCTTGGTGGGTGTGTGCTCCTGCACTGCAAAGCTGCAGGGTCTGGCAGCGGGAAGGGGATGCTGTAGGTGCTTCCTTGCCCTGCTTGTGCTGCGTGAGTCCTTGCTCTGCTTTCCCTGGGAGTTGTTCTTAGCGTGTGCTTGACCCTGAGCTGGGTTTTGGCTTGCAAGCTGCCTCCTGGGTTATTGCATCCTCCTGTCACCAGTGTGCTTGTGGAAGGCTGTGTTGTGGCGGAGGTGCCTCTGAGTGCCCTGGGTTTCATCCTGCTTGGCTGCTCGAGTGTGCTGCCCATGAGCATTGCAGCTTGTGGGGATGTGCAGCAGCAGGCCTGGTTCCTGCACACCCGTATCTCACTTTTCTGAATGTGTGGCCAGGACAGCAGCAGAGCCGGCTCTGAAGCTTCCTACCTGGCGCAGGAGCCGTGCAGGGCTCTTGTGTGAGGCTGCTCTGAGAGCCAAAGCTCCGCGCTCCCACCTTGCGTGCAGGGGTAACATGCTTCATAAACAGCTACGGGGGAAGGGGGAGATGAAGATGTTTCTAATTAGCTAGAGGTTTGAAATTTCTCTCTAAAGCTGCCATTCGTGATTGGTTTTTCTGTGGATGTTGACAGGCCTGGAGGCATTTCATAATGCTTCAGTCGCTCAGATCTAAAATCCCTTTACAAAGAGGGCAGGAGCCTTGTGCTGGAGCAGGGCTCCAGGGCTTTGGGCTCTCCAAGGCATGGAGCATGGAGCTGTCAGCTCAGACACGGAGCTGTGAGGGGGATTGGTTCTGGGTGCCTGGTGCTTTCTGAATGTCCCACACCTGGGTGACCCAATTCATTGCCCACAAGAGGCTGTGAAGATGAGCGAGCACCAGTGCCTTCATGGGGTTGAGCAGTGCTGCTCGCTCTGCTGAGACCTGGCTGGGAGCTGGGAATTGACCCCATAGCATCTTTCCTGTGACCTTGGCGAAGGTCCCTCTTCCTGCTGGGGATGGTGCAGGGGACACCTTGCTGTTGTGCTGGGGGGGTGGGAGCCAGAGCAGAGCATCTTGGCAGCAGCACAAGCCCCCGGTGCCACAGGAAGCCGAGTGCTGCTGGTGTTTTCCAGGGTGATAAGCAAACTGCTCCCTGCTGGTGTGTTAATCCCTGCCTGGTGCTGGGAGCAGTCCCGCTCCTTTATCTGCATCCCTGTGGTCCCAGGGATGCGCTGTGGTCCTGCTCTGTGCAGGGCTTTGTGTGCTGGCTTTTGGAGGTGGATCACTGGGTGAAAGGCATTTGCTTCTCTGGTGGTAGAGACCTTTGGCTGCTGTAAAGAGCCCTGCTGTAATCACTGTGACACGCGGGCTGAGCCCTGGTGACAAATCATTAACTTGCTCCGACAGGCTGGGTGCTGATGGGTGTTGGTGATAATTTCTTGTGAAGCATTTGAACTTTGCAGATGTAATGCAATTGGATGGAGAAATTAAGCTGGGGCACAGCAGCCCTCAGCCCTGCTTCTCTTCCCTCTAATTCTGTTCTCTGGCAGAACTAGGGCCAGGTGGCAGAATCCTGTATTTTTGGACACCATTATTCTAGCTGGAAACAGCATGCAAGCCTCCAAGCCTAAATTTAAAAAGCCTGCAATTATCATGTTCTTAAAGGACAATTTGTTCTTTGTGCACTTTAAAACAAACTAATTTTTCTTATCCAGATGGAGTTATTGTGATTAATTGCACCATGCCAGTTCTCTTTTTTCATGGACAAGTGACGAATTCCCATCTTTCCCAGCAGTGTTTCTAATGAGATCAGTAAACTTTTATTGCGGAGGGGATCTACCTGCCTGGGTCCTTCCGTTCCTGGTGCCTCTGGGGGTTTCTGTGGATGCTGGTGTCCGCTAGCAAAGGGAGTGGGGTTGCATGGGAGGCGGGTGCTGTCCTGGCACTTGCAGGCTTTCACGAAAGCCCCCTCTTCTTTTGATAGAGACAGGTCAAGGAGTGAGTCTGGAGCTCTGTGTGGGATGGGACGTGCTTCTGCTCTGTCCTCGTTTCAGCGCACACCCGGCCTCGTGTCGGAGGGTGCAGGAGCAGCTGTGGTTGCTGCCAGCCCCGCGTGGCTCCAAGGCTGGAGCAGGGTGGGGTGGGAAGCGGCTTCCAATGTGCAAGAGCAGCTCCTGCTCATGGCAGAGGATGGGTGTTGGCTCGGGAGGGTGGAGGGGAGGCTCAGCAGAGCTTTCCTCCCTCTAGGAAGGAACCAGGAGAGCGGCTGGTGCCCTGTGCGTGCAGGGTGTGAAAGTACCTGGCCTGGGCAGAGCCCTGGGGATGCGCGTAAGGAGGGAGGAATGTGGGTGCTGGTAGCTGGGACAAAACTGGAAGGGGGCAGCCAGGCTTTGGTGTTAGAGGTATTAATTCCCTGCATTAATTGTGCCTTAGCAGGAGCGCTGCTCTGTGTGCTGCCATCAGGGCAACTCCTGCAGCAGGCAGTGGGTGAGGCGAGGTGGGGAGCTGGGCTGGACTCTGCTCTGCCGCAGGTAGGAGCGAGGCAGCACGCGGTCCCACCTCTGAGCTGTTGCTGGCCTTGAAAGGACTTGGCTGAGGGACTTGTGCCTTGACTTGGTGGGAGAATAGCAGCCAGAGGTACAGGAGACCTGCTGGGTCTGTGCTGCAGGGGTGACCGTAATGGCCAGCGCCGTGTGCTCTCACAAGGGAAGCATGTGCAAGGGACAGTACCTTGTCATTTTGTGATGGGAAGTGCCAAAATATCACAGCCTGCGCTTGTGTGTGTGCTGGAGCTGTCAGTAACTGCTAATTTGGGTGAAGGCAAGGCACTTCAAGGCCTGGGGAACGTGTCTCCCCAGCAAGCTGTGCTTTGATGGAGAGCATCCAGGGAGCAGAGCGGGCGCTGTGGAGGAGCTGCGTGGCTGGGGCTGGAGTTGGATGGGTGAAAGCAGAAGCAGGGGCTTTGCATGGGGGGCTGTCAGGAGCAGCTGAGAAATCATAGGGCTTGAGGAGCTGCCTCTGATTACAAAGCATGGGTCTAGACAATGACTCCTGCACCCCTTGCTGCCCACCTGAGCAGCTCGCGGTGCAGCTGGAGCCTGTTGCGTGTTCACGGGGCAGCCAGGAGCTGCTCCGGGTGTGCAAATGCCGCAAACAAAGGCGGCCGGCTCCTTTGTTCAGGGGCTGGTGAGGGCAGGGCTGGAGCGGGGCTGAGCTCGGGGCGGATGGTGTGGTGCGGCGCTGCTCCGGCAGCTCTCCGATGGGATGGCTGCTCTCCACTGCCGCTCTTCTCCTCATTAAACTTCAAGCTGCTCTCTCATTCCCCTTTGAATCCTTTGACTTATCTTCACTGTAAAGCCCATGTTGAAATGGCTTGTGCTAGCAGAGATCTGACTTTAATACGTCCCATTGATGCTGGTGAGGTCTTGAAAAGCTCCTTTCTCTCCCTCCTTGTGTTGCTTGTTCTTGCGATGGATCCTTTTCAAAACCATTGAAGCTTTTATACAGTGCTGGCTCTGTTGCAGTGTCTGCCCCAGCTTCATTAGCTGTCACAGCAGTGTCACTTCTGGGCTGTGGCTGCTGTGGACCCTGCTTGTCCCAGCACCGCTGCATCGTCCCCGCTTTGTCTGAACAGCACCAACTAATCCTCTGGCTTCTCCAGGCGGGTGGGGAGGACCGGAGATCACTTGCATGTAGCGTAAATGCTTCTAAAATAGTCTTTTCTTGCGTTGCATTTGTTGGATTGCCTTAAATGCCTCTTTCCTCTTTCTTAAAAGCCTAAGTAACTGTAATTACAATTGCTCACATGCTTCCTGCAGCCCAGCTCCCCGGTACACAGTGCAGCTCCTGAATGGAGGGGACTCAGCACTGCTGCTCTTTGTCCTCTGCGGGGCTGAGGAGGATGCTCAAGGATGGGGGGGCTGTGACAGCTCCTCTGCTTGCTGTCCCCAGCCAGGGCAGCTCCATGCTCTGGCCCTGCCTTGCACCACTGACACATCAGGGTGTTGGTGCCTGCTTCTGGGCACCCCAAGTCTGTGATGTGGGGGTGCTCCTGTGCCCCCACCTGCTGATGCGGGGGTGCAGGGTCCCACTGAGCATCGCAGCTCCTCAAACTGGGGTTCACTGTCCTCCCTGTGGCTTCCTGGCTGCAGCATCGTGAGCCCGTCACCAGCAGCTGCATGACAAGGAGTCCCTGGGCAATAACTATTTTTGCGTGAAGCAGTATTTATCACTTCTCTGCTGCTTTTCTTGGGCAGCTCAGCTGTAAATCGGTGCCAGCGCTGGGCTCTGGAGGCTGTGTCCTGCCTGTGCCTGCTTGTCACGGGAGCTGGAGGAAGGGGCTCGCGGGGCAGGAGGACACATGTTTACTGGAGACTTCCTCTGCAGACGGTGTCCGCAGGGAGACGATGCCGTCTGGACACTGATCAAATAATTCTGGAGACAGATGAGCCTTCTGGCTGGGGCTGTGCAGTGGCAGTGGCTTCCTCTGGTTTTTCACCAGGATGCCTGGCTCCAGGAAGCGGTGGGGAGAGGATTTAACCTTTTCCCTGCCCTGCAGTGGGATGGCTGGAGCTCCTTGCCTGCCTCTGCCATGGGGGCCGGCCCTTCCAGAGCAGATATCTTCGTGTGTGCCCTGAATACACCTCACTTCTTCCTGCATGAACTGCTGAGCTCTCCTGTGCCCAATTCCTGGCTCCCCAGCTGTGGGGGAAGGAGAGGGTCCTGCTTTTGCACTGCTGTGTGCTCCGCTGCAAACTGTTCACCACTGAAAGCGCTGACAATCTGGCTGTCATGGATGGATGCTTCTGAAGGTCAAACCAGGCTTCGCCAGCCTCCCCTGCCTGCAGTGTCACCTGTCAGCTCTGGTCCCTGCTGAGGAGTGGGGACAGCCGAGGACAGTGGAGGGGACAGGAAAAGCTTGTCAGGTGTCTGGGCCTCGGTGTGATGAACAGGATGCTTGACACAGGGTTCAGGAAACATCAGGCTTTGCCACTGGAGCGTCTGACACTTGCTCCACTGGCCCTGTCACCTTGAGTGCCACCAGCTTCACTGGCTACCCGTGGTGGCGAGCAGACCCACAGTGCTGCTGGGCCAGTGCCCATCAGTGGGGTGATGGGGGGGNCTCCATGGGGCTGTTACTTCAGTCTCATGCTGGTGCTCGTTAGCTTGGACCTACTCCCTGCTTGTAGCTTGTCTGGGTCAGATCACCTGAGCTTGTGCCTTGGATCCAAATAGCTCCACTCACTTTTGATGTCTTAGATGCTTGTGGTGCAGACAGGGAGGAGGGTGGCAGTGGGGGGGTGGCTCATGCATAATGCACAGCTATGTAAAAATTCAGTGTTTGAGCTGAACTCATGGATGTTTGAAAAAATTAAGTGCTTGTCAAATCTCTGTAAATTGTAGAGCAGCCGTGACAGGTTGGCTGACTGTGCGCAGCTGGGAACTGGCCCCTCCTGCCAGCTCTGGGTGCTCTGCTCGGGGGGAGTCTGCGCCCTGGTGCACCCATGTGGGGGCTGGTCCTGGTGCCTGGATGTACCTACGCTTCTGTGCTGTAAAGAAGTTCTAATGCCCTTGGCTCTGCTCTTCCCTTGTCCATCCCCGTCCAGGGCAGCTTTCCAAATGTCCGTGTGGGGAGCTAGTGGGTATCTGTGGCTGCTGCCAGGGCTCTGCATGCTGACCCTTGCTGGGATCGCTGATGGCTCCTGCAAGCCCCTTCGGTGCCAGCTCCTCCATGGCAGCACCGCGGGGCCCTTTCTGCTGGCACAGGGGGAGCGCTCCCCCGCCTGCCTCCGCTCCTGCTGCAACAGCCTTGTCCTCCGCCTGCCGCCGCAGGACTGGAGCGGGCTGCGGGACCAGGCTCTGCCTGCTCCTCAGCTCGTGATCCAGGTGCTGAACCTGTCCGTGGTGTTGGGGGAGAGGGATGAGCCTCCTGGAGCCTGTCAGCGGCTGTCTGTGTGTTGGTGGTGGTTTATCAGGCTTTCCAACACAATTTGGAGGCTCCAATACCATGGCCATGGTGACCAAAGCGGGAGGACTTGCTTTCCTAAACCCCCATGCAGCGCCCTCTGAATGAACACTGGGGCTTTGCTGTGGGGTCCTAGGCTGGCTGCATGCTGTGGCCCCCCCAGCTTGGCTGGGCTCACCCCCAGTGCTGCCTGTCACCCCCCTCACTGCTGCAGTGATCGGAAAAGCCACCTCCTGCCCTGCTGTGGGAATAACTTGCCTCCCGTGGCCTCCATTAGCGGGGCTGCCTTTTACTGCCTTATAAACATGCATTATGCAGAACCCATTAAAGTCAGAGCAGTACTCGGTGTGCGGATTGCTACTTTACAGCTCAGAAAACATCAAATTGACAGGAACAGCACCCCACGGTGCTTCCAGGAAGGTTGCTGGGGGGGTGGTGGGATGCAGGATACTCCCACCTTGCTGCGCCCCAACCTCCACCCCACCACCACTTGTCCGGAAGGAATTTCTGTACCTGGGCTGGGATGTTTTCCTGGTGAGTGTCGGCCTGTGCCGCTCGGCTGCTCCTTGGGAACAGCCCGCAGCGCTGGGGCGAGCTGCGCCAAGCCTGTGCGCGCTGCCTCGGCCCCCCCCCCAGCTCTGCGCAATCCGCGTCCTCTGCCACCACCCAACGCCCTGACTCAGCCGGACGGCACGGGGCTGGGGGGGGCTCGTCCATCCACCCATCGCTTGCTTGGGGAGGCTGCTGGTGGCTGTGCCAGCCCTGCTGGACCCCCGCCTCAAAGCCCTGAGCTGGAGCGGGGCCATGGGCATGCGGCCGCCCTGGTCCAGCCTGCTGCATGAATCAGTGCTGGTGGAGGTGGTAATTACGCCTCTGTTTGGCAGCGCTGCTCCCAGCTCCACCGGGTGCTGTGCGGCAGCTGCTCCCTTTGCCTCTTATCGAGTCTGAAACTCTGACTCATCCCCGCCCGTGTGGCCTCGTGCGCAGCGGGAGGACAGGGTAGGAGGCCGGGGGCTCTCCGGGTGCCTCTGTCCCAGCCGGGGGCTGCGTGCGGGGCCGGTGACTCAACCTGCAGCTTCCTGCCCCTGTGAGCTGGTGGGGGCTGTGGTCTTCCCTCGCTCCTCCTCCCTGAAATCCCTAAGCTGCAGACAACAAACACAGCCCTGCTCTAAAGAACACCTGGCTTGGTTCGGTCTGAGTTTTGGGATGCGCCGGGCTGCCCTGTCCCGGCACTGTGCAGCTGTGGTGCGTTTGGGGACCAGAGTCTGGTCCCTGACACCCCGGTGCAGGCAGCAGGGCTCATCCCGCCAGCGGCTTCCCCGGAGGCTGAGACAGCTGCTGGAGGCTGGCGGGGAGCAGAGCGTTCCCATCCGCCCCGGCCCTGCGGTGACTCACGGCATCGCCATGCGCGCAGGAGGCGGCTGTGGGCAGGAGCTGCTGTTCTCTGCCTGGGACCTCCTGTGGGTCCCAGCTTTCTAGTAGAGCCCCTCTGCTCCTGGAGCCTCCCGTGCCAGTACTGGGTGCAGGGACCCAGTGCCCAGGGTGTTCCCAGCACTGCTTCCCACTGCTGTGAGCTTCCCTGCTGGGGCTGCCGGTGGGACCAGCACCGCTGCCCCACTGCGATAACTTGTTAGTACCTAGCTGCTGCTGGAGCCTCTTCCCAGAGGATTTGGCTGCCTTGGTTCCCTCTCCCTCCCCTCCCAGGGCTCTGACGCCAGGTTTCTGGCTGCTGCTCGAACTGTTCACAGCCATGGCACACTGTGAGCAGGGGGACATGCCACAGCCAGGCTCACCCGTCGATGGGTGAGGCTGGTGGGGACCACGCTGGCATCCCGCAGCCCAAACCGGCTGCCTGGTGATTACCAGGAGCCAGCGGTGAGCGTGCTGCTGGCACAATGCTCAGCGCAGGGAGCACCCAGACCGCACCGTTGGCACCCGTGCTGCCATGGGAGAGCTGAGCCGCTGGCTTTGCCTGGTTATTTTTAGTTGCTTTAGGAGTGTCCCAAATGAGCCTTTGAAAGGTTTATTTTATTCTTGGAGTCCCAGCCTTGTCCTCAGCTCTCTGCCAGGTCCCATCTCCGGAAACCAGTCTGTGTGCGGGAGCGGGGAGGCCCGTTCGCACCTTCGCTACCGAGGCGCTGAGACGCGGTCTCGCACGGCAGGCGCTGGCTGGCGGCTCAGCGCCGGTTGCAGCCGCGGTTCGTGTCTGAACACGAGCAGCAAAGTGCTGAGCTGTGGGTTCGTCATCTCGGTGCCGCCTTTCATCTCGCTTGGGGGAGGAGGGCAGATAGCGATCTGCTCGCGGGCTGCGCCGGGGCGGCTGCGCTCAGCTGCGGTGGGCGCGCTGCCGGGGTCTGCAGCGCGGAGGAGAGGGGCAGTAAGGAGCCACAGTGACCCGGGCTCTGCCGGCAGCGTAACCTCTCCCCTCCCTGCCCCGCAGAGCAGCCATGGAGGTGATGAACATGATGGAGCAGCCGATCAAGGTGACGGAGTGGCAGCAAACCTACACCTACGACTCGGGCATCCACTCTGGTGTCAACACCCAGGTGCCCTCTGTCAGCAGCAAGTGCCTGGGGGACGATGACGAGGTCTACGGAAAGCAGTACACCATCAAGAAGACCACCACCACGAGCTACTGCCCAGGAGGGGGCCAGGGCCAGAGCCAAGCACAAGGTAGGTGCTGGGGTGGGCCAGCACGGGGCTCGGCCACCAGCTCAGCTGCTCTGCTGCTGCCTTCCTCCACCTCCCCCACAAACTCTCCCATGGCCTGTGCTTGCCGTGCTCCTTCTGGGCACTCCTCCATGCAGTCTTCCACACCCTGGGAGTTGTTGCTGCCTAAAATATACTCCCTCCTGTCCTCCTTCCCCTGCGCCAAGAGCTCTCGCGTCGAGGGCGTGCAGCCAGCCCGCACTAGTGCTGAGCTGTGCACACACATCCCAGCCTGCCGGTCGGTTGGCTCCGGATAGGAACATCTGATCCCAGCCCACGGGTCGGCCGTCTGCTCTGGTACCTGCCTGCTCAGGAAACCTGTCTCAGCGCGACTGGCAAAGCCATCGGTATACGCTGTAAATCCCTGACAGCAGGCCCATCTTCTCCCACTGCCGCTAGGGCAAAGCAGACATTGGTGCGGCCCGTTGTGCCGAAGGAGATGCTTCCCGTAACCTTATCCCTGCAAAGAGGGCAGATCTGCTCTAGTCACATCTGCGGCTCCCCTGCCAGCAATGGGTGCTGGAGGGCTGAGCTGCAAGCTCCCAGTGGAAGCAGAGCCCTGCGGAGAGGGATGAGCCCTCCCGCGCCCTGCACAGTCCCTGCTCCGTGCCGGGTGGGGACCGCTGGCCTCTGCTGCGGACGCTCCTGCTGCGCTTGTCCCCGCAGCCTCCACCGGGAAGGTCCGTGTCCTTTTCCTAATCCCAAGTGCCAGCTAGTCCCAAGTTGCAAATACCTTTAATTTTTTGATTAGCGGGCCTTGTGTGACAATTGCCTAATCATGCTGCCTAATTGAGTGTTGTCTTATCTGAGTGCTGCCGTATCTGTTTACGCTTGGAAACGCTGGATCCTCGCAGGATGTGCTGGGACTGCTGACGTGACTGGTGTCATTGCGCTGAGCTCTTGCTCAGCTAATTGAAATTGGGAAGCAGGGCTGGGAGTGCTCCTCTGAGAGAGCCTGGCCTCTGACGCTGCCTCCCCATCTCTTCCTGCAGCAGATATGGAGGCTCAGCTGGCCATGACCCGGGCTCAGCGCGTCCGGGCCGCCATGTACCCCGAGACGGTGGAGGACCGCTCACTGCTCATCACAACACAGGTGGAAGGGCAGCAGACCAACGTGCAGCGCCTGGCGGAGCCCTCGCAGATGCTGAAGTCTGCCATCGTGCACCTGATCAACTACCAGGATGACGCCGAGCTGGCCACCCGTGCCATCCCGGAGCTCACCAAGCTGCTCAACGACGAGGACCCGGTAAGGAAGCACGTCTCGTTCGCGTGTGTCTCTGGGCTTTCAGCTGCAGGGCTGCCGGGGTGTGCTTCCCCAGCCAGGGCAGCGCGGCCGGGCTCCCAGCCCGCTGCTGCCATCCAGCTCCCTTCCTCTTAGCGAAGCCCTGCGGTCACCTCCGTGCTGCAGCAGGACGGAGCCCACCTCTGCCTGCTCCGCAGCCTGTCCTCGCTGCTCTGACGTGGCTCTCGTGGCCCTGGCCTTGCACAGGCTGCTTGCCCACTCTCGATGCTCCAGACCCCCCTGCCTGCCCCCTTTCCTCTGTGCTGTGGGTCTGACTGCATGCTGCGAGCTGCAGCGTAGCTCCTGGAGCAAGGTGGACAAGGGTTGTTAAAAATGGCAGCTGTCGGTGGGGGCAGCCCCAGCCCAGCTCTTCCCCAGCAGAGCAGGAACCCTGGTGCCCCTCTGGCGGGGGAGGGGGGGCTCCCCTGGGACCCTCTCCCACCCACCGGCTCCTCTCCCAACCCCAGGTGGTTGTCAGCAAAGCGGCCATGATCGTGAACCAGCTCTCCAAGAAGGAAGCGTCCCGCCGCGCCCTGATGCAGTCGTCCCAGATCGTCGCGGCCGTGGTCCGCACCATGCAGAGCACCAGCGACCTGGACACGGCCCGTTGCACCACCAGCATCCTGCACAACCTCTCCCACCACCGCGAGGGCCTGCTCTCCATCTTCAAGTCCGGCGGCATCCCGGCCCTCGTCAGGATGCTCAGGTATGGGGGTGCTGGCAGGAGCTGGGCACAGCCACCGGGGTGGCCCTAAGAGGGTGGCGGAGCCGAGATGTCCCAGCCAGGCTCACGAGTGCATGGGCTGGGAGCAGAGGAAGGGAGGGCTCGTGCTGTGCCTCAGCAGAGGTCCCACTTCTGCTCACGCCAAAACAAGTGCCCTGCCTGGAGCGCTGCGTTCAGCTCTGGGGCCCGCAGCATGAGGAAGAGACGGAGCTGCTGGAGCAGATCCAGAGCTGGGCCACGGGGATGCTCAGCGGGCTGGAGCACCTCTCCTGTGACGAGAGGCCAAGAGAGCTGGGGTTAGGTAGCCCGGAGAAGGGAAGGCTCTGGGGAGCCCTTGGTGCAGCCTTCCAATGCTTAAAGGGGGCCTCAGGAAAGCTGGGGAGGGGGCTCTTTATCAGGGGTGTAGTGACAGGACAAGCGGTAATGGTTTCAAACTGAAAAAGAGTAGGTTCAGCGGGGATATAAGGAAGCAATTCTTGCCGGTGAGGGCGGCGAGGCCCTGGAGCAGGCTGCCCGGAGAAGCTGTGGGTGCCCCATCCCTGGCAGTGCTCAGGGCCAGGCTGGATGGGGTTTGGGCAGCCTGGGCTGGTGGGAGGTGTCCCCAGGGGAGCTTTGAGGTCCTTCCAACCCAAACCATTCTGTGATTCAGTGAAGTAGGAGACCTTGAGCCTCTTTAGTGCCCAAAAGCCACAGGTGTTTGCATTTGGAGCCTGTATGGAGGCAGGAGGAAGGAAGCGGTCCCTCATGCCGCATTGTCCGTGGAGACCTGGGCTCGGTCTTCACTGTGCCCCATGGTGCACGCTGCGCCGGCGGGTGGCCACGGGGCAGGGCAGTGATGGGCACTGACCACCCCCAGGAGCACGGGGACCCGCTGAAGGGTGCTGGGTGGGCAGAGATGGGTGCAGGCAGCTCCCCGGGCCCCGCTTGCAGCATGATGAGCCCAGCGGCGGCTGCCTGTGCTGACGTGGCTCTGCGCCGCCCGCCCGCAGCTCGCCAGTCGAGTCGGTCCTCTTCTACGCCATCACCACCCTGCACAACCTGCTGCTCTACCAGGAAGGGGCCAAGATGGCCGTGCGCCTGGCTGACGGGCTGCAGAAGATGGTGCCCTTGCTGAACAAGAACAACCCCAAGTTCCTGGCTATCACCACCGACTGCCTTCAGCTCCTCGCCTACGGGAACCAGGAGAGCAAGGTGAGCCCCGGGGCGCCTGGTGGCACGGGGGGGGACCTGCCAGGGTGGCAAGGGGGACAGCTGCCTGACTTTGCAGATGAAAGCCCAGGAGGGTAGGGGTGGCAGCTCCCACCGTCTCGGCTGTGTTGCCCCCGGGCTGTGCCCGGAGGCAGAGCGGTTGCGCTGTCTGCAGCGCTGTCGCGTCCGACCCCTCGCAGGCGGAGAGTCCCCGCCAGCACAGACTGTCCCAGTCTGGCCGGTAAATCGGCTTGGCTGGGTTTCTCCCTCTGCTGCTCTGGGCAATGGCTCTATCTGTGTTCTTTGACTGCTCCTCTCTCCTCCTACACATGAGTCGCTGCAGCCTTGCGTGGCTGCACAGCGCGGGATGGTGAGGTTTGGTCCCTGGACCGAGCCAGACGGAGTGATGCTGCCCATTCCATCTTGCAGGACCAGGGTCCACGGTGCACAGGGCTGGTGTGACCAGAGCTGCCACACACCCTGACCCTGGCCCTTTTGCCTTGCAGCTGATTATTTTGGCCAACGGAGGACCCCAAGCCCTGGTGCAGATCATGCGCAGCTACAACTACGAGAAGCTGCTGTGGACCACGAGCCGGGTGCTCAAGGTGCTGTCGGTGTGTCCCAGCAACAAGCCCGCTATCGTCGAGGCTGGTAAGAGGCTTTGAGGCTGCTGCTGTGGCAGAGGTGCTGCCTGCAGCCTCCTCCTGGAGCAGGCAGGAGAACGACGGTTTGGGGATGATGCGGTTGGAGGATGTCCAGCCTCCTAAGCCTGCTCCCCAAGCCACGCTTCGTGCCAGACCCCAGGGCTGTAGCTCATCCCCCTGCAGTAGTGACTTCTCCTGGCCCTGTTCATTCCTTGCTCCTCTGAGCACAGGGTGGCAAGGGGAGACCCTGGGGACTCTGGCCCCGGAGATGTCCAAGGGGGGGTTATCCTGCTGTCCTTCCTTCCCCTAGATGGCTGCTGCCATCTCACAGCTGATGTGTAGGACACGCTGATGCCTTGCATGGCCAGGTAAAACCACCTGTGTGTGGCCTGGTTTCTGGCTGTGACAGCCTGCTGAGGCACTTTCCTGGGACTGTGCGTGGGCAGGAGCCAGCCCGGCTGGCAGGCAGGGAGCTGCCTTCCTGCACCACATTTAGCCTCCGCTAAGCCACAAGACGACGTTGTGCGTTGGAGGCATCAGTCGAGTGGCATGCAGCCTACGCTTGCCATGCAAAGAGCTGCTGTTGCTCCTTTTTCCTCTCTGCTGGCGAAGCTTTGCATGTCTGGATATTTATAGATGGGCCGGTGTCTCGTTTCCCTGGCAGGTGGCATGCAGGCTTTGGGCAAGCACCTGACCAGCTCCAGCCCCAGGCTGGTGCAGAACTGTCTCTGGACCCTGCGAAACCTCTCCGATGTGGCTACCAAGCAGGTGAGTGTGGGGGACACCACGTCATGCTTCAACACAATCTTTTGGAGAGCTTCTCTGGGCTGTTGGTTGGGATCTGTGCCAGCCTACCCCCCTCCACGGAGCCCTGCGCCGGGCTGAACCCAAAGCGTTGCCCTCGTGCTGCTCCGCATCCCCACCGGCTGCAGCAGCGTCCCCGGGGCTGCTTGTTGCTCTGACTCACAGCAGCGGCTGGCTGCCTGCTTGGCTCCTTCCCGCAGCGAGGATGCTGCCCAAGCACTGCAGCGGCTGCACTCCAGGGGCCGTGGGGCTCGAGGGTGGCCCAGGGCTCTGTGCAGGGCTTGCTCTTCCCAGCCCTTTGCTGCCTCCTGATGCATTCCCCATGTGGTGCTCAGGCTGCAGCTCCACACAGATTAGCGCCTGATGCAGTGTGGAAACTATTTGGGCTGGCGGTGAAAGGCGTGCAACCAGGTCCCCTGGCTCAGCAGAGCGTGGGGGGGACATGGCCGCGTCACTTTAACCCCTTCCTGGCCCTGCCTGCACAGCTGGGACCGTGGCTGTGGTCACCCCGGGATAATTCTGGGAGCGTTGGCTTCTCGCATTGCTCTGAGCAGCTGGAGGCTGCATTGTTTTGTGTGTTTCCAGCAGGGAAAGCATGGTGGAGATATTAAACTCTGAGTAAAGCTGCGCATGTCTGGGGCACTGCTGGTCACGCCGTTCAGACAATGCTGGGAAGTGCTAGGGGAGGCAGCAAGGGGTTCACAACCTCCAGTGGCTGCAGATGCACAAGTCTGGGGCTCAAGGGACAGGGCACTGGGTCTGGGGGGAAGAGCCCCCACAGTTGGGGTGGGCATGCTGCCCACACAAAGCGGGGAGCAGTGCTGGCCCCGCAGGCCCAAGAGGGGAAGAGCTTGGATGGAGCTCAGCCCAGGCGCTGGGCAGGATCTGGCCACGGGGGAGGAACTGCTCTGATCTCCTGTCCCTGCTCCTGCAGGAGGGCCTGGATGGTGTCCTCAAGATCCTGGTCAACCAGCTGAGCTCCGACGACGTGAACGTGCTGACCTGTGCCACCGGCACCCTCTCCAACCTGACCTGCAACAACAGCAAGAACAAGACCCTGGTGACGCAGTCGAACGGGGTGGAGGCCCTGATCCACACCATCCTGCGGGCGGGTGACAAGGAGGACATCACTGAGCCGGCCGTGTGCGCCCTGCGGCACCTCACCAGCCGGCACCCCGAGGCTGAGATGGCGCAGAACTCTGTGCGGCTCAACTACGGCATCCCCGCCATCGTCAAGCTCCTCAACCAGCCCAACCAGTGGCCACTGGTCAAGGTGAGGGGCTGGGGGGCCTTGGGGGCTGGAGGAGCCCCAGGGGCTGGACTCGAGCGAGCCCCCAGGCTGCCGGTCCGTGGTGGGGTTTGCAGCTGGAGCCGCGCACAGAGGCAGCGATCGCCGGCTGCAGCCGTGTTTCCGTAGGGCTGCGTCCTTGGCGGCTGCTAATGGGAGGAAATTGCTCGTGCTCTGCTGCTTTAGTGAAATCAATCCTCACCCCCGGCCTCCCCCGCGGTGGGGGGAGGCAGATCCGGGATGGGAGGGCGGGGGGGGCGGGACTCAGGAAGCTGAAGTCAGCCTGTGCTGCGGAGGAGGATGGGCTGGGGGGGCAGGCAGGGGACCTGCGGGATGCACTCACGCCTCTGGTCCCCGTTTGACGAATGTCTCCGTCCCCGTCCCCTCCAGGCTACCATAGGCCTGATCCGCAACCTGGCCCTGTGCCCGGCCAACCATGCCCCGCTGCAGGAGGCGGCCGTCATCCCCCGCCTGGTCCAGCTGCTGGTGAAGGCTCACCAGGATGCTCAGCGTCACGTAGCAGCCGGCACGCAGCAGCCCTACACGGTGAGTCCCTGCGGCGGGGTCTGCCGCACAGCCCGTGCCTCTCTTCCCCACTCCTGGCATGGTCTGATGTCCCCCCAAAGCTGGCTGTCCCCATGGGGTGACCTGTCCCCATCCTCGCTGTGCGTGGTCATGCCCCAGCATGGGGACCCTGGCTGAGAGCGTGTCCCCTCGCAGGACGGCGTGAAGATGGAGGAGATCGTGGAGGGATGCACGGGAGCACTGCACATCCTGGCCCGGGACCCCATGAACCGGATGGAGATCTTCCGCCTCAACACCATTCCTCTCTTCGTGCAGGTCAGGGGCAGGGGACACGGGGGTCGTGCCGTGCCGTGCTGTGCCGTGCCATGGCACCTCCCATCTGCGGCCGCCAGCCGCTGGCACAGCCCCGTGATGGGTCGGGGCCAGGAGCCGCGGCGTTTGGCTGGCAGCACACGCGTGTCAGGCTGCATCAGGAACATGAAGGCAACTGCGCCGGCTGCTTCACGTTGCTGCTAATCTCTCCTGACAGCTCCTCTACTCGCCGGTGGAGAACATCCAGCGCGTCGCAGCCGGCGTGCTGTGCGAGCTGGCCCAGGACAAGGAGGCAGCAGATGCCATTGATGCCGAGGGGGCCTCGGCTCCGCTCATGGAGCTGCTGCACTCCAGGAATGAAGGGACAGGTGAGTGCAGCCGTCCCGGGCCCCGCTGCCCTGTGCCAGGGCTCTGCTTCACCTAGGCAGCTGAAGCAGGAATCCTTGGGCTGGCTGCAGCGAGGAGCCCAGCTCCCCGTGCTGCCCAGGTCAGTGGCAGCTCAGGCCACCTCCTTTCCCTCTGCAGCCACCTACGCGGCCGCCGTGCTCTTCCGAATCTCTGAGGACAAGAACCCCGACTACAGGAAGCGTGTGTCTGTGGAGCTCACTAACTCCCTCTTCAAGCACGATCCTGCGGCATGGGAGGCGGTGAGCATCGCGCTTGGCACGGGCACGAGCCTTGCGGGGCTGGGGGCCTCCTGGGGCAGCCACCTCCTGCCCCCATAAGCCACCACTGGCTCCTGGTAGAGCTCAGGTGGGAGCAATGGATGGACAGACGGAGGTGGGAGGTGGACGGGCTGCAGCCTTGGCTCTCCGGCAGCCTTGGGTTATGGGACAGGGCTGAGCACCACGTAGCCGTCGAGCATCGTGCACATTCCCCACATCTTAAACCATGTCACCTTCTTTCGTAGGCTCAGAGCATGATCCCCATCAACGAGCCCTACTCAGACGGTGAGTACAGCGTGAGCCCTTCCTGCAGGGTCCCGCAGCTGGGCTGCGCTCGCATCTTCTCACCAGAGCCAAGCTGGTTTTAAATGCTCTCCACAAGTTGTCTTGGGCAGCTGCCAGCCAAGTGCCAGCCAGGCCTGCACTGGGATGCTCAGCTCCCGGGGAGCTGTGCCCCTCGACGTGCAGCTGCTCCGCGTTGTGCCCCCGCTGGCCCCGCAGCTCTGGGGCAGGGGGTGGCAGATGGCTGTCACGTCCTTCGCACCACCACGTGCCAAACGCCACGCAGGGCAGGGGGACCAGGAGGGCGGCTGAGCCCGGGAGCTGCCTCTCACCAGCAGGAGCTGAGCTTGCTGCGTGTCCCTTGTCCCCTGGCAGAGCTGGACCCCGGCTACCGCCCCATGTACTCAGGTGACATCCCCCTGGACCCCATCGACATGCACATGGACATGGACGGAGACTACCCCATGGATGCCTACAGCGACGGCGTCCGAGCGCCCTTCGCTGACCACATGCTCGCCTAACCTGCGCCTCAGGCCCCGCACCAGGTAACGTCTGGCGTGCGCGCGGGGAGCCGGGGGGGTGCGCGGCGCTCCGGTCCCCAAATCCCCTCCGCGGGAGTGACGTGGGCTCCTCCTGCTCGCCGCAGGTGTTTTCTCCATACAGAGAGGGTGGCCCCAGAGCTGAGCATTCGCAAGAAGGACTTGGGAGACAGAAGTGCCTGAGAAGACAAACTTTTCCATTCCCACGAGAGGTTTTATTTTTCAATTTTTTTTCTTCGCTGTGGGTCTGTGGAGAAGGTCCTTCCTCCTGGGACTGCTTCAAGCACCTACTGCCGCATCCAGCATCCAAGATACTGTTTCTGAAGCTTTAAAACACAAATCTTGCATCATTATCAACCTTTCATTGGCAAAATAGTCTTTTCTATGAATATATATATTTCTTTTTTATTTTTAATATGGTGCCAATGGCTTTTGCCGTCTTTAAGTTTGTGCTTTCTAACTTCCCCACTATTCGTTCTGCGTGTTAGTGTTCTAGAAAAGGAATCTAACATGACAAAACCCTTTGTTTTCTGCAAACTCTGACTTAATCAGGCCAATCCGGAGTTTGCTGAAAACAAATGGTGCCATGTCCCAAGACCTTCGTTGTAGCCATCGGGATGTCTGCGGTTTAATTCTTTCTGATCAGCCGTTGGGGAGCTGACTTTGTGTAACTGCCTGTCCTAACAGTAACAATAGAGGAGTGACTCCAGCATTAGGAACCGTGTCCTTGTACTGATCTCTGTTGCACATTTTAACCCATTTCCCGTCTTTTTGGTGAGTGGTGTGTTTCCGTCCCCTCTTTCCTTATCTAATGATTTTTTTAAAGAGGCTCTAGATCTGATGGTTTAATGCTCCAACTGGAAATGGATGGACTGTTACTGGAGTGTGGTTCAGGAATGGAAGATTTTATTATTTCTGTAAGTTGTTTTTGTATAGACCAAAGCAAAGAATAAAATAACCCCCCCAGCCCCAGGTTGCCGCGAGCCTGTTCTTCCGTCAGCTCAGGATGGTTGCGAGTCCCTTTTGGGAAGGAGGCTGCAGAGGCTGCAAATGGGGTGAGGGCGAGCATCACCCCCAGCCACGTCAGCACCTGGACTTGCTCTTAGCCCTTCCCTCACCCGTTGCGGTGCTGGGTCATTAGCATGCCAGCTCCATCCAGGCTGCTCATCTGATCCGTCAGGAGGCAAAAACTCCCAGTAATTAAGATGTTTGTTCATTAAGCAGCATCACCGGCGTCTCATCTCTGCTGCTGCACGGAGCTCATTTTAATGAGCTCTAGGGGATAAACACGCTCGTTGCGAACAAGCCCCAGTGATTGATAGAGCGAAGCTGGGATGGAGCTGCAAGAAGCTAGGTTTAAAAAAGTGATTTACTTCAGTCAAACATGGTTGCCTTCTTCTGAAGCCCAGCTTTAATAGCAGGAACAGATGGCAAAAGGAAATATTCTCAACTGAAATGCTAACTCTGACAGCTGCTCCCTTGGAGAGCAATGTGGAAGCGGCTCCAGGCGCCAGGCTGGGATCGTGCTGTGAGGTGGAAACTGTTCCCAAAGTTACTGCGAACTTCATGGCCACCCATCTGCTTGGCGGCCTCCCCTCATCCCCCGCCCCTCAGCACAGGGACCTGTCCCTGGGAGGATGTGGGGCACAGGGACAGCCACCGCCAGGAGCTGGCTGCCCCAGGCTTTCCCACAACATTTTCTGGGGCAAGAAGGTCCAAGATGAGCCCTGCGGTAGAAGATAGCCCTGCATGGACCTGCCCCAGGCTGCCTGCAGGGGCAGGGGTGGTTTTGCCTGCTGAGGAGTACATGCCAGAGGGTGGGATGGTGACTTGCGGGTGGCCCTGGGATGCCCACGTCCCTGTCCCAGGGGGGTTTGTACCTCCGCCCTGTGCCTCTGTCCTGCAGGCAAGGGCTGGGGGCTGTGTGTGCTCTTCAGACAGCGGTGGGGGACCCTCAGACAGCCCAGCCCTGCACCACCAGGGCAGTAGGGGCACGCAGCGCTGCCTGTCCTGCACTCAGTGGCTCAGGGTGCTGTAGTCGCTGCATGTTGGGTGAGATGCACCCCACCAGCGTTGCACAGAGGAGGCAGCTGGAGAGCTGGGATGTCGTCCCCGCTCCTCCCAGCTCCGAGCTCTCTGCTGTAGCAAAGCTCGTTTTGTGCAGCCACAGGCAAGACGCTAATCCAGGGTGACACGGCTGTTGCCAGTGCTGGGAGATTGGGGGTCTGTGATCAAAGGGAACTGGGAACAACGTCGCAGCCGTTCCCACTCACTGTCAGCTTCAGCCTTTCTCCAGCCTTGCACTTTTGCTCAGCTCTGCTGCTGCACCTGGCCCTGCCGGGGAGGAGAGGTGGGGTGGGGGCCCAGGCTGCTGCAGGGCAGGATGTGAAGGTTCGCACGTCAGTCGTGCTGTGCTGCTGTCCAGGTCACCTGGATCCGCTCGGGGCCATATCCCTGTTCTGTGCTGCACGGTTGCAGCTGCCTGGGCAGGAGTGAGGTGAAGGGCAAAGGCAGAAGGAGCTGGTGTGGGGAGCAGGGCTGGCTCCAGCACCATCCCACTGGCGCGGGGGAACGTCCTGCACTGAGCTCAGCCCCGTGGCCGTGGCCAAGTGCCGGTGCAGCAGGGATGCGGCCTCGCTTCCTGCCGCGGCTTGTGCCAGGATCAGGGATGAGCAAAACAACAGAAACAACAGCTGCCTTCCGGGCAGGCCGTGGGAGCCCCGGCAGGGATGAGCACGCTTCCGGAGGGCGGTGGGGCTGCGGGGACAAGACTGGGGGGGAGAGGCCGGGTCGAAGCATCCCTTTGCCAGCCAGAGCGGCTGCCAGCGATGGGCAATGGCGAGAAGCCCCCAGCCTGGGCTGTACGGTGCAGGAGAGCACCCGAACTTGCTGCTCGGTGGGTGCAGGCGCTGCTGCCTTGCCCTGGGAGCCGGCTGGGACCCCAGGCCCACCCGGGGGCATGGCGGGGGGGGGCTGCGGCGGCGGGGAGGGGCCGGCCGGGGGCAGGGGCG
>VXAL01013935.1:4716-95864 GCA_013399475.1 Chauna torquata
CAAAGGAGAGAACACCAGAAAGTGAAGAGGAAAATGGAGACTGGGAAACAAATAGAGAAGGTAAGTGAAACTAATCTAGTGGTCTCCCTGCAGCTCAGAGAATTGCAAGATTACTGGTCTCTATGTAAAGTAAAATGGTTAAAGATTTGGTCTCTAAGCAGAGTACTTCTATTCAGTAGCCATTAAGATTTATTTTTAGAAGAGAGCAAAGGAGCAATCTGCGTTGGACTGCTATAATGGTAAAACCAAATTCTTTCAGAAACATTCTTTTTTGACTCCTCAGACAAGGAACTTGTCCATGTGGCTCTGTGGCTGAGCCTTTTGCCTTTAGGTCACTTGCTGAATCCAAGATGATTTTCAAACCTAATCAGTCTGAGAAGAGAGCATGACTCCTTTAAAGTCAAAAGTTAGCAAGTTTGTTTTTGTTTTTTGCATAATTTGCAATGGTTTGGACTATCTCATTAGCAAGGGCTCAATTAGAATGAGTATAACAACAGCTGAAGGTGGCAGTTGATGAGTTATTCGTCTTCTGAAAATGCTAGAGTGGTAAGAGTTTTGCATTACTACTGTACTGTTTTTATGGTTGAAAGGTTATTTTATTGACCTTGGTGTTGATAATACTCATCCATTTACTATGCAGACAGTTGAGGAAAAATCTATATTGTTTTCTCATCTCTCTCCTGAGTCTTTCCATTTGCCTTTGTTGGAGACCAAGTTAAACTGATACTGAAATTAGGGCAGCTTCTAACAAAAGTGTGATGTTTTAGGTAGTTCTGTAAGTATCAATGTTTCAGCTTTAGTTACAATATTGCAGGACAATGTGGGGATTCTGATCCACCTTTAAGGACTCTTTCTACCAAACTTAGTAGTGATGCCAAAGAAATAAACAGTCATTTTTCCAAAGAATTTATAGCTCTTGTATAAGGCAAGATACTAGATATAAATAATTGTATTAGAATACATATCTACATTGTGTTCTTATAACCCCAAATCTTTTCAAAATGCACGAATGATTCTGTATGGTTAGCACTTTTGCTTAATGTTTATGTTAAGCTGGAAGTTCTGCATGATGGAAACAAAATGCGAACAGTCACAGTGCCTTCCTAAATGAAAGGGTTTGTATTAAGCATTTGGAAAGGGGGAAGCATGTGTTACACAATGAGAGAGAAGATGCATGATTTTAAATTGAATTAAGATGTCTAAAATTTACACAGAACCATGGCAAAAATCACTCTAAAATTAGAAATCTTCATATGCTGTGGTTTACCGTTTCTGGTACCTTGAAAATAATTTTGGCTAAACATATAAATGTAATTGTTAGTTGATTGAAGGTTGCTTGTCTCATACTTTATTGTAATGTAGAAAATCAAGGTTTAGTCAGTGTTGAAAGTAAAGGTTGAATAGTCCAAGTGGCAGACTTTGTTTCTGAAAAAAAAGAAGAAACTCTGGAAATTTCTCAGGTGAATTCAGATATAATGAATCTATTTGCAGCAAAGTATACTACAAGTTATTTGTGGGATAGAGCTCCTACGTAAATTTCATTAAGTAGGTAGCTTTTCTATAGTATGGGCTGTTAAGTGTTGCAAATGTTGTTTTGCTGTGTTTTGAGCACACTATATGAGTAGAATATGTGAAGGTGTGTATTAACAGAAGTCAGGAGAAGAGATTAAAAGAATAAGATAGTAGTCACACTCCTTAAATGTAATGCTGAGGTTTTATGATATTTTGTTCTATTGCCACCTTTGTAACTCCTATAGAGTCCAAAAGAAACATTACACTGAGTGAAGTTTTCTCTCTCTCAAAGAAAAATGACCATAATATAGTCTCTCCTTTCTAAACTTGAATTTTCAGAGTAATTTAAGAAACACTGCCCTGTGCCATGTGTGCATGGAAATAGAATCTAAGTCAAAGAAAATTTGCAACATAAAAACATCTATTTCTGTATAAATATGTAGCGTGAATGTCTTAATTCTTAGACATTGAGGCTCACAGCTTGAGAGTAATGAATTTTTCGAAATGATGTTGGTCATAGTTATAACCTCTGATGTGGATAAAGTAGAATTACTGTGTTTTAAGTTGTAGTGAGTGTTATATAAATGGACAGATGGACTGGGAAAGAACCTGTGCTGTTAAGAACTGCACCTTTCTGTAAGCTGTCCCCATGCATTCAGGACACATGAAGGGAATCTGTAGACTGAGTATAGTTATTGCAAAAACTTCTATGTAGTTCCTGTGTGTCAAAAGGGGGGTGAAAGCTAATAAATGTTTAATGAGATATCTTTTCTCGGAAGGTTCTTTTTATCAATTTGCTGTTTGAGCGTTAGACTTAAGTAAGCATAAACAAAATAAGAAGTGTAAACAAAGTGAATAAAACTGCTTTCTTTTTCAACAAGATTTCAGTTGCGTGGCTTGAAGGGTGTGATATTAACTGGCAATGACTTAATGAAAAAGGGGGAGAGAAAAAATTTTGTGATGTGAAAACCAAGCAGTAATAATGTTTTAAGTGTGCTTGTACCCTGTGAAAGAGGTCATGCAGACCTCTTCTTTTATTTTAAAGTCAATTTTTAGATGTAATTAGACAAGTGTATGAATTAATTTGTGGGATACATTATTAAACAAAAAGATCTACTGTAGTGCAGTACTATTTAAAGCCATTTCATGTGAGATTTTCCAATTAAGCAGAGCTCTACGTATTTTTGATCTTTGCAAAAACAATTTTTGGGGGGATATTTTTGTTATTTAAATAGAAATAAATGGTTTCCCTTGCTACCTCAGATTAATGACTGACACAGGTCTCTAAAAGAAGTGAAGTGTTATTATTAATGAAGTTTTACGTATTTTAATTGTGGGTCATATGGGACTAACTGGAGTTATTTCAGGTTCACACAGGTAATTGGAGGAGAGATTTGGTTCAGCTTTGTTGATCCATTTATGCAGTGCTTAAAAGTCACTGAAATATTTATACCTGGCATCCAGTATGCTAAAGGAATATTATTTATTTCATATGTAGTGTTTACTAATCTATTTACTTTTTTTTAATAAAGACTCTGATAATGGAGATGTTAACTATGATTATGATCATGAGCTGTCTTTGGAAATGAAGCGCCAAAAAATTCAGAGAGAACTCATGAAGTTGGAACAGGAAAACATGGAGAAACGAGAGGAAATTGTCATTAAAAAAGAGGTTTGTATTCTGTAAATGCAAAATTAAGAAAAAAAAATCAGCAGACCACTTCATAGACTTCTTACTGTTTCCTGGAAGACCTGAGCTTTCCGGACTACAAATGCTCTGCTATAGTAGTAAATAAACGTCGTGTATAACTAGATGTGTGACTTGGATTTTCATCGCAAGTCACTTATCATCTGGTCAGTCATTTGGCACCATAAACAAGTTTTCTCCTTTATGGAAGAGTAGGAATGAGTAGGAAACTTTGCAATTTAATGATTTAAAGCTAACAAAACCTTTAACAGAGATGATATGTAGAAGAAGACACAAGGCGTAACTTACGCCCAGCTCCTTCTCCTGCACCGCTTGTGGTAACAGAGGAAAGTAGAGTGACAGAGGAGCAAAGCTGTTACCAAAGTGCTAGAAAGCCTAATTTTGGGGACGATTTAAAAAAAAAAGCAGAAAAGGTCTAAAAGAAGGCCTTTCTCTTTTGGACAAACTTGAATGCTTACTGGGATCATACTGATTTTAAACTTTTAGTTACAGATTTGTCATGTATTACGGTGCATCATCCACCCTTTTCATGTCATGCTTCTTTTACGGTATTCTTGTAAGCTGTTTTGAAAACTATGTGGTTAGTTTATCTGAGGTAGATGTCTAAATGGTTAAGGTCTTACATCTGGACTGTTGGTGTATTTACATATTTGATGTGTATCAGCGTACAGCAAAGCTTTTGAGCATCAGTATTTTATCATTTAATATATTCTTTTCCTCAAGATTTCTCCAGAGGTGGTTAGATCTAAATTAACACCATCGCCATCACCAAGAAAGTCTAGCAAGTCTCCAAAGCGAAGATCTAGTCCCAAGTCTTCCTCTTCGGTTAGTAAGAAAGAAAAGAAAGCATCTACTGTATCTTCCCCACTTTTGGATCAGCAGAGGTCAGTATGTAGGTGCATCTTGGGAGAAAGTGGGAGCAGAGAACCACATTGATTTTCGTTACCGGCTTTTCATAATTAATACAGTTTTTCATTTTCCTTGCTTTCAGAATTATTGATTTTATAACTTCAGGGAAAAGTCTCTAAATTGTGCAGTGAGTCATCTACTGTGGAAAATTGTTACATGCATGTAGTTGTCAGTTGAATAATTTCATGGTTTACAGCAGGCCTTTTCTCTTTGAATGTCCAGAGTCTCTGGAAGATGAGGAGGAAATATAACTAAAATGAGAGGCAGTTTTCTTTGAGATGCTGCAGCCTGCAAAATAGCTCGTCTAGACTGAAGCGAAATGTTTAAAATTTGACCAACTTCACATTCTGTTGGTATTGCATGTTGATGTTCAGGAAATAATGTTTGATTTTCAAGGCAGGGAGTTTCTCAGACTTCAGGAGGAGAAAAGAAGGGGGGGATGCAGGTGAGGAAAAGAAAGTAAGGATAAGGTACATGAAAATCCCAGGAAGTTCAGACTGGGCACCTTGCCACAAAATGTCAGTCTCCAGAAAACGTTTTTTCTTGCTGGCTGCAGGACCTTTCAAATCACTGTTTGGTGCTTTTAGATAGGAAAGAAATTACTGCAACAGTATAAGTGGACATGCCTGTATTTGCTAAGCAAACAAAACCTTGAAAATAGGAACAAACCAATGCTTTTTGCTACAACAGGGTAGAGCACAGGGATAGTATGCTACTGACATGTAGTCTGTGGTGCCATCTAGTTTATAGGGTTTATGTCAGTGATAATTTATATGAAAAAATAATGGTGTAAATATTTTCACAATATGAAATACATAATCAAAAATATTCGGATGCTTTATCCTGCTTCAGGCAGTTAACTTTAAATCTAAGACATGAAGTACTGAAGTTATTTTGTGTGTGAGTCAGGTATTGCATTGCAGAATTGAGAGTCTAAACAGACAAGATACCAGTACTCCGGAGCACTGGTCTTGTGATGTATGCAGTTCATGCAAGGACATTGTAACTTTGGAAAATAGTTCTATCTGAATGGGAGCAGTTCCTATTTTTGCTCACTTGCTTCAGAAATAAAGGTTATAAATTGAAGAGCTCAATGTGAATTTTTACCACCTGCGTTCACCCTTTAGTCAAGTTACTGAGCACTGCTTGCTAATGGAGTGGTGAATCCTATCCTAAAAGCTTCAAGGCTCTTTACATTATAACTTTCCTACCAACATCTGAGAAATCATTATTTGAAGTAGTTGGCAGTCCCTTCATTGTTTTTTTGTTTTTTTTTTTTAAATTTATCTCTAGGAGTTCCAAAAGTAACCAGAGTAAAAAGAAAGGCCCCCGTACCCCTAGTCCTCCTCCTCCAGTACAAGAGGAAGCTCCCTTAGGAAAAAAACACAAAGAAAAACATAAAGGAAAAGAACGTTCAGAAGAAAAGACAAGGGAGGTTAAAGAGAGAGGGCGTGACTTTGAAAGGCACAAAGAGAAGAAAGAGAAGCAGAGGTAAGTTATGTTGCATTATTAGTTTTTAACATTAATGTAACCTTGCTTTTAAAGTTATCTTCTATAAAACACGGAATAATAAGGGATTTGTACCTGCTTTGCCAGCAACCATTTCAGTACTTGTTAAATATTTTAAATGTAATATGTAGGTAGATTGATAAACTGTAACATATTGACTGGTTTAAGTTATATAACTTAATAAGTTTTTCAAATGCCCTTTTGAAAGATTCGCTATTTTTCAGGAAGTTGGACCTTCACCAATGAAACAATTCATTTGCCAAAGTCTTCATCAAAGTCGTTTACTTGTCTGTTTGCCTGCTTTTCTGAAATCCGAGAGGACTAATATCTTTCTAAACTGGCAGTGGCAAGTTTAGATTTTCTCTGACTTTCCATAGGTTAAAAGATATTTCTGAAGAAGTCAAAGGCTATGGCAATTTTAGAATTTCTTCACTTATACATACATATGTATATATATAAATGGGAGACTTATATGACTATTGCCATTATTTTCAGAAGCACAGTTGTCCTTTTAAACAGTTAAATATAACACTTGCATTTTTAATACTGTATTCCCTTGATGAAAATAGGGTACGTATTCATAAGTGCTTGTTTTGTAACTAGCATAGCAAAGAATAAGGAGTTGAAGACCAGTAAATTGTGTATTTTTAATTGATATAGTAAAAACACTGTAATTAATTTTAAAATACTTTATTTCACTCGTGCTTGCCAATTCTATTACTGGAAGGCCATGAGCAGTAGAAAAGAACATTCTAGGTAGTACTGAAAGGGTCAAGAGGGTAGTTGGCTCATGGTTGTACTGTAATTGGGTATTGCTATGGTGACTGCAGCCTTTTATTTCAGGATTTTCAGGACTTTCATTGACTTTTTGTTATAAAAAAAATTAAGAAATAATATCAAATCTTCATGATGTAGAGTAAGTGAAATAGCTGAAGGTTCAGACGTCTTTCATTCATTTGAAACTGCGATCAGTGTTTGAAAATGTCTATGAACTTGAGGATTCTTAAATAAAATGCTAACATTACAGAATTTTTTTAATAGGGCAGCAACATAAGTCTCCATTGATAGGAATTTTGTTTCACCACTGCCTGAAATATTAGATAAAATTATATGCATATTTTGGTTTTACTGTCTTATAATTCTGGATTTTACAATCCAGTGGTTAGGAAGAAACTTAGTGTGTATATTGCATTCCTTAGCTCTGCTAACTTTAAGGTAATTTCATGAAATTACAGATGGAACAAAACATTCTTGAAGAGTAGTTTTTGACCTTGTAAGTACAGGTTCCTTCTTAGAAATGCACTGATGTCATGTTATGCCTGTTGAACAAGCTGCTATTTCTGTTTCCCAGAGATCCTTCTGAGGGCTCCCGTAGACAGAAGCGTTCTCCTAGTCCTGCAGATCATTCTGGCAGTAATTCCTCCCCTTCCAGAGAGTATTCACCTCCTGCTGCAAGGCGACGACAAGCCTCTCGAGCCCCAGCAAAGTCAACTACTCACAAGCATAACTTCTCACCCTCTCGCAGGTGGGCGGTCAGTTGTACAGATTTTACTTCCATTAGTAGTTCTAGTTTAGAAACTTCCTCTGTTGCTTTGGCTACTTGTTCATATGTGTCTGTGGGTAGGTATGCGCTTCAAAAAACTGAGCTCAGAGGCTTCTTTGCTTGTTTGTTTGTTTGTTTTTTTGCCCAGTTACTACATTCAGAGTACCTGTCATGTCAGGCACATTAGTTGTTGTGTGGGCTTCCATTCATCACTTCTTCTCAAATGTTTTGGCTTTGGGTGGAGTTTCAGAAGTGTGATATGGGACTTGCTCTTTCGGAGATCGTTTGGGAACTTTTTTTTTCTCTTCCTCCTCTCCTCCCTTCTTAAAAAGCACAAAATGTGAGAAATCTTCTGTCTTGGAGAAGGAGAAAGAGCAGAGTTTCTCCTTTCTAAAATTGGTAAGGCAATGCACAGATCCTGGTTCTACACATCTTTCCTGAAAAGCAAGTGCAGCTGACTAAACAGTGCAGTACGAGGACAATTTCAGAGACCCTTCAGAGAAGATATAATTCCTGCTGGTTCTAGGGGCCTTAGATAAAAATTTTTCGCCACCCTGGGAGAAGTTACTTCTTAGTTTTAAAAAGAAAGGGAGGAAAGCTTTTTATTTTGGGTTTAAGTCATCTGTAAGCTTAAGTTCAGAATGGTGCTAAATACCGTGACACTGTCTTTGTAATGGGAGAGGATGCATACTTACTTTCAGATTTCTGTTGAGAAGGGTGGGGAAAGGACACCAGTTGTCATATATATGCATACTGATAGAACAAGAAAAACAAAACACATCCATTCAGCTATCCTAAGAGTTGGAAGCAAGCTCCTCCTGCTGTGGTTACTCAGTACAGATGGAACAACATTGTATTGTATTAAGCTAGGCATCACCAACGGATACTTTCTCCGAACTGGATTGTTTATAGGGAAAGTAATAGAGCATCCAGTTTCCCTCTGCAGCTGGCAGTAGTAAGGAGACTGAAAAACTCCTTTGCAGTGCGCCTTTCCCCACTTTTTCTGGCCTACTCCAATGTTTTGCTTGTCACTACTTGCATGGAGGTTCTCTGCAGACCTACAAAGTGTTGTGGAAGGGAGTTAAGCAGGGAAGATAAGTGGGCCTTCTGCTAGAGGCAAGGAAGCATGTTTGAAGTGTTCTGTTTGTCTCCAAACAATTCTTGATAGCCTTTCATGCAAGCAGATTTTGGTAACCCTATGTCCGTTTCGTACCCTTGTTTTAATGGTGAAAAATAAATGTAGTCTTTGTTTAAAGATGGTAAGTCATGAAATTAGATTCTCTCAGTCAGTTCTAGCTCTGACTGAGTTTTACTTTGAGTGCCTTGGAAGCTTTACTACTGATTCCAGGCCATCTATTTTGATTGTATGTGATCATGTGTACAAATTGTCATCTTAGAGGCATGCAAACTACTTGTTCTCTCAGGAACAGCGAGTCCTCTGCTTTCAGTGGTCAGACCTTCCCTCTTGTGATAGAAAGCTGCAGCCAATGTAAATATACAGTCATGGAAACAGAGTTTACTCTTTCCTGCTATCGATGAGGAATGTCTACCTATAGCATGCACAGGAGACCTTGAGGTTTTTTCTTTCTCCAGGCAAAATAAACTACATGCAAACATCCTGGAGGTCAGACTGTGCCTAGATGTTCCAGGCATCCCTAAGCTACAACAGGAGTGCATCAGCTGGACCCTATGCACTTTTACATATACAGACAAGGAGATGCAAGATCTTAGTCTACTGTTGAGGACTACAAATAGTTTTTGGCATTGACCGTCATAGCTGCATGTCAGTGGGATAGTTTCCAGGCCTGGCAATGTCTGTCTGTGAGCATACAGGTTTGCAGACGCTGTATGAATTACACTGAAAAACAGATACAGCCTGTTGTTCTTCAGTGTGTCTCAGTTTAGCATGTTGTAGATGCTGGTTTTATTTATTTTTCTGTCTCACCCCTTTCTTTCTGCCATTTTTCTGGATATTTTTCTAGTAGAGCTGAAGTGGCTCAGTTCAAACATTGTTTAAGCCTGTCCTGTAAAAATTTTGTTTGACTTCTCTCAATTGACAGTCTGAAGTGCCTCAAGGAAAAGTCAGAGTGCATCCTTTAGTGGATATATCTGGTTCTGTAATGGAATCCAGATGTAGAACCACCATATTTGTGAGACTGGTCCTATGATAATCAACATACTGTTTCATGGGGCTCTGAAGGCAGCTTTCTTGATTCACCAGAAGTTGAATAGGAGGAAGGATGAAATGCTGATATTAATAGAAGATTCCCACCATGTTGTCTTTTACTCACAAAAGACTTCCTTACAGACTTGAGTTCCTATCTCAGGTTGCCAGTGATTTCACTTAGCATTCTGTTCCCAGAGCTTTGCTCCTTGGAAGCTGAATCGTTGCTGTGTGTTCTTGAAATAAGGAGAATCTTTTTACCTGCACAGAGTCTGGATCTTTTAGAAAATGGCTTTAGCCATGAGACCTACTGCTGAGCACCATTGACAACTGTCCATTTGGCTCTTGGATAACATCGTGACACACTGTTAGCCTGCTAACCTGAATTATTCCAGAGCTCTTTCTATTCAGAGCCCAACAAACATCAACTATGTTGCTGAAAATAATTTCTTGTGACATTTGCAAGATATTCAGCTGTATTATATATATATATCTTTACCAATTGCTGGGCTATTATGGAATATTGCAGGGAAGATCCTGCCTTTGGTAAAGTAGTCCTTCCTTTGAGTCACCTGAAACTGAGAAATTCATCTGTATGATCTGGATATTTGTTTGAAGTCACTGACACTGTATATGGGCATTCAAAAGCAGAAAATAAATTAATTAAGTGGAATTTCTGAAAAAGCATTGTCTGCATGTGGTTATTCTGACTCCCGCTCTTCTCTTTGGAGTCTCTGAAATTTTGTGAAGTGGAAGGCAGTTGGGAATTGGGGGCAATGCATATTTCATGAGAAAAGATGCTTGCAAGTTGCTTAGATGCTGATAAGGCAAAAAAAAAAAAAACACTACTGAGCTCAAAGGCTTGAAGCATGTATGTGTCCATGTTAGACCATACATGTGATAACGTATTATGAGGAAATCTGCCCACGGTTATGTAAATGATCTTTAGTTAATCTGTGGGATTTCCAAGATGAGACACACTTTTGGTATACATTGTTTCTTAGTCTATTAGAGAAGAGATTTCCCTGCTTGTGTAAACATTCATGTTTGCTAAACTTCTAAGTAGGTATGCATATGAGTTTCCAGGATCTAGGCCTAAATTGTTTGAAGATCAATGCTTGTAATAAAAGAAAGGAATTAAAAATGCAAAAAATGGAGACACTGATGCTTTCTAAAAAAAAAAATTGGATGCTGTTGGGAGGAAACAAAGTACCATTACATAACACCTGTCTAATTTTAGCATGAAATCCAAAAAGTAGCGTATATTGAAGAAAATAATTGTACTTGGTTTGTGGGGTGGGAGAGAAGATCACATTTTTTCTGACTCTTCCCTCCCTTCCCCTGGGAAAGCAGTCGTGTGTGTGTGTGTGTGTGTGTGTGTGTGTGTGTGTGTGTATAAAAAATGTAGTATATATATAATGTAATTTTGATTGGAAAATTTGCTTTTGGATATTAAATAAACTATTAACCATTTAAAGATAAGTTTATACTTTGAAATATATGAGGGAAGATTAGTTTGGTGTTATAGAAATAGCACTTGTTTCGACAGACAGAGGATAGGGAATGCACAAATTATTTTAATTCCTCTATTTTATGTAGGGTATATAATTTAACTTTTCAAATCAAGTTATTACATGTATGACTGTTTTAATCCTTCATTGCAGGTCTGCTTCCCCATCAGGTCAGCATCATTCTCCCATATCCTCTAGACATCACTCCTCATCATCACAATCAGGCTCCTCTGTTCAAAGACATTCTCCTTCCCCACACCGCAAAAGAACTCCTTCTCCTTCCTATCAAAGGACAGCTTCCCCGCCTGCAAGGCGGTCATCTTCCCCCTATCCCCCACGTTCTTCCTCTTCTCCTCAGAGGAAGCGAAGCCCTTCAAGGCACCGATCTCCTGGAAGAGAAAAGGGAAGGCATGACCGTGATCGGACTTCACAGTCTCACGATAGACGCCATGAAAGGCGGGATGGTATGAATAAAAATAGCACTTCAGAATAATTTTTATTTGTTTGCAGATTGCATTTTGAGCAATGATTTTCAATTTGTGGCATTGTCTGCACCAATCCCAGTGGCCAGGTGGTGAAGAAAGTACTGGCAGAAGTCTGTATTACTCTTCTGTGCTGATGGTGCTGTTTTCAGGGACTGTGCAGTGGCGTTGTTCCTGATAGGACTGTTTAGGTAGGCTCAGCTGGTTCAAGAGATCCTGTAGGCATCTGTTTAGGTGTTTCTCATGTAATGCAATGGTGGTGTGAGTAGGTAAGTGATCTTCTGTTTGTATGAGTCATATGCTAGTGGATCAGCTGAGTGGCAGCAGGATATTTATAACTTGTTCATTTCTGATTGCTTTGTCCGTGGTCTTTTTCATTGACATTAAGTGAGCTGTGTGCAAAGAAAGAGTCATTCCCTCTGGAAATCTGTAAATCTGTAAAGTTGGTTGAGCAATTTGTGATAGGCAAACACGCCATTTCTCTCAAGAGACAGATTATGAAGAGTACATATGTCAGCTTTTTTTAGAATGACTGTAAACTCACTTTCCTGTAGCATTAACATTGTAAATAAATAATTTAAAAAAAAAAAAATCTTAGCAGGGCATTGAGGTCTTAAAAGCAAGTGGTCTAATTATAGCACAGATTTCCTGAAAGTGTGTGGGGGGGATGGGGGGGGAAGGAACCTATGATTGGAGGAAAAATGATCTTACCTTTAAATTATTGAAGTGTGCTTGCTAATGTTCTAGAAATGTATTTTTACAATACTTACTCCCTTTTGAACAGGTAAATATTTGTAAAGCATAAATTCAAATTCACAAAAAATTCTTTAAAGCCTACTGAATATATAGGTGGATGCTCAGCGTGATCATATCCTTCTTCCATATTAACTTTGTGTGTGTGTCAGAAGTATATTTTGACTGTATTATTTTAGTGTTATTTGTCCTGTAAATTTTTGCTTACTTTGATTAAGGTAGGTGTCTAACACTCTTTTAAACATTTTACAGAAACTAGAGGGAAAAGGGAAAAAGAAAGAGAAACAAGAGATGATCGTGATTATGACCAGGAGCAGAGTGCCTCCAGGGATCATAGAGATGACAGAGAATCTCGTGATGGAAGAGATCGGAGGGAGACAAGAGATAACAGAGATCGGAGGGAGACAAGGGAATCCAGAGACACTCGAGACTCCAGAGATACGAGGGATTATAGCAGAGATAACAAAGATAGTCGTGATCAAAGAGACTCACGTTCCACACGAGATTCTCATGACTACAGAGACAGAGAAAGTCGAGATGCCCATAAAAAGGATGACCAGTATCAGGAGGACTCGCGCAGCTATGGAAGATCCCATGGCAGAGAGGAGAGCTCTCGTGCTGAAACAAGGAATGACTCCAGAAGCGACTCCAGAAATGACAGCAGAAGTGATCGAACTGGCAGAAGTCGAGGCAGAGGTCCAGAATTATCTGACAAAGGTAGTACATGACTTTAAAAAATGAGTAAGAGTCCTTATCGTTGGAGATTGACATTCATATTACCTTGTTCGATATACATATGGAAACCCTGCCAAATAGTTCATGCTTTTAAGTTGTGTTCAATTCTAATGTCATTAAATTAAAACAGTTGCTTAAAATTATAGCACTCTCCATTTGTTAAGGTGGCATAACACTGGTATCCTGCTGTATCATTTTAAAACAAACTCAAGCACCTGCACCACTGTTAATGTTTCTGCAATCCACCCCTAGGTTTTCCCATGGGCCACAAACACAAGAGGCTGAAGTGTAGTGGAGGATTAACAGGGGGCACAGTGTCTCAAAGTACTGGGCAGCAATTTTTTGTTTTCTCAAAAGCAGCTGCGTAGGCACTTGAAAACCATCTTTCACTCCCACCCCCCTTCTTGATTTACCAAAAATGGAATTTTAACCTTTGGCAGTGTTTTTGAAAGTTTGATGTGCTTTGTGGAACAGCTTCACTTACCACCTTTTTATCTCTATAATATATATATTTTAGCTTTTTTCATTAAGAAAATGCCATACAGTTTTTATAGGGAAAAAAATGATCTCTTATTTTTCTGCTGCATAGTCTGTAAGCTTATATCCTACTCAGAACAAATGTGAACTGAATTTTGGACTGTTTTATTCCTAGTCAGGAGACCTCGTGTTATGACTAGGGGATGGTGATGTAGGAGATCTTGAGCTTGCAGTTGGAAAATAATAACTTTGCAATTAAAAGGTGTGAAATTTAGAGAGTTCTTGCTTAACTAGAGTTTGACAGTGCAATTTTTATTTCCATGAACAGTTAATTCAAGTTTATTAAAAAGTTACTACTTTAGCTAGTATAAAACATCAGTGAATTTCCTAATACATAGGAACTCATCTTTCATATTGGTACATCACTATTAGGAAGTCGGGGGACTAGAGGATCCCAGGTTGATGGTCACAGCAGTAGTGGAAACTACCATGACAGTTGGGAATCAAGGAGTAGCTACCCTGATCGGGATCGCTATGATAGTCGAGACCAAGCAAGGGATTCCTCCTTTGAAAGAAGACATGGTGAACGGGACAGGCGTGACAACAGAGAAAGAGGTATTTTAATGTATATTTTTACACACACACACATATGTAGTTGAAAGTATATATATGAATGTGTTTCTCTCTCATTTCCTCCCCCTCCCACAACTAATTCATAAATAACTGCACACTGACAGTAGTACTATCCTTCATGTCAGTTGCCTTCGTTAGTATAGGTAGCCAGTAGAGATACAAGAATCATGGAAAGTGAATGCAAGACTGTTCTTTTAGACATAGTATGCAAGATGTCAAACTTTTGCACCTGAAAGAGTATGCTGTTGTCTCTGAGGAACTTAGTACCAAGTTCCACTCTGGAGAATATTTGTATTGCTCACCAATTAAAAGAATAGGAGGAGTCAAGCAAATAGAAATAGTGTGGAAATGAAAGGGGGATCTGTGAAGAATGAATACAAAATTACAATGTTCTTTTTCTATCTTAAGAGAGTTTTGGAAGGGACAGGTGTGTTCTAGCTGTTATTCACCTTCAGTATTTCAAAGGGATGTTTTGTATGTTATCTTGTGAAATGCTTTTTGTCCCACTGAAATGTGTCTGTTATCTGCTGTTCTCGTGAAAGATTCAGCTTTAGATTCTCTCATGTCTTCAAGGTAGGATTTCAACAAAACTAATCTCCAGGCTTCCTTTTTCTTGACAGCTGAAAAACCCTGCAGTCTGAATGTGTCCTGGAGGGTTGGCTCTTGCAGACTAGCTTTCACGTCTTCTACCTCCCAACCCCCAGTAAATGCTAGATATCTTATCATGTAATGTGGACTTTACATATCATACTGAGTTCTTCATTTAAAAAGAAAAAAAGAAAGAAAAGAAACCTAGAAGTAAAAACCTGTTACCACAACAAAATACATTTCTAGAAGGGAAGTTGCTTTGAATGGCTATGTTTCCCTTTTTTGGGAAAAAATGTAAAGAGCTTGAATGGAGATAAGATTTGTGGTTTTCTTCCTTAAAAATGTAGATCATTTTTTGTAATAGTAAATCTTCCTCAGAGTTACAATTCAAGACATAATTTCCATAATTAGATCACTGTCTGAATGTTTGTCATTCAGAGTATTAAGACAGATTTTGGTTGGTACTTAGTTCTATGATATGTAAAGAATCTTTTTAGTATGATTTTAAAACGCAAGCTTGGAAATTTGGACTATCTCTATTCAACTAAAGTACATATGTAGATGTACCCAGCCACGACTGGAGCAGAGCTTCAAATAACGAAGTCATGTAAGAAGTGTTGACAATCTCTGTTCAACTGTCTAATACACTTCCAGGTATCTTGATTCATGTAAGAGTTTTGCGTAGATGTTTTGTCACCAAAACTGACATAACAAACAGGTGTTACACAACTTCCATGTAAAACCTGCTACTTAGTATGCACAATAAATCATATTATAATGTTAGTGGCAGCATTAAAAAAATATGAAACCTGTTCATGGAACCAATTGCATATACTGATGATTTAAATCAGTAAAAAAAAAAAAAAAAAAAATAGTGTTGGCAGAAATGTCATTCAAGTTTGCTTTTAATTTTACCTGGTAACAGGGGAACATTAAGTCATTGTTAATTCACTCAGAGATTAAAATTGATTAAACTGATGGAAATGCATGTTTTATTGACTTAGTCCTGTTCAAACTCTGCCTGCTTGTCCCTGGTGGGCTTTGTCTCAATTTACAGGGAAGTACACTCAGCCTCAGAGTAATGGACCAAAAAATACCAACCTCTATTCATGCGGGTTTTGTTCTTTTGTATAATGCTTTGAATATATATTGTGGAAGAAGTTTTATTAATCTGTTGCTGTTCAAATACTACAAACATAGGCATGAAAATTGTTACAAAGTAGTCAAAATTTATAGAAATATTGCAAAAATATCCAAAAAAAAGCTAACAAAGTGCAGCCAAATTTTAGCCTTAGGTCTGTGCAGAATAAATACCTTTAGATAAATCAAATTTCACTGTCCTCCTGGATCAGTTATTTTCTGTATGAATATAGTTTTCTCCATAACCTTAGTCCACTGTCTGAACATTGAAAAACTTGCTTTCTGTGAATATATGTGAGAACTTACAGCAGTTATGCTTCCTGTATCTCGTCATAGTCTCTCCCTTACTCTTGGATTTCATTGTATATTTCTGTGCAGGGATCTCTGCTTTTGTGAAGAGATAGGCCAATGTTTCTTATAATACCTAGTAAAGTTACAGGAAAATAAACAGTGTGAGTTCTTGTAAACCTGTGACTCTTAACAGTTTTTGGAAGTAAAATTTTCTTATGGAAGTGTTGATATTTCATTTTCATATGTACGTCATTCTGAGCTTTCCAAGATTCTACACCAGATTTTGAATGATTCAGTAATGCAGTAGTAATGGCTAGGCTTTGAGGCAGCATAATTGTCTTTTGATACCATTCAGAAATGCCTAGTAGAAAATAAAATTTTTGTAGTGACTTTTGTCTAAACTAAGGAGAGCTCACTCCTGAAATACTGAAAAAAATATTTCAAAATTAGTACTGCTTTTTGTTGTCCCCCACCCCCCTGAAGAGAATACCCACATTTCTGCAGTGAGTCAGTTTTTGTTTGATGCAAACCAATATACAGATTATCAAAACAAAAGCTCTTGGTGTTTTATTAATATAGTGGAAACGGTGTATATCCCTTTAACACTTGGTAATGAAACCTGCTTCTCTTCACAGATCAGAGAGCAAGCTCACCAGTACGGCATCAAGGACGAAGTGATGACCTCGAGCGGGATGAAAGGCGAGAAGAGCGAAGGGTAGATCGGAGTGATGATAGGAGAGATGAAAGGGCCCGGGAGAGAGAGAGAGAAAGAGAGAGAGATCGAGAGAGGGAGAGAGAAAGAGACCGGGAACGAGAAAGGGAGAAGGAAAGGGAGTTGGAACGAGATCGTGCTCGGGAACGAGAGAGAGAGAGAGAGCGGGACAAAGATAGGGACCGCGAGCGTGATCGAGACAGGGACCATGACAGGGAAAGGGAACGAGAGAGAGAGAGAGAGAAGGAGAGAGAGAGAGAGCGGGAGGAACGAGAAAGGGAGCGAGAGCGTGAGAGAGATCGAGAGCGGGAACGAGAAAGGGAGAGGGGTCGAGACAGAGAGAAAGAAAGAGAGCGCCAGAGAGACTGGGATGACAAAGAAAAAGGAAGGGATGACCGCAGGGATAAGAGAGAAGATATCAGAGAAGAAAGAAGTTCAAGAGATGTCCATGAAGAAAGAAAATCCAAGTGAGTGGATCCGAATGTTACTTCAACCTTAAAATAAATAAATAAGTAAAAGTCTCTTAGTATCGATTTCAGTAAGTTAGTAAGCAAGGGAGTATCATAAGGAAGGAGGAGATACCCTGTTTGTGCAGAGGTGTGGTCTGGAGGCATGTCTCCTCTGCATCTGTGTGGCACATGCTGGTGGCCCCAAAATCAGAGTCTAGGCTATATACTATGTTGGTGAAGTTAGTCTGATGCTTTACTAGTGCAGAATCGTAGAACTACTCAGGAACTAACAATTGAGTCAGACCATGACATTTTTCCCTTCTAAAATACGCTTGTTTGGCCTTGGCTTTAGTAATGCAAGCATTCTTTGAAACGTAGTCACAGAGTACAGTACCTTTTGAAGTCTCACGAGTCAGATAGCAGCTAACTAGGTCAGGGTTCATGACTTCGTTCATCAAATTTCTGTGGAACATACATTACCCTTTGCACTATTGAATTTTCAACACCAGAAGGCTACCAGTGAAGGCATGAACAATATCCCAAGTAAATGTGTGATGCTTCTATTCTTTAAGTATATGGCACTGATTCTCTTTCTTGTTTTTTCATTTAGTACAAAAACATTCTCATTGTGACATCAATAATGAGCAAAGCAGTGTTGGCCTGAATAGCTGCTTTTCCTGGAAATAATTGGTAGCTTTTGTATGAGAGAATTGTGGAATCCAATAAATTGTCTAGCACAGACTCTCCTGCATCCTTCCTGGGGAGAAGTGAGCAAGCGTCTAGGTGGGGCTTAGCTGGAGTCAACCCACTGCAAGGATCATTGCCTAAGGAAAAAAGTGATCTTAATAGTCTTTCGTACCTTTTTGTTAAAAAAAAAAAAAAAAAGCTGTTGTAAGTGTTTGAGTTTTAGTTTAAGGTTTCTTACATATTTATGACAAGAAAAATACTTGAATTTTTGGAATAACAGCTGAGAAAACTACAGAACTTCCTAGAATCCTTAGATGTGTTATCTTCTGTGTGAGGTGCTTATACTTTAGGGATTGTATTGATGATAAACTCAATAATTGAATGATTTCTTCAAAGAATCCTCAAGAAATTTGACTACAAATGTTTGTTCCGCAGGAAGCGTCACAGAAATGAAAGCAGTCCAAGTCCTCGTCAATCACCCAAACGTCGCCGTGAGCACTCTCCCGATAGTGATGCTTACAACAGTGGTGATGATAAAAGTAAGTAGGACTGGGCTCTCTCTGCTGCAGGATCCAGCTTACCCTCTGCTTATGGAAAATAGTGTGCAATGTTAAATAGAAAAATACATGGGCTTTTAAGTGTCCTCTTCCCCTTCCCCATCTGTTAAGGTGCATATTTATCAAAATAGTAGTAGTCTGTTCCTGCTGCAGCAGTTTAAAAAAAAAAAAAACAAACCTTAAGAAATGTAACTGAAATGATGGATTATTTGTTTTGATTGATACATTTTAGAATGTACAAGACACGAAAAGTTCACCTGTTCTCCTTTCTAAACAATACAAGTACATCCTTTTTCCCGTTTTTTTAGATGAAAAGCACAGACTTCTGAGCCAAGTTGTGCGACCACAGGAATCCCGGTCACTGAGCCCCTCTCATGTTACAGAAGATAGACAGAGTCGCTGGAAAGAAGAAGAGCGAAAATCAGACAGAAAGGAGAGTTCCCGGCGTTACGAAGAACCAGAGTTTAAGGAGAGAATTTCTTCAGCAGATAAGCAAAGAGAGCAACCGGATGCTTCAGAAGGCTCCCGGTCCAGGGTTCAGGAAAATCTTGGACACCATCCCTCTGAAGAAAGAGATGCTTCTGATAGAATGCATGATGACAGCAAGAAGAAGTCTAAAATACAGAAAAAAGCCACAAAGAAAAAGAAAGATGATGACAGTGGGATGGAAAGGTATGCTAATGAATCAACGACTGAGGAAAGCCAGGTCTTCTCACCCAAGAAAGGTCAAAAAAAGAAAAACATAGAGAAGAAGCGGAAGAGGTCCAAGGGTGATTCTGAGGTTTCTGATGAAGAAATTGTTCCACATCATAAAAAGAAGAAAGGCCCAAGAACCCCCCCTGTCACTAAAGAAGAATTGGTTGAAGCACCACCTGAGAAAGCTGTGGCAGAAGTCCCCCAGAAGAGGGAAGACACAACATTTAGTGACTGGTCAGATGAAGATGTTCCTGAACGTGGTGACATTGTTGTTCCAGAAAGAAGCACTGAGGACTCCCATAGAAAAAGTCACAGAACGAGGGGAGAAAAAGTAGAAGCCCCTCATGTTACTATAGATGATGGACCACACCGCAAACCTGTGGATCAGAAGCGCAGCAGCAGTCTTGGTAGCAATCGGAGCCATGCCTCAAGCAGACTTCGATCCCCTTCCAATGAGTCAGCTCATCGCAGTGGCGATGACCAGACTGGACGGAAGAGGATCCTGCACAGTACCTCTAGAGACAGGGACAGGGACAGAGAGAAGAAAAGCTTAGAAATCACTGGGGAACGAAAGTCCAGAATTGATCAGCTGAAAAGAGGGGAGCCCAGTCGCAGCACATCTTCAGGTAACAAGATATGTTTTAGTGAGACTGACCTGTCGTTCTTTATGAAAGTGCAAAGGTACAAATCCAAAATCATTCTTGCATGGCTATATACTCTTTTAGTTTGTAATTAGTGTGAAGTTCTCGTAACTTCCAGTTTCGAAAGAATACATTAGAACTAGCAGAGAACTGAGGTTCTCTGCCGTTCATAGTAAAGCTAGAGTGAATTAAGATTCCTGGAAGTGTTACAACATTGGAAAAGTTGATCCTCAGTGGGCATGATTACCACTTTGTTTATACCGAAACGTTCAGTCAGATTTGGCAGTTCATGCTGTCTGGAGAATAAAGTAATTTGTAGAACAAATGAAACTGAAAGAAAGAGGAAATCCTTGTGCTAACAGAACATTGAGCTAGTTTTATCTAAATAATGTTTTTGAAGTCATTATTAACATTCATGTTGATATGGAAATTCTGAAATCTATGCAAAATTTTTGCTAAGGTAATCTGTTGTGGTTCTTGTTAGGCATACTTTTAATGCATATGGAAATCATCTTTGTTGCAAATCAGAGTAATAACAATTAACTTGTTTTATTTCTGTAGCTCCTGTAAAGAAATGGGCAAAACGTTTCCTTAAAATATACACAGCATCGATAGAAAAATATCTTCCTCCTAAAGCAGTTTGACTTTCTGTTCTTAGCATGGTTACATGCCTGAAATTGTCTTTCTGAATTTATTATTTGCTAGCCAAGGCATTGCTAGCTTTTTTAAAAAAAAAAAAAAAAAACATATTTTGAAAATAATTTTGAGGTGATTCCTTTTTGTTTTCTTTTTTTTCTTTTTTTAAATTATTTTCTTGCTTAAATTTTGTGAGTAAATTATGCACCTTCAGTTTGGCTTCTGCAGTATTAGGAAGTAGCCACTAAAAATGATTTTTGGGAGTGAAAGAAATACCATTATTGATTCCAAGATGATGCTTTTCAGAACTCCATTTTCCTATCAGAATCTTTAAAATACTTTGGTGTAGGAAAATGGTATTACATTCATGAGCTGTAGTCATGCCTGTATTTAAAATATATTATCTAGATCGTCAAGATTCAAGAAGCCACAGTTCAAGAAGAAGTTCTCCTGAATCAGATCGTCAGGTCCATTCTAGATCTGGGTCCTTTGACAGCAGGGAGAGGCTTCAGGAACGAGATCGACATGACCATGATCGAGAGCGAGACAGAGACAGGAGAGAGGGAAGACAGAGAGACTGGGATCGAGACGTCGACAAAGACTGGCCAAGGAGCAGGGAGCGAGAGAGACTCCGAGAACGAGAGAGAGAGAGGGAAAAGAGACGGGAACTGGACAGAGAGAGAGAGAGACAGCTACCTGATACTGCTGAAAGAGAGAGAGACAGAACTCTTGACATTTCCTCTCAAAAAGAATCAACAAAACACAGTGAAACAAAACTGGACAGAGATCATGAAAAGGAATTTGATGGTGTTTGTCGAGATTCTGCAGCTTCAGAGAAAGAAAGACCAGACAAAGATTTAGGACCTTTACAAGGTTTTGAAGATGGAAACGAGGCCGAAAAGGTAGAGAGTTTAGAAGGTGAGATATTCTGGGAAAGAACCTTGACTGTCAAGTATTTTATTCTTTCACTTTTAGCACAATGCTGAACTGAACTATGTTAATTTGCTACTGAAAGGTGTATTGGCCCCAGCTTCTCTTCGGTGGAAGCAGGTTGGATGAGGGAGAAGTCTGGTGAGCATCTTCTTAGTGTTAATTGTGTGAATGTTAGTGTTTTATTTCTAAAGAAATCTTGAGTCAAAGGGGCATAAATGATAAGAGGTATAATTTGGCCAAAGTGTAACATTTCTGCATAGGCAGTTTGTTAAAGAATAACACCAAAAATTTGATTGCCTTGTTATACCATTATAAGATCTATTTCTTAGTTTGGGAATGACAGGTAATGAGTGAAAAAAAGTTAGTGTTGACTTGCAACTGTTCTTTGGGATTTTTTCTGCAGAACCCAATTATCATAGAAATGATTATCTGATTAGTAGATGAAACATATGTATGGCTTGGCACAACAGTCCAAAAATTACTTTCCTGAGGTAATCTTACTAAATGCAGCTCCAATTTGCTGGCCCTAATGGTCCTGGGGAAAACGTGATTAGGATTAATAAATAAAGTAAGGGCCAACTGCTGACAAATTCATGTGGATTAGACAGCTTGAGCTTTGCCAGAAAAGGGAGTTTGGGAAGTACGTGTAACCTATATAAAAATGTAAAAGAAGCAAAAATCTAAATCCAGAGTAAGTGGTGTAAGTTATGGTTATGTTCAGTAAGTGGTTTGTTGTTTTGTTTTGTTGTTTTTTGTTTTTGTTTTTGTTTTGTGATCATAAGAGTTGTATTCTCTAAAGTTTACTAAGAGGAAGAAGAGCAGTGATGGAGGATTTGGAATTTTGGGGTGTTTGGGATGGTAAAGCCTGAAGTCCATAGTCTTCAGAAAGAGAAACAAATTAAGTTTTTGTGGCTTTAAATAAGACAACAGGACATTATGTTTGCATTCTTAATAAGAATTATCTTATTGTAGATACTTGTTCATTTGGGCAGTCTAAATGTTTTCTTGGAGAGGATGAGGAGGAGTATTTTATTACTTACTATATCTCTTACCTGATTTCTCACAAAGTGGTCATTAGGGTTGACTGGTACAATCAAGAAAATTCTATTTAGGGAGATTATCTGTGGAGTGGAAGCACTTGTCAAAGATAGTATTTGGAGTGAGCCTGGAGAAAGTCTGCAATGGACAGAATTCATCTATTTTTAAGCAAGAGGAACGAATAGTGTAGTAAATCTGAGAGAACAATGTGGTAGCTTCAGAAAACAGTTGGTGAAAGGCTGTTCTTAGGTTTATTTTCTGTTTCAGGGAGGGCCTGTAGCTGATCAGGCTTTGGATATTAAATGCGTTCTTCGGTCTTGCCTTTCAGCAGACTTCTTGAAAGCATCTTAATACTTGTATTAAGATTGTATTTTTCAAAGGTTATGTGCTCTGTTCTTTGAAAATGATCATGTGTAGGAAGTTGTGGTATATTGATCTAGGATTCTTTTTTTTTTTATTTTTAGAAAAAGGAAGGTCTTGTAAAATACCAGGTGACAATATTAGTAAAATATAACATATATAGCATGTTTATGATTTTCTAAGATGTAGTGTACTTTATTCTCATACATTAATTTATTACTCCTGTTTACATTCCTCCGTTTAACTGTTGTGTTTTAAATGCAGAATTAATATAAAATTACATTTCTGAAAAAAGCAATAACAATAGTGATAGTATTATAACTTAGAAATTATCAAACTGATTTGAAATTCAAAATTGAGAAATTTAATCTTTTTTAAATTATGCATTGAGAACTGTAGATTGTTGTTTTTAATTGCTTCGTACAATAATTTTTAATGGTTCATCTGTGCTGTCCAAGCACGTACTTACAGTGAGCTAGTGTATCTGCCAGGTCAGTGTGGAAGCAGAAGGTGGATAAAGCAGGCAGTCAATATTTAAAATCATAAGACACAAAATGATATTTAGTAGAGATTGCTATATTTTCCTTTTAAAGATGGTAGAAAAATAACCTAATGCAGTTTCCAGATCCGATGAGGGTGAGGAGGTGTCTGGTATTTATGTGGATCAATGACTGTAGTATATAGTCTAACATAATGTGTGAGGATATAATTACTTAATTATGGTGACGTGTTGAACATTAATGTGTTTGCTGCAGGAGTAGGTTTAAATGATGCCCAAGATGCTGTATACTTCCTCCAAAGCACTGCCAGGTGGTCTGAGTAGTTAATTTACACTCCGCTAGCATGCCTTTTACTTGCTTTTTTGATGCTGATTTTTAGGTTGGTTGAGGTGACTCTTCTTTTCCTGCAGGTTTTACAAAGGCAAACAAACAAAAAAAAGGTGGGGGGACATCTTAACATAGAGACAGTTTCCCTTCTGGATAAGGAAGATGGGAGATAAAAGTAGTCATCCACAGGGGAGGACCCTTGTAAATTCTGTCTATTTTGTACTGTGCAACTGATTGCAATTACCTTGGTGAAGAACCCTAAGAAAGCCTGAATTTTGAGCAGTGGGGTTTTTGAATGCTTCAGTCAGCTCTTCCAGTGATTGAGGCGAGAGAATACCTTCAGATGTGCCTTTCATGAACTGCAAAATGCAACATTTGAATGTTTGGTGTTTACTGGTTTTAAGGAATATGTTTACACATGCATCACAGGTATTTACATATACAAGTGTAATTCTATGATATACAAATAGAATTCTGATTCAGTTTGTATGTGCTTATAGTATGTGGATGGATAGGAGTGCAACAACTGAAGAAATTTGGCATAGCTTTCTTCAGGCTCTTCTTCTGATTTCCACAAAGAGCCTAAAACTCTGAGAATAATTGCTTACTTCAGGATATCTTGCACCTTCTTGTATTTTGGGGTTTTGTTACTTATTTGTCTTGTAGAACCTTTGGACTGAATCCTGAGTTTGATTTCATGTGCAAAAGCATCTGGAAAAATTTGTGGTGGTGCTACATAACTACATATTGGATAGTCAACATATGCTTCTTTTGAATATGCAGTTTGACTAATACTGCACAAAAAAAAATTGACCAAGATGTGTAAAATTCAAAGTGCCACATTGTCTATGGGAGACATAACTTTTCTGTCTCCATGAGTGAATACCTTTTTTTCATTTTGAATATACTCATCCCAAAAAACTAACAAGCTGGTTTGCTGAACCTGTTTGTTTTTTTTAGCCTGCTTAAAGCATGTTTGGAAAACAGGAATTATTATTTTAAAGCTACAGTATGTATCTATGTCTGTAGGAGGAGAAGATGAAGCAAAGATTGATGATGTGCAGTCACTGGGGTCTGGTGCTGGAGAATACGAACCAATCAGTGATGATGAACTGGATGAAATTCTGGCAGGTGATGCTGAAAAGAGGGAGGATCAACAGGAGGATGAGAAGATGCCTGGTAAAAGTATAGCAAAACCCCTTTATGATTATTTGAATATAAAGAGTAGATCAGTTTGCATGTAATGCTGCTTTGTTCCTTTCCAAATTGTATTGCAGTGTACAGTAGTTTTGAATTCAGAATGCTGTTTTTGTGCTCCTCAGAATTCCTCGTTTATTCTGTAATGGTCAAGTAAGCCTGTGAAGTACAGAGGTAACTAAAGAGTACTGGGAGGAACTACGTTTTGAAGTAATGTTTTTTATGCTGTCTATAGCTAGAAGAATAAGCTTTGGTTTTATAAATTGTGTTTTTATTTATCCCATTTGGTGTTGATCGTTATTTGGAACTGATATTTTTAGAAATAGATTTTTGTCCTTGCTTGAATGCTTCCCAAATGCACTGGGAAACATGGAGTCTTCTACTTGTCATAAGTTCAGTTAGGTCATCTGGGCTATATGATCAGTGTTCATATTTTCTGTAATTAATGTACACCCACAGTTGTATGGTTATTCAATAACTAATACATATCTCTCCTTTGAAAAGAGCAGCATCCAGAGTTAATTACTAGCTTTTTAAGCATTCAGTTTGGATCTATCGTAGCACGTTAGTGGTACTGTCACTTCTGTGAATGCAGAAGTGATACATCCAGATCTGCTTGCTAAGCGGGGTCTGAGCAGCCTTTCACAAAGTGGTTATGATCAGAATGAAGCCGAATGTTAGGGTTGTTTATTTTAATCCAAGAAGCTTTATGTTTTTTATTAAGAAATTGTTATGATCCTTTTTCCCACCAATCTAAGTGAGTTTGAACGTTCTTATCTGAGCTGTCTAAGGAACTGTCTTTGGTGAGAACTGCAGAACAATGTTCATCTAATATATATTGCTTTTAGAAGAGAGGGATGTATACAGCATGTGAAATTAATGAACTGTGGTAGGGGATGATGATGTCATAACTCATTCTCAGTCAATGTTTTTGCAGATCCTGTGGATGTTATAGATGTTGATTGGTCCAGTCTTATGCCAAAGCAGCCAAAAGAACCACGGGAGGCTGGGGCTGCGCTCTTAAAGTTCACACCAGGTGCCGTTATGTTGAGAGTTGGCATTTCCAAGCGATTGGCAGGACCAGAACTCTTCACCAAAATTAAAGAGACTTGCCAGAGAGTATTAGAAAAACCTAAAGGTAATTGTTCCTGCAAGGATTGAACTGTGCTTAAGTAAAGATGTTTAATGAAATGGGTGCTAGTTCGTTATATTAGGTTTCCAGGCCATAGAAAGTGTATACTGAGCATTGTGTAAAAATTTCAGGAATGTAATACAGCTGCATATCAATCAAATTAGTGTTTTAATTCCAGCAGTGCTGGAGAGGTCTTGAATAACTGCCTAAACAAAATTTTTTGTCCTAGTGGAATATTCTTTTGTGAGACCATCTTGAATTAATGCTTGGCCTGAAGTGTGTTGGCAGCATTTTGGAGAGCTGATGATCTTCTGCAGTGAATCAGTAGTAACAGTGTGAGAAAAATAGGATTTCTTATTTTCTCTGAAGGTCTTCTTCATGCCCTCTTACTTTCTTTCTGAAGATCTTCTCCAGAATGCATGGATAGGAGTTTTTGGTTCAAAATGAAGAGCTCAATGAAATTCGTGTATTATGTCTCTGCTAGAAGTGGGAAATGAAATGATGGAGTACACAGGTCTAGCATTTGGTGAAAGTATGTGGGCATAAGACATGCGTGGTAGATGGAATGGGCATGAACTATACCAGTGTTACTGACTGCAGTTCTGTAGCGTAAGCAGGGCTTACGTGAGAGAGAATACTGATTTTTCTCTTTGGCATCCCAGGAATCAGTTGAGCTTCTTGCAACAATTTACATGGTAAAATTGTTATTTAGGTCTATGAAAGATTTGCTGTCTATAAGATCTAAATGTGATAAAGTTGTACCTTATAAATAATAGTTTCTGTAGAGCCCTGGGTTTCAGGGAAGAGCAGATTTTTTCTGGTTGGTTGGTTTGTTTGTTTTGTTTTGTTTTGTTTTCATTCTGCAAATTCTAGTCCTTGACTTGAAACCGTAGAATCATAGAATCACAGCTCCACACAGGACCATCCAAAAATTAAACCATATTTCTGACAGCATTTTCCAAATGCCCTACAAACAAAACTCTAATTCTTTGTAACATTACTCTTTGTGCAGTTGTCTTGTTAACCTCACAGTCTTGGGTAAGTTTGCTTTCAAACAGTGGAGAGGGGGGCGGAAAAAAAAGGGAACTTGCTTCTGCCAGCCCTGTTAGTCTCCATGAATTTCGGGCTTGCTTGAGCCATTTACAATGTATAACTGTTAATCATGGTATGCTGCTACTGCTCCTACATTTTTTTAAAAGCTAAATTCTATGGAGACATTTTAAATGCATCATACATAGTATAATATGAGGTGTGTACTTGGTGTCAGTGACTATTCTAAGTGTCCCACTGCAAGTGTTGCAGTGGACACTTAACAGTTCTTTCTGTGCAGCATTAGCATTTTTCTAGTCTAAAAAAAATTGTAGCTTGTATGCTTAGGAATTTCCATAACTTATGTAATTGTTACATGATCGTATCTTCCTGAGTTTGCAAACTGTCCAACATAGTAAAGGTATGAACTATGTCTTTCTCTTAAAGCTTTAATTTTGCTGTATATTTAACAGGAACTGCAGCACAGAATCCACCTGGCTATTTAAAATATTGCCTGAAATAACCTCAGCAGTCCTTGCATGCTTCTCTAGAAATAAACAAAGTCCAGGGGAGTGGTGATAGCAGGAGTCTCTCTAGCACTGCCTCTGGGTTGTCTTAAGTGTACTCAGATGCAGGAGAATTTTGCTCTGGAGAGGAAGCAAGGTTGAAGTGCCTCCATTAATTTCCCTTTGGTGTGTGCAGTCTCTCACTCATCAAAGTTACTGCATGTGGAACTGCCAGTATGCTTTCAAGCGTGTGCATTTTCTATGTCATCTCCTGCTAGGTGATGATTCCTTGTATAGTGATTGCAGAGCCACAACATGCGTATTCTAAACTGACACACATTTTGGTGCCGTGAAAAGTGAAGATGTTGAGCTAGGCATTCAGTTTGTGTTACAGTGAAAGTGTAGTGTTTTCACTCTGGATTTCTTCGTGGTGCTACAATGTCTTTGTTTCCCCATTTTATTGCTGAGTTTGGTGTTCACTCTTTTGTTCTTATTTGTGGATTGATGGTTCCTGGTGGTACTCTGAAACGTGGAAAAAAAGGAAATGCTTGCTTGTTACTGGGATTTTTGTTTGTATTCATTTTCTTTGGAAACAAAAATCTGTAGTATGTGATGGAAGTGAGATTTGCATCTGACTTACCCTCATCTATTGTATGTAATTGTTTCCTCTGAGGATGAACGTGCTTTGTTGCCAGATATGCTCAGCATCTGGCACCTAGGCAGCCTCTACAAGCCGTTGGTATTATCTTTGAAGTGGCCTTTTTGTGTCTCGCTTACTTGTGTTGTTGTCTGTTGGGGTTGTCTTGATGACTTCAGTGCAGTTCTTTAACCTGTCCTTGGTATCTTGTAACTTTTTTGTTTCTTTTCACGTTCCTTGAACACTAATCTTACACAGCTTTATCGCAAATTTAATGGTTTTAAAAAGACATCCTTACTCTCTTCTGTGTGCATTCTGCCAAACTACAATAGAAGTCTGCTTTTAGCTGCTAAATTTTCCCCAGGTTTGCTGGTGTCTGCAGTTATGCATTAAGTTCTATGCTAAACACCACGTGTTTTACTAGATAGAGAAGACTGGATTGGACTACGAACCGCGTAACTTACCTTTTTTTTTTTTTTGATTTTATTATATCTTCCTACTTATTGTGAAAGAGTTACAAATCAGTATACTGCAGTCCAGCCATATGCACTCTTTTGGTCTTTGTCAACATTTCATAGAAAAAAGATGTTACAGAACAAGTCTTGCCTCAGGAGCCATCTTGAAAAACAACTTTGGTTAATGTGTTCTAGCTGCACACTATTTCTTCTGATAAATGTATTAAAGGACTAGTGTTGCCACTTTGAGTACTATTAGCAAATGTTTTAGGTGAGCCTAAGGGAGGGGTTAACATCTGTTGAGTTGTTTTGCAAGTTCATCCACCACGGATAAAAGAATTATTCTGCGTAGTCATATTTCACACCTGCTTAGGTATACAAACCCTGTTTTGACACTGGTACAGTTATCCTACGCTTTGCAGGGAAGTGAAGCTTTAACCTTTAACCACGTTTTGATTAATGCTAGTAGTAAGCAGCTTTCTTCACGCACATCTGATCATGAATGACATCCCCTCTTCTGTCTCAGAGCTGTCACTTGACTTTTAGGCCTCTCAGTGATTGCTGTCTCAATATTGCTTTCCAGTGCTGAAGCTACATACAAGTGTACCCATACTTACCTTCAAAAGGTGAAGGGTTTGTTCATTTTTTTCTGCAAACTGCAATACTTTTTTCCAAAGCTTGTTATTGTTTAGAAGGCAGAAATACCAACAGTAAGACTTCAAGGGAGTTGTTAAATCTCTTGCAGGATTGTTTTTAACTCCAGTAAATTCATATGGCTGTATAGTATTGTTCCAAAACATGATATATTTGTTGATCTTCGCAAATGTCAATTCTTTGTAGATGCAGAAAACCTTTTTGAACATGAACTGGGGGCCTTGAACATGGCTGCACTTCTACGAAAAGAAGAGAGAGCAGGTCTTCTCAGTAATCTGGGTCTTTGCTGTAAAGCTCTGTGCTTTAGAAGAGATTCTGCAATTCGTAAGCAGCTAATGAAGAATGAAAAGGCAAGTGGTTCATTTACAGAGCTTGGTTAAAATGTGGAAGCAGGTTGTACTATGCAAAACATTTCTCTAGGGAGGTAATTTTTGTAGTAATTGTTTGTTGTTCTGGAGCAGACCTAGTCCTTTAAATAATGGAGAACAGACTTTTATTGAAAGGTTGTAGGGTGTTTATGTTTTAATTAAGCTGAGAGATTAATTTAAGATGGAGACTTAAATTAAACTGTTTCTTATTTTCGCGTTTAAATTCTGGAGACACACTTCCTGCATTTAGAGAATACATAATCAAAATAATTGGTTAAAATACAATTTCAAGGATAATTGTTGAATAATTTTCCTGCTTAAGAGTCCATGTACTTTTATAAGAATTATAAGGTTCTGTTCTTCTGAGTTAAAAGTGCCTAGATACTTCTCTTTTCAAAAATAAAAGAAATACTTCAGCTGTTTCTTACACTACGGTAGGTTTTGTGATCTTGCGTTCTAATAGAAAAATCTTTAGTTCTTGAAGTTTTTCTAGTGAATATGTGTGATTAAGCCTGTAATTATTGAGAATACTTGATGTTTCTTAGCTTGCATGTTAAAAGCCACTATTTTTTATTTGTATTTTAATTTCAACAGGGTGCAACAAAACAAACTTACACAAATCCTGCAGCAATGGACGGTGACTTGTTACGGTTAAGTCTACGGTTATTCAAACGCAAGACTGTGTGCCAAGTTCCTGGGCAGGAAAAGACAGAGGATAGTAAAATTCCACAACCAGCTATCCAGCAAGAAGTGTGTGTGTCTTAAACAAATGACCACAGCAGCTCTCTCTAGTTGATATCCCACTGTTGGTATTGATGTTTAGAACTGGTTGGTTGGAAAGCAGCTGTAGAAGACGGAAGGACAGACTCTGTTTGTACACAGAAGAGAATTAGTGATTTTGGATGTGAATAAAAGTGGTAACAAATAAAGACTTCTGTGTGAAGTTCTCTGCAAGTTTTATAATATTAATCTTACACTAACAAAAACCTGTTTTATGGTGCATCAAGTGTAATAATGTGAAGATGTCTGGTTTTAGCAGTTTATAACACCACCTGATATTAAACTGAAGAAAACTGTTTGTGTATCTTTTTACTCATTGTGAATGGGTTTCTCCACCACCACCCCAAGACCCCTCATACATGTCTGGAATTTCTTGAGTGGCTTGCTTCCTGGGAGTTTGTCTACCTCTGCTTTCCAAATCCCTTTCCTTGTCACAGCAGTCTCTGGCATGGATCTTGATTTGGACAAAGCTCTAGGTCTTTTCCATCCTTAGTGTAGGTTTCCTCTGATAATTTCTGGATGTAAAAATCTAGTTAAGTCACTTAAAGCTCCACTTATTGGAGATGGAATGAAGAAAAACCTTCCAGGGCATGATTTCTGACCAGTTTTAGATCTCTGTATTTATGAGACTCGCTGCATTTTGGAAATGCCTCCTGTCTGCAGGAAGACTAGTGCATGTTTTACATTCTGCAAGTCTCGGGGCAGATCAGTCCCATGCAGTAACCTGAGAGTGTTTAACACTTGGTGAGTTTTCAGATGTTAGCAGTAAACGCGGGGAGCAGTTATGTTTTACTGGGTGTTACAGATTCAGGGGCCTGATCAGAGACTTGTCAAGCCTGGGCTCAGTTGTTTTTCCATTTGAGAAGTGAATGTCTCATGTGGGATCTTTGGATTATACCAGTCAGGTATCTTCAGGTAGTCTGTGGAAGTCTCCATGTGAAACAGACTTCTGAAACTTTAGACTAAGTCTCTGTATACACCTCTGCACTTCTCCCAAGTTTAAACCTGAACTGTCGCTTTGAAGTCAGCTCACATGGGGTGAGGAAGAAATCTGTAGTTTAACTTCGGTACTGGCTTGCTGCAAAGCAGCTTGTTTTCATTGCTCTCATATAGGTGAAAAATGAGTTATGAGCCACTAGTCTTTTTGATGGTTGGTTGATAGTAGTTTCTTATCCTTTTTCTCTGCTTGGAACCAGCACCCTGAGGTGGGACGTTGGCTGTGTATTTCAACGCGGCAGGCTTATCTCGCGTCTGCCTTGTGCTTACTGGCAGTTGTGTTGGCTTCAAGCAAATGCCCAAGTATGAACTCCAGTTCAGTTCAAATGCACTTTGCAGAGCATTGGTGCCAAGTTTTCTTACCTGTAATGCTTTCCTATAGTGCCTTGTACATAGGCCTTCAGTGAAATGTTGCTTTTCTCCATTTAAATAATTGTTATTAGAAAAAATGTGAGGGTATTTACTTATATTTTTGTGCCCACACACTAGTGTATATGTGCCTGTATCAAATATAAAAGACATGAGAAATTTCTACCATTTGATTCTTATTAAATTAAGTGATCCAGGCAAAACTTAATCTTCCTGATTTATTCACTTGTTGAACATTTTTAAGGGACTTGGTGGCTTTTATTTTTAATGTCATTGGAGACTTTATATATGCTTAAAAAAAAAAAAGTGTTCTTAAACACACTAGTAGCTTAAACTAAGAGTTAAACTTATTCAGCATTTAAATGCATTCTCTCCTATTTTATAGCAACTATAATGCTGCCTTTAAGTTGAAAGTATTAGATCATTGCTTCCAATTACATTAAAGCCTATTTTAATCTTCTCTAAAAGACATAAAAATGTTTGATAGCTAGAAACAGCCTTGTCTAAGGCTGCAGTACACAAAATACATTCACTGTTTGGTATTTGATTACACTGCTTACTTTAAACACTTTTCCTGTAAAACAGTCGAGGTGTATATATGCAGGTAGTTTGCAGAAGGCTGTTTCACACTACCCTAGAAAAAGCAAAATAAGGTAGGCTTGATGAGCTACTGCGAGTATCTCGTGAAGTGGCAGTGTCCCACAGAAGATCAAATCCAATGCTGACCTGTGCCACCATTTGTTGGAATTGTACAGAAATGGTGCTAAAATTGCCCCTTATTCCCCTTTGTTTTGATTCGATTTGCAGTGCTTATGAGTGCATGAGCACGTTCTGGTACTGGCTGAAAACATGCTTTTTCCTGTGGGCAGCACTAAGATTTCAAGCAATTCTTTTCTCTCCTGGCAGGAGTTACTGCACTCGTGGTGCCCGTGTAGTGTGATGTTCCTGTGTGTGAATATTTAGGTGTCATTCAAACATAAAATAAGGTTTACTTTGCAGGTGCTCTCTGTGACAGGGAGTGTCTGTTACAAAGCTGTCTTCAGGTAGTTTTACAGTAATTAAGAAAAGAAGATTTGTGCCCATCCCAGAGTCAGAAAAAGGTGTGAAGCTTGTCCGAATTGGAGAACTTGTTTCAGGACTTTCCATCCACTGCCCTGTGTTAGCCACCACATTTCTCACGTGGTATGCCAGCCCTTCTGTACTCTTCCACCTCTTCCTTTCTCCCTGTTTTTCTCTTAGCCCCATTTTATGTGGAAAGAGAGCAGATGCAAAATGAAAGCTGGGCTATAATTCTTGCAAGGCTCTAGCAGTGGTCCACAGGAGCTGTAAGCTTTTGGGCAGCAGTGAGGGCAAGGCTGCACGCGTGCCCCAGATGACCTTGGGTGCTACAGCTCAAAGTCTGAAAATGTGGAGAAGCTTCTATTGCTACTCGATTTCTCCTTTTAAGCTGTGGCAGCAATTTTAAAGTGGTCCTTATACTCAAGTAGAGAAGTCAGCCTTTTCTGCTAAGCCCATGCTGTGCCTTGTTGGATGATGAATTAGTTTCAAGCATCCCTGAGGGGCAGTCTGGAGCGTGGAGACGCAGAAGAGCAAGCTGCTGTGTGAGCTGGTGGGACGAGGCGGGCTTTCACCCAGGTGAAGCACCATGCCCAGCTCTTGCAGCTGTAACAGATTCACAAGCAGAGCAGGTTTTTAGAGCCTCAAGGCACAAATGGGGTTAGAGTTTAGATAATTTTACTAAATTAAGTCTTTTTTTTGAATTGCCTTTACGCAGTTGTGGTCTCCCCTCTGTGCTGTACACGTCCTTCAGCACGGAGCAGGAGGGCTGGAGCTGCAGTTGTAACATTTGCTGCCGGCTTACAGAGCTCGAGAACCTCCTCTGGTTTGCAGTAACAGTCAAAGTCTGCTTTTAAAGGGAACTTGTATAATACGGATTCTTTTTACTGTATTTCACCTTAATGTGAAGGGGAAGCCCAAGGAGATGATACCAAATGCTTGGGTCCTGGTGCATGCATGCCAAGGTTTTGTGGGCAGTAGGAATTTGTTGTGGGAAGAGGAATTTTTTTGGATGCAATGTGAGGAGACAGTTTGAGAGTGGCAGAGGTACTGTTACCGTAATAACAAAAAAGCACCAAGCTAAGCCCTAAACACAGAAGAAAAGCAACGTAGCTGAGTATCAAGATGCAAGGGGTTTCTTACACCAAACTGACCTCCTACAGAATTTGGAAATTTGCCTCCATCAAAATCGATGCAGGAGTCCAAACTCGACCATGCAGAAGAGGGAAGTGTTAAAGTTCAGAAAGCAAGTAGCTGGAGTTTTTTTGAAGAAGGCAATCTTGTAAAAGAACAGACAGTTTCATTGCTTCTGCCCTATCAGTAGGGGATCGATAGATCAAAGAGGGAAAATGAGTGTATTCTGGGGAAGTTTAATTTCTTGCTATCAGCATTCGCTGTCAGGGATGCACCTACCACAGACTGGCTTTTTCCTTAGTGATGAAGCTGAGGTATTATTTTGAAAGACTGAACTGTCGGAAGACGTGCTAGAACAAACTGCTGAGGTACAAAGCAATTTGTTGCCAGATTTTAACTGTGCATTCCTGTGTGAAAAAAAATTGTGTTGGAGCAAACATGCAGTTCCTAAACAAGAGAGGTTGTTGGAGTAACAGGTATTGGATGTGGATTTTAAGAAAGCTTACAGGTTTGGTGGGAGTGAAAAACTCTCATTTACTTTATGATTAAATTTGGTGTTTGAACATATTAGGTGTATGAGGGGCGCTTGGGGCACTGTATGGAAAGTGTCTGAGCAAAGGAGTAGTAGAAATTGGACCAAATTCAGTAGCACTGGTGGTCAGCCTGAGAGCGTGACTTCATCCTTCGGCTACAAGCCAGGAGCTCGTCCATCAGAACGATGGAGACAGGAAGATCTTGGTGTGCTTAGCGAGCCCAAGATGCACTGGTGAAAGAGCCCTGGGAACAGGCACTGTAGCCCTAACATAGCTCCAGATGGGTGTTTCCAGCAGAGAAAGGAGTGGTTTTAGTACTGTATGTAGTCCCTGTGACTTCTCACCTGGTCTGTCCTGGTCTGCTCATCTGTGCTTGCAGAAGTTGGATTCCAACTACAGACACAGGGAGCCCTGAAATTGAAGAGAAGCATGGACTGTGTTTGCTGTCTTCTGGGGCAACCTGCTGCAGGTGGCCCTGCTTGAGCAGGGAGTTGGAGCAGATGACCTGCAGAGGTCCATTCCAGCCTGAACCATGCAGTGGTTCTGTGAAAAGAATTGGGCAAGTAAGAAATGGGGAGAAAAACCTGAAGAATGTCAGCAAAAGACCAGGTAAGCCTAAGCTGCCCATGTGGGTCTTTAAGATGGATGCTGGAAATCCCCAAAGGACCTGCATAGGTCCACGCAAGATTTACCTTCTACCCGAGCTACAAAGATGCTTTGTGTCAGCATGAAATCTGTGGTTGCCACTGTCTTAGACAAGCATTCCTGTCTGCTTCTTGCATGCTCACAAAAAATGTGTCAGCAAGAGGCTTCAGAGGACTTTGGAAATGTCTCACACAAGGTTAATAGAAAAAATTAAGCTGTAGTGAGTGAAAGATAAAGGAATGACATGAATTACAAATTAACTGGGAAACAGAAGGTAAAACAGAAGATTAAATGATCAAGTCTCATCACTGTACAACCAGCTCACAGGGGGTGATGTCCCAGTACATTTGCAGTTTTGGGAAGGAGTTGACTGAGAGGGAGAATGGGAAAGTTGGCAAATCACAGTTAAAACTGGAGAAAAACACAAGGAGCTTCATTTGCTGCCATGTGGCCTGTTCATTTGGCTCATTTCAAGTCCTTCTGCCAGTCAGCATCAAGATGTGCAAATTGACACATCGCTAAAGGGGGAGATTTAATCAACTTCCACACATTACGCTGCCCTAAGTTAGCTATATCTGTGCCAGAAGGAAACCTGCAGTTCACAGAAAACCTCAATCTGGTGTAAAGAGACACGCATAAAGCCAAAAATAGAAGAATACACAGAAAAGATGATGTATACTAAGGTAGGAAGTGCTATATGGGCAGGCTCCTAGTTCAAGAAAGCTTATTATAAAACAGGTGAGAAATTGGAAGATCTCATATCAAAGTTATTAAAATTCTTGGGACTTTAGAAGGAAGAGGAGTAATAGCAGATATGATTAAAATGTATGAAACAGTGGACCAGAAAAAGTACGATGGAAGATACTGTTTTCCTGCTCCATATGACAGAGCTGTATTCAATAAAATCGAAAGCTGGCAGACTTGAATGATAAAACAGAAATTCTTCTTTTCCTTACAGTGTCTAATCAGGCTTAGAATTCAGTGCTGTAGGATGCTGCAGAAACTTAGCAAGATTTCCAAAAGAACTGAGCATGCTGTGGGTGTATAGAGTTGTTCCTGGGAGGTAAACTGACACTGTGTCTATACCAGCTTATGGTATGTCTACGTTTGTACACACTGGAGAAGGCTCTGGGCATTGCAAACACCTCATTCCCAAAGCCGTGTTTGATTGCTTTAGAATATTGCTTTGAGCTGTGTGGTTAGGACCACTGTAAGAGACCCAGAAACTGACAGCCAACACGCCCGACTGCGGCATATTTCCTGCATGATCTGATTTTTTTTTTTTTTTTTTTTGCTTTATTCAAAAGACTTTCTTGCCAACTTATCAAAAAGCAAGTTGCCCAAATAATAAATGCGCTGTTAAATTCACACTTAGCAGTGATTATTCTGTTCTCTGCTTCCCCTAAAGAGTGGTACCCCTCTTTGCAAATCTCATCTGATGCATGAACTGTCAAAACATAAATAGGCAACTGTGACTTCTCTGCTGTCTGCTCTGGAATGATAGCATAATCTGTTTGCTGTATTCATCCCTCTAACTTACATTTTTATTGCTATAATCTAACCCACTCTTCCCTTTTTTTTATTTTTATTTTTATTTTTTTTGGTGCACAAATTATAAAGACGGCCTCACTTATTCATCAGTAGCCTCTAAAGTGCCTGTGGTGTATGATGCATGGTTCTATCTTGTTGTTTGATCTAGTTAACGCCGCATTCATAACTACACATAAAAAATAGGGAGTGCCATCTGATGACATCTTAACACAAACAGTGGCTTCCCCTGACCCAGGTGGAAGCAGGAAATCCTGTTAGATCTGAAGCTCAAAAATAAAAAGGCTGATAACCACTACTTTTAAAGCATTTCCAAACATGTGAAAAAGCAAAACTGCTCCGTTACATTCTTTGCATGCGTTCGGACAGGCACACGAGCATTGTCCTGGAACGCAGTCCCGCCGGCGTCACCATTACGTGGAAATGTCACCGCAGGAGCACTGCATAACCACAAGGTCTGCTCACAGGGAAATAACTCGAGCTAGGGTCCCACTTCAGCACCTTTATAGCAAAAGCAATTTAATACTGCTCATATACCATAGTAGTACAAAATGGTCCGATTTTACATAAAATTGCTGAAGCCTATAATAAAATGTGCTGTATTATTAATGAATAAGGCAAGTGGATGGAGAAATCTGGAATCAGAGGTTTGTTTTTTTTTTCCTTCTGGCAACAGGCATATATCAGTTCCAGCCTCAGCTCAACCGTGCACATCTGGGTAGAAAGGAACAACCGCATTTATGGATGGGAGATTCAACTCTAATTTTCACCTGTATAAACCAATGTGAACTGTGAAGAGAATGACATGATTAAATTGATATACTTCCATAGTGATAAATCCAGTATCTGGAAAGATGTTTTCCTTCCCCGTTTGCTTTTAAACCGTAGAAATTGGTTTTCAGCTCTTCATCCGAGAAAAACAGAGGAGAATTTATCAGGTGTTGGGTTTGGTGTGCTTTTTTTTTTTCCCCTCAGAAATATTTTGTGTTGCTCTAAAGGTACCTAATCACTGTTGTGTTGATTTGTGCATTAAAAAAGAAATGGCAGGAGTTTCCTTGGCTTTTGTTCCTGGTGGTTACAGAAATACCTATCTACGGTTTTACTACAGTTTGCAGTGGGTAATTTGTCTGGCCTGGCCAAAGGACAGAGCAGAGGTGGGCAGATGCCTGCCTTAGACTTGCATGAACACAGGCAGCGGAAGCGTGTCTGGAGCCAAATGCCTCCGTGGTGCTCTCAGTGCCATGGAGGGGACCGGTGGGCTCAGCATGAAAGCACGAGGTCTGCAGCTCCAGCTGAAATATCTTATGTCAAGACATTGCAATGTATTTTAATCTGATATATTTTGGCGCTGTCCCATAAAGGGAGGGAGGAAAAATCAATGTAAACCTAAACTAAATCGAATCGTTTTTTTTTTCCCTCTTCCCTCTGCAAGACTCAAGTAGCTTTGCAATTCATCACACGCTACTGATCAAGAGCTGGGCAAGATTTTCCAGCCTTACAAAAATTAAATTTTACATAGCTTTTGGCCTGGGTAAGTGGTGGGCAGAGCAATATGTGGCCAGGTCCTAATGATTTATTAGCCGTGCCCCTGGCCCGCTCCGTCCCTCGGCTGCTGGTGCGTGCTGCTGTTTGCAGCCAGCAGGTCCGCCTGGGCTTGCTGGGACACAGGATGAAAGGAATCATGTAAGTGTCATTTGACGGCAATGGGAAGCTGTTTTAAGTAAGAACGGTAGAAAAAGCCAACAGAAGTCTTAGATACATTTAAAAACACATTTTGAAGAATATTGTAAAGGCCATTGCAGAGATATAGTCATCTTAAGCGTGGCCTTCTTTCTAATTTTCTTAGACCCCCTCTGGTTAAATGGCTGGCTTTCTATCTATGTGGTGAAATCTGCCTTCTGTCGGTAACTCTTTATGAGCAGTGCTCCTGCTACAAATCCTGAAGTACAATTTATATCAGCAATAAAACCCTTAACAATTGCTATAAGAGTTAACCAGCTCACTCGAACATTCCCCATCTCAGACCTAGCCTTAGGAAGTTAACTAACAAACACGTTATTAACCACTGATGAGGAGCTGCTTGGAAGAGATTATTGCTTAATTAATCTTTGTACTGAGCTAATAAGAGTGTTAAATGGGCTTCTCTGTTGCATTGGGTTGTTAATACAGATTGCAAGTTCCCTCAGGGGGAAATCTGAGACCCACATGACATTAAAGTTACCCATCCAACAAAGAAGATATTTTGGGCATTAAAAATAACAAAGCCAAGCATCTTCATTAATAATGTCACAAGATTCCCTGGCTGTGCGTCTGAGCGAGCGTATGTGCGTGTATGAATTACCGCGCTCTTTCCTCTTCTGGTAAGGAAGCTCTACCGAAAGTCTTATTTAGATTCAGCGCTTTTCATCACTGTTCTGTTGCAGCATAAATTAAAGTTCTCACACTTATCTGCAGTAAGCAGGTTATGCTGATCAGAAGGCAGAATCTGAAGCAAACTCTAATGTCATCTGCTTATCAGAAAGAGACGAACAAGATCAAAAATCTCTTCATATTAACGAGTCAAATAAACCTTCTACTCGATACAAATCAATGCAACGGGAAAAGGCAGTGACCAGATTGTCCTTGTGTATCGTGGCATTTTCAGTAGAGAGAGCTCAGATCTTAGCCATGAAGTCAGGTGCCCACACTTAATATGAAACCTTTGTTTTGAAGGGCATTGTAATTCCCCACATGAGAAGTTATCTGCTGTCTTCAACTGCCTTTTAACATACGTGTAACGTGTTCTGGGAGAACAGAAAGATTCCATAAAAAGAAAGGTTGGAAGGGGATAATTCACCCTTGAACACCTGGTGTTATTAATTCAGGAGGGATATTGGTCTGTCACCACAGTCACTTCTATGCCTGTCCTTTTCCCTCATGGAACCAGCTTCCTTCCTTACACTGAGAGGTGTATGCTCTGTGTATCCCATGATCTGAATATCATAATCAATGAGTGGTTACCTTTATTTTGTAGGAAAATGATCTCAAAAAGACTAGGCAAAGCATTTATGACATGAAAGCAGAAATATGACAAAAATGCATCCGTGCATACCCAGATCTTTGCAGTTACGGTTTTATCTTTTCTGAATTCTTGCTGGCTTCAGGATTAAGGTACTGTATACCTCCTCTCACCAAAGCTCGGGTGTGTTTAGATGAGGTTAAGTCCTTCTTTGTCTGTCTGCTTTGTGACTAGCATTTGATATCTTAGAGGTTTATTTTATGGTCTCCTGCTACGCGCACTTGAATATTGATGAGAGTCTTGCACTTACGGGCTGTGGTCATGGTACAGATCACCGCTGAGCGATCTGTTCACTGATTTCTCTATGTTGTCCACGTTGTCTCTAATGCATCACATCAAAGCACCAAGGCAAAACTTTCTTGTTTGGCATACCCTTGGAGACCTCTAAATATTGCCTCACTTCATTACTGCTGCAAAATGATCAATATGCTTCACCAAAATTAACTGTACTTTGGACATCTCCCTTGCCTGATTACTGTGCATTTTTTATTCCTCAAGGATAATGGGAGTTTGTTCCCAGCCAAGATTTTATCGTGGTTGTAGGCACAGCTGTGGAGTCTCTCTGTGCCTGTGACCTTTTTCAGGAACAGGTCTTAGCTGCTAATCAAAAATAGTCTTTGTACAAGTGCACACGATTCGTGTTTGGCGAGTATGAGTTGGAATTCGTAAATGGCAAGTGATTGATGAGAATAACATACTCCTGTGCTTTTATAAACATTAGGATGAGGGCTGGAATACCTCACTCATGACTGTCTACAGCATATGTCCACAAATCAGACATGTTTTCCCATCCCTCATTTCCTGCTGACCTTTTAATGTACTAGCTGAAGCTAATATTGTGGATACAACAGCATATTGACTTGATGTACTTGTTACAGATAATTAATATTGCTCTAGTTGGCCATGTTCTCAATTATTACTTCCAGTTGCTTCATAGTTATCAAACTGTCACATTTCAAGGGTAGACAAGTGTCCATGATGATACATGGAGGCCTTTTAAGTGGAAAACTTTTAGGTGCCTTTTTATTACTCAGATCTCCGAGGGATACCACTATGGTCATGCTGTCTTCAAATATACATTTGACCTATACTTCATACACACAGCTAAAGGTTAGAATAAATATGCATGTTTTCTCTGCTTATTAAGTGAAACTCGAGACATTAAGAGAACATGAGAGGAGGCTCTGCTGGTCTCGCAAATAACACAGTAAATTGCTCGTACTGCATGCACCTGCCTATCCTAGCTCCGCTCCGCTCATCCATGCCTCTGTTTTGCCGTACATGCATGCATAGAAATCTATTTGCATGGAAATATGACTCAGTAGTTAAACCTTGGCATTGTAAATCCAGTTTTAATATTGTTGGCAATGCTCCCTGCTGTGCATCAAGTTTCAGCAAACCACTCCTCTGTGCTGTGGGTTGGAGGATGCACTGCACATCCTGCATCGTCTAGGCTCTTACTTTCTGCTACGTCTTCCTTCATGAGCAACACCAGGTCCCTCTTGCTGCCGCAGTGGCCAGTTGAGCTGCTAAAGTAAATGCAGGAACCTCCTAGGCACAACATCACTGACTTGCTCAGGTGTTGTCCTCAGTAAAATCTCCTTATGAATGCCCTTCGGGCAGCATCCTTTCTGTGTAGATGGAGTTCGATCCCACAGGAGAGTGAGCTTCAGTGTGGAGGTCTAAGGGACAAGGTCAAAGGCTGCAAAACCCTGCCCTGCCCCAGCTCACCTCACTTGCTTAGGGTTATCTGTGATCCTGAGCACTGTCAGCTGGCTCTAAGCAGTGACCATGCTCGAGAAGAGGGGAAAGGAAAGCTAAATGGGGAAAGCAGGGGAAAGAGTTTGAATAGATGTCTGAAAAGAGAAGTGAGAGAGTGAGAAAATGACAGAACCAATATCATTAAATCCCTGTTTGTCAGGTAGTAAAAATCTCCCTTCTAAACATGGAAAAATCGTTTGGTACCCAGGACAGACCCAGCTCCCAAAAAAGTCATATTGGAGTCGTGGAATTGCCTTTTACAAGCTTCATCCCAAGCAAAAATACATCTTGGCTTTTTAACGGGAAAAGTGGCCACAAAAACTGGTCAGGAATCCAGCTGAAGATAATCATCAGCAGTACTGTTTGGCTAGGGCAGGGCTCCCCCTTGCCCTCTCTGCTATCACACCTTGTTATTTCGTTTTCTCTCATAGTCCCTCAGAAGACCCTTTTGTTCCCAACCGCAGCCCCCGCCCCCCTCCCCCATTCCAGTTTAGGTACGTTTCCACCATCGCCGCGACCTTCACAGCTGATATATGGAGCATCCCTGCAGGATTGTTCTCTCTGACATTGAGCGCGAGGCTGTGCAATAAAACGAGGAATTAGCAGGCATTTACATTCTGAAGTTAATGATGAGGAGTGTGAGCCTTATGAACATCTGTTTCTCCTGTTTTCAAGGGGGCCTTCAATTTACTCCTGGTTCTCATCCATGCAGCTATTACCATTAACCATCAGCTAGTGCTGTCCTGGGTCTGGGGAAAGGAGGCTGGGTTGTGGAATAAAAGCCTCTAAATCATGGTAGGTTTTGGCTGGGGGAGGGCAATTGTGACAACCGTGGGGTTAAGAAATGTTGGAGAACTTCTCTGCAGGTGAGGGCAGAAGCACAGGGAAAGCTGTGCTGTCCTCAGGCGTGAAGCTGGGCTCAGGGCCATATAGTGAGGAACTGTTCTACAAGTGGCTGGGGTCTCTCCCCCAGCATCGCTCTGGTCTGTCTCCACTGCCAGCCCACTTAGTTCTAGGCTGGTGACTGGAAGAACAAAACTCTGACCGTAAGATAGGAGAAGGGCCAGGGAACCCAGGAATCAGCAGCTTCCAGAGGAAGAAGAATAAAAGGAGATAAAAATAGTGAGGAAAAAAAAAAAAAACCATGGTTGAGTGTACAGGGAAAAAGAAGTCAGGAGGGATGGATGAAGGGAAACCGGGTAATGGCCAGAGTTTGGAGACAGACTCAGCGGATTAAGCCATTTCCACCAAGAACCCCAGGATTTTTCTGCAGAACTGCTTTCCAGCTGGTGAACTATCAGCACATCCTGGTGCCTGGGGTTGTTGTCCCCAGGTGCAGGACTTTATGTGTCCCTTTGTGGTACTTTATGATGTTTCTGTTGGCCCATTTCTCTAGCCTGTTGAGGTCCCTCTGTACTCTGTCTGGCAGCACAACCACCTGGTCTACCCACTGCTCCTCCCAGTTTTCTATTACCTGCAGACTTGCTGAGGATGCACTCTGTCCCATCATCCAGGCCACTAATGATGACATCAAACAGTATTGGCCCCAGTATTGACCCTTGGAGCATTAATCGGTCCTCTCAGTTTTGTTTCATCTACAAACCTGTTGAGGGTGTGGTCTGTCCCATTATCCAGGCCATGAACGAAGATCTTGGACAGTATTGACCCCCGTATCCAGTGCTATGACACACCACTTGTAACTTGCCACCAACTGGACTTCATGCCACCAGCCACAACCCTCTGGGCCCATCTGCTTAGCCAGTTTCCAGTCCACCTCGCTGTCCACGTACACAGCCCATACTTCATCAGTTAGTCTGTGAGGATATTGTGGGAAACAATGTCTATGTCCCTAATAATATTGAGATAAACAACATCTGCTGCTCTGGATCAGGTCAATCAGTCATGATTTCACCTTTTTAATTAAATCCATGCTGACTACTCCCAATCACCTTTGCTTCCAGGGGTAGTTGCTCCATTACCTTCCCAGGGATCAAGGTGAGCTAACTGGCCTGCAGTTCCCCAAAACTTCCTTCTTGCACTTCTTGAAGTGAAGAACTTACTTCTTTCCAGCCCTCAGGAACCTCTCCCAGTTGCCATGACCTTTCAAAGATCATTGAGAGTGGCCTCACAATATCATCAGCCAGCTCTCGCAGCACTTGTGGATGCAGCTTGTCAGGTGTTGTGGACTTGTCTATGTCCAAATTGTTTAAATGTTCCCTAACCTGATCCTCTTTCACTGAGAGTAAATTTTCCTTGCTTCTGATTTTCCTGCTGGTCTCAGGGGCCTGGGATTCCTGAAGGCAGACCTTACCAGTAAAGACTGAGGAGAAGGCACTGACCTTGACATTTTCCATGTCCTTCATCACCAGGGCCCCTGTCTCTTTCAGCAACAGACCTACATTTGCCTTAGCCTTCCTTTTGCTGCTGATTTATCTGTAGAAGCCCTTCTTGTTGCCCTTCATGTCCCTTGCTAGATTCAACTCCAGGTGGGCTTTGGCTTTCCTAACCCCGTTCCTGCATGTTTGGGCAGCGTCTCTGTATTCCTCCTGGGTGACCTGATGCTGCACCCTCCTCTTGTACCTTTCCTTTTGTGTTTGGGTAAAATATTGACCCCTTTAATTTTGACCCATAAAAACCAGGGCAAAGGCTGAAAGATTCTAATGCAAAGCAACACACCTAACGTCCTGTGCTGTGTTCTGGTGGCAGAGAGGGACTTTTGGGGAGCAAAAAGCCCAGAAAAAAGGGAAAGAGATGGAAGATAATGCCTGAGTGAATTACAGAAGGCAGTATAACGACAAATCTTCCAGGTGCCTCTGCCTTTGACTTTCAAAGCCTTGTAAGAGGGCGTGTTTTGCACATGTTACACCCCTCCTTGATTTAGCGATGCTGGAAATAGTCTTCACCTCTGATAGTCCCCCACTTCATTGCCTTTAATAACATTGCGAAGGGTAATGAAGCGTTTTAGGTTTCATGTCGAGATGGCCAGTGTGGTGGGGGTGGGACTCGAGGGCTGTCAGACGCCTGAGACATCAAGTGCTCCTCGTTTTGGCACTGCTGCTGAGACCCATCTCTGCTGTGAAGGAGCAGCTGTGGCATGGGCCATTTCCTCACTGGGAAAATGCTGTCCCTCAGGCTCTGTCTCACCCTTTGCTTTATTGGTCGCCAAGAACGTGGTCAGGGTTTCAAGACGCCTTTGAGTAGGAGCCCATGGTGGACAAGGGCCCAAAAAGCTCAGCTGTGGGACAGGGTCCTGCTGCTGTAGGATTTTTGACCTGGAGCCTGGGAGCTGCCCCCATATTCGGTGCGAGCTCCGTGACCTTTCCCAGATTCTCCCTAGCCCACCCAGAACTCCCCACAAACACACAGTGGGTTTGTGGAAATTTGGGGCCGAGGCAGTGCGAGGCAGAAGGTAGAGGGGGTTGTCTGAGAGTTGTTTTTGCTTTCCCCCTCGCCAAAATCTAAGCATAATAATAGCCTTGAGGCCTTTAAAAGCCTGACACCAAAAGCGATTTCATTATGCATCACCCTGCTCTCAGTCATCAAAAAGCAGCGATGCCAGTGCATACCTTAAATTACACATCTGTGACAGCTGGATTCAGCACGTAGGTGTGGAAAGCTTTCTCCTTTCCCCAAATAACAGGGAGACACTGGAAAATCAACATGTTGTATGAGTGTCTATTGGTAGTCAGACTGATTTAACAGGCTCTACACTTTTCTGTGTGTGTGTTGGATTAGCTTGGCTTTTAAAAGCAGATGGGCTCTCTGGCTGCAGGCACTTTCAAATCAAGCACCGTGTACCACTCCATTCCCCATACTCTTCCAAAATCTTTTTGGCTGGCACAGGTTGTCTGATAAGGATTCAGTTCTAAAATGATTCATCCAAGGTTGTGATAGAGCTTTTTTTTGTTGTTGTTGTTCATTTCCCTTTTAAAAAAGGTAACCAAGAAAACACAATTTGCACCCAGGAAGGCTGATTGAACTAAGTAGTTTAAGTCCATCAAGTTCCCAGTGACACTTTCTGTCTGTGAGTTTCAGATAAAGATGGGGAGCTAAAGTAGCTTAATGGATTAAAGCAATTGCCTTCGCCATTGAGATACCTAGGTGGGAATCCGATTTTGGTGCGCAAGTGAAATTTCTTATTTGCTCCAGGGGACAGATCACCCCAATTGCCCCAGTGGCCAAGACCCCCTGTCCAGCAGCTGAGGGGTGGCCATGACCAGGATGGTGGGAAGCAAGCCCCCATTCCTGTAGTGTCACAGCCTGTCACATCTCAGGGCTGTCACATCTCGGCGCTGATGGATGGGCTGACCTGCTGATGCACAGGTCCCTGCAAGTCGATCACCTGCCAGATGTCCTCCCCATATGGGATATCCCCACCTCTAAAAATGCAGCCTCCAATGGCATGCAGTAGCTATCCCTTGCAGCAGACAACATTATTGCCCAGCGATGGAAGAAGTGCAGAAGCACATGGAAATGGCACGCAGTGAGGGCAGAAATATGGATGCACACAGCAACCATCGAACAGTAGTATATGGAAGATGAACAAGACATGGTGCCCATTCAGGTCCCCAAAAATATACCTGCGATGCCACTCCGAAGAGGAGAGTGTACAGGTAAGCCGGAAACCTGCTCTTTCTTTCGACCCTGCCAGAAGGTTCTTTGAGCTGGGACTGAAATGGGCCGTCAGGGTGATGCGGAGAAGCTTGTCCTGCTACTAAATCTACCACGACAACTCCTGCCAGATTCTCATTCACCTGGAAAACTGTGTTCAGATTTAGGAGGTGCTAAATGGTTAACCTTTCCATCTGACCATGGAGAGGCTCTGGCTGTGAAAACACCAGTAATTTACCTTCCATTAGGATTCTGCAGCTTCTCATCTATCCGAAGGCTGATGGAAATTGTTTTCGAAATAATAAGGCTTTACCTGTAAAAAATACCATAGGTAATGGAAAGATGAAAACAAAAGTTGAGACGTGACCAATCTATACATTCAATCAATGCTGAATGCAGTCAATCTCTGCTTCCGGACACATACTACTAGGACCACACCAGGAAGCTCAGGAGAATTTCCAGGAATTGCTGCTATTTTAGTTTTCTTTTTTAGTTCAGCTTTGAGGTCAAGAAGAGAATAATTGAAAGTTGTCCAAATGACCTGAGAGGTGGGTGGAAAATCTTGCAGAGCACCCATAACCTTTTCTTTGCAATCTTAGAGCCACTTACACAGAAGCAGCAAACTTTTGGGGCTGTTCCTTTCACTCTCCAGGGTGGCTGTAGAAAAAGCGGACTTTCTTGACGGATCTGCTTGTTTCTCTGTGCAGCTGAGGCTGTCACTCCTCATTTCCCAAGACATATCAGAGCACCTGATAAAATGTGTCCCAGAGGGTCACTTCTGCATTGCTGTCTTCTCCAAGGTGGAACATCACAATTTTGTCTGGTCTGGTGATGGTATGCCGCAATTTTCGTAAGAAGAAAATTTCTCCAAGATAGAGAGTTCTTGATTAGGAAGAAGAGAAGAAGCCAAGCTGAGTCTAGACAGGATATGTCCCAGTTTCACAAACTTCTTTTTTCCCACATGGTGTCTAGAAACACAGGCAAAGGAAATTGAATCTGTTTCTAACCTCTGCAGACGGAGGCTGATCCCGTACTGCCGGTTGAAAAATCCTGTGAAATGTATCAAGGCCAGCGCTTCACGGGAATGATGCATCTGTGTGACAGAGGAGAGAGACAGAGATACCACTTAATGCCAGATTAACCCAACACGATTTAATAATAAAGAGCAAAGGAACATAGCTGTCATTTACCATTGGCTTTAAAATGCTTTGTGTTAACTGTATTTATTCCTCCATCCGATGTAAGCTCTCCATTTAAACCCTCTTGGTGCGTTCCCTCTGTTGGTGTTTCCTACAGATCCCTGCTTTACTGCCGTCCCTTCTGGGCTGATCCTGCCCCAGCTTTGACTGAAGTGTGATGGGAGCACAAAAATGGCCCGAAAGCTGCTACAGAAGGGTTCATTTCTCTCTTCTCCCACTGTTTTCTGTTAAGAGCCTAGAAGACTGTCCTTGATGTAGGACACAAAGTCATCTCCACTGCCCAGTGCCATGCAGTTTAACCATTGCTTTCTCTCATGACAAAGTAGGAGGGAGACTGCTCTGCAGAATTCACCAAAAGGGAAGTTTTCTTCGCAAATGAAGTGAGCAGACAGGATGGAAAAGTGTTCCTGGGTCCTGTCTGCAGAGTAGTTTCTCGATTGCGGCCAGAGCTGATGGCCAAATTTTTTTCTCCATAGAATTAGGGACTTTCACTGTCTGTGCTGATGTTGTTCAGGTTTCTCCTTGAGAAAACCAGAGCCTGAAAAATGGAAACATTGTGGAGTTTCTTGGCAATGAAAGCTTTTCAGACCATGAAAAATATTGAGAATAGCATGTTCTTGAAATTTTTATTGAGTGGAAATGCTGTTTTTCATTGGAAAGCATCAGGGACAATTTTCTTCTCCACTCTAGCGGATTAAGTCTCATCTGAGCTTGAGCTCCTTTTTTACACAGCGTTGTTTCTGTCGATTTCCCCCAAAATGCTCCTCTCCCACTAAGGCTGACAATGCCATGATGGAAGAGACAACAAGGGACTCACAGCGCTTCCAGGGCACAGCGGTGTTCCAGCAGCCCAGAGACTGGTGGCATTTCACGGTCTCCTGGTGTTGGGACGAAACCACCTAAATGGTTCCTCATTTACTTCTTTGGTCTGAGCTGGAGAGTGACCCAAATGACTGCAAGAAGCAGAAGGAGGCTAGGGCCAGAGGGAGGAGCAGAGCTCTGAAATTCGGGACAGGTAGGCTTTCTTCCAGACTGTCTTCCAGGCACCACCCAGACTTGTGCAGGCAGCAATGGCTCACCTACTCACCGCCAAGCTGCCCCCATGCCCTTTTTGTCCCCTGCACTGTCACATAAAGAGCACTGGGATCCTCAGCTGAAGTGCCACCGTGCCACGACAGTATGGCTAGGATACAGGTGGCCGCCTTGCTCCTATCTCATTCATTGGGATCCACTAGCTAAGGAAATTGCTGTTTGCCACAGCCAGCCATGGGCTACTGCCTATTTACCTTACAAAATGCAAATATGCTGGCAGGCAGAGGGTTAAGAGAAAGCAACTGCTAAGTACTTGTAAATTGATGTAGTGGCCTGAGGGTATCTCTGCTGGTAATAAAGTGCATCTCATAAACAGATCTGACTCCGTGCTACAGTCCAGCAAAGCAAAAGTGGAGTGGATCCATCCCAAATTAACTGTAAATGAGACTGACACTCTAACACAAATCGAATGCCCTCAGGGCTCTGCTTACTTTAATTACAAAGCCTTAGAAAATTATCTAGAAGGGCTTCCTCTTCTCTTGGAGAAGTTAATTGAAGGGATCTGCAAACAGTGGAAAAGGCAGAGGTGTAAGAAGCAAAAAACATTTAAATCCTCTTTCCTCATGCCTTCTCATGATCCAAAGCAGTAATATTAACAATAACTGCTAACTGTGGATTCATCTGGGTGCTGTTTTCCTCCTCCGCTGCTCTCCTTGCCCTGACCTTCGAGGAGAAGTCCATCTCATCAGCGAGACGTGGCCACTTCCAGACTCACTTCACCCTGGAGCCCCTCTTTGTGCCTGGCCCCGCTGTAGGGGTGTGCCTCATGTCCTGGCTGCTGCTGTCCCCGAGCCCACGCCTGTCTTCCTACCGAGGGACTCCAGCCCCGTACAGGGAACAAACGTCCAAGAGACATGCTGTGGCCGAGCATCCTCCAGCCATGTTTGGGAAGAACCAGAATGTGCTCTTCTTCATGTTTTTAAAGGAAACAAATTTGGCACCCAGGAGAATGGGAGGGGTTAGGTCCTCCATCGTGACTCTGTCCCACACTGGTGGTGACACAGACTCCCAGCATCGCAGGGACAGTGCAGCATCTGCGCATCGCTCCTGCAAAGCGTGCAGCAAACTCCTGGCACGGCTGTGTTCAAAACTGCCTACAGGAAGGGTGGCTGTCTGGGAAACATGGAGTGGAGAAGCACCTTACTATCATGTCAAGAAGGTATAAAGCTGGGATAGATTTAAAAAAACTAGAAAAGCCTCGCAGCGAACCCACCAGCCTGCCCTCAACATCTGGGATACAGATGATTTTCTAGATTTGTTATTTTTTTCTGTGGCATGGCACGATGGATGTCCCTTGGGATGGCTCTGAACCCACAAACCCCAGCAGTGGAGAGGGATGAACCATTGGGGTTTTCCAGATGATGAAGATGAGGGCTTTCTGCCAAGGCATGGCTTCTGGACCAGCTCCTCCACCTGCGCGTGCCCGTGTTTTCTCCTACAAGACCTTACTGAGCATCACGAATCAGCAGAGGAATAACAGCTTGGTGCTTTGATTTATACACAGCCTCACGGACTTGCTAAATTCCTCCAAGTCGGTTTGATGACAACATTTATTGTTTTATGTGCTAAGCCATGTGCGGATATTAACCAGTCTTTGGAGCATCTCCTCCTCAGCAGGCATGGCAGAAAAGCCAACGAGGTGGCAACTCACGGACTGTACGCCCAGGGACTGAATGAGATTTGAAGCCGCAAAGTTCAAAAAAATCCTGTCCTGAACTTCAGGACAGCGAGTTGTCACCGTTCCTCCTTTCCTGTGATGGGCTCCTGAGCCAGCATGGGCAGGAGGTGCTCTGCACCACGGGATGGCTCCTCATGGGCCTTGGTTCACCAAGCCACTGCGCAGAGAGGTGAAGGCGCTGCTCTGTGCCTTTTCCTCCAGCTCTTGCATTTCTATTTTAATTCCAAAACAGAATGGCATCTATTCTTTATGCTTTGTTAAGCAGCCTGTTAGGACTTTTATGATTCAACTAATATTTGTGTAGGTTTTTTTTTCATTGTGAGCATCAATCCAATAGTGACATTGAATAAAAAGTGGAGCATCTTTATCGATTTTCTTTTAGTTAAAAACAAACATGTCATATATAATCGAGATGTACACTGCTTGCAGACCGTAGAGAGCACATTTATAAAACCACTGAAAGAAATAATTAAACAGAATATATCACAGCCACCTTTCCAAATCATTTGAACAGGGATGTTACACACATAAAATGCTGATAGTCCTTCTGGCAAACTTTTAATACAATCATTTGGTTTGCACTTTAAATGTCTGGTATATTTTAACCCTGGAGATAAATTAATCTCAGTGGGATTGCTGGGTAATTAAGAACAGTGTCTCTGATGGGCTTGCTTCATACAGAGAGGTGAAATAACATGGGGTTATTCATTTGATGATTTGATATCTTTACATTAAAAGAAAAAAAAAGGCGAACCCTGAGGCGTGCCATTGTCACACAGAAATTGCTTTCAAACAAGTTGAGTTTTCAGTGTGGGGTGTATCGTGGTTTTATAAATTGACATTTAAAATGTAAAATACCTTGCATCCTGGAATGAAGTCTCTGGAGATCCCCCAGAACTGGATGGTCTTGATAACCAGCTTTAATGTTTTGTGTTGAACTATCTGTATACTCAGTTTTACTGGACACTGGAGGCTCAGACTTTTTTGGTAAAAAATGCCAAATAGACATTGAAATACTGAGCCCCATCCCTNCATCCCTCACCCCCCTCACTCACCACCCTTTCCTGCCCCCCACCCCCCGAAAAAAAAGAAATCAAACCTCGAATTACTGCCCGACTCTGTGATGGGCCACAGTCAGCAACATATACAGTTTTAGTCCCAGTGCTATTACATGTACATCACTCTGGGAACTCTTCCTAAGCTGTTACTGCTATCAGAAGGATGCTTTCATAGCAGCATTTAACTCATTTAAGACATTTACACTTGGATTTGATGATCTTTGTATGTCCATTGCAACTGGAACTATCCTATCCTATCCTACCCTTTCCTATTCTATTCTATTCTATTCTATTCTATTCTATTCTATTCTATTCTATTCTATTCTATTCTATTCTATTCTATTCTATTCTATTCTATTCTATTCTATTCAAACAGTTGGTTTGCCAGAAATTCTTTTGGAGAGCAGGCTCTAGGAGTATCCATTCCAGCACCAAGTACCAGTGCTAAATCCCAGGTGGGGAGTGGTAGCATTGATCTCTGCTGGCTGCACTGATTTCAGGCTCTGCTCGCCTCTGGAGGCTTGGCTCTAGCACAGGATAAACCACATAGTCCTAGCTGAGATTTGAGCTGACGATATTGTTTCAACTTGCGTCCTCCAGCGAGAAAAGGATGCCAGGAAGAAGGTGAATGTGTCCCCAGAGAGGAAACCCATCTCATTATGAAAATCGTTAGTTATTCTCTGCAAAACAGACCTGAAATTAAGACATTAGGCAATTAGGACAGTCCCTTTAAATTATTATTTTCAACTAAAACACAGCGTTATTACTGGCTGAGCGGTGGCTGTGTGAACAGCCCATTTGAAAATGGTGTCTAAGAGCAAGGGACAGAAGCTCCTGTTTATTGGTTATATAAATCAAATTAATTTAGTTAAATTTACAAAGGGAGGAAGAAAAAGCAATAAGTTCTGTTCATGTGGCTTGCCCCAAAACAGAGGTAACACCACCTTTATTAAAACAGCTCTCCCCAGAGAAACTGCCAGTGCAATGTGGCTGCAGGTGATTACTTGTTTGTGGCCATTTCCAGTGTTACATATTTAAAATTTATTTCAGGCTCTGTTGAGCCAAGCACCTACACCAGTGAGCAATTACCTGCCCAGATGGAGCCAGTGGGGTGATGTGCCCACCAGCACAAAGGCGAGTTATGTCATCTTGCTCCAAGGAAACAGTGAATTAAAGGTTTACAACCAAGGTTAATAACTCCAAATATATCTACCACACAAGGAAGATGGATTATTTATAGGTTCTAGACCCCTAACTCTCACCTCCTGCCCCTCACCACTGCTCTACCAACATCCTCTGCCCTGTCCATGACTCCGATCATGTTTGAAGCAAGGCACAGCATCACTTTTCCACCAGCGATGTGAAGAGGAGGTAAAAAGAAGTCGTACTTCAACAAACCTCCCCAGTGGGGAGGTGGGAGCTCACCTCGGCATTTGCTGCGTCAGTCAAGGCAGGACCAATATCTACAGGTAGGTGCATCTTGGCCATCAGAACCTGTTTCTAGCTCATGAGTCACTAGTCCTGATGCAAAGAAAGAAAGAACGCAATGGCTGCAGGACATAGCCCAGAGAGCTGGCTGGCTGGTGACTGCAGGTGTTGGTCTGCTTTGTCTCTGCTGACATCAGCACAATTGCAAGGTCATATTAACCTAAGACACAGCCAAAAAATCCACTTCAGGGAGGACTAGCTACCTCTTTATTCCTGAGTAGGTCCTGAAGGTGAAATAAATGGGCTAAGAGTGACATTCTGCCATTAGATGCCTATCTATGAATGTGACTGGTGTCATTCAGGCACCACATGTGAGCATGGGAAGAGGATTTTGTGCTTCAGATGAGACTTTTCTTGTTCAGTATCCTTCTTTTTCATGCCTTCTGGGCAGACTAGAGCTTCTGCACTGTCTCTGACCTAGGTGAGCTCCACCTTAACTAGCTAAGGTCTGAAAAAATGCCACTGGCTGCCAGGGTGCCACAAATAGATGTGAAGGGATGTGGTCCAGGCAAGCTGCTAGCTGGCGCAGACCATGAGGGATGGATGCCTCTGATGATACACTGAGATGTGGTAATCATCGTAACAGAACCTGGCGCCGAGTACTGCCTCCTTCCCACATTGCTTTCCAGATCTCTTTGCCGTTAGATAATTGAGCTTCGCAGCAATACCTCGGCAGCACTGGCGTTGTCAGGCATGTTTTCCAAATGACTAAATATAGATTCAGAAAAGCTACATGTCCTTGGCCTGCGGTTGTCAGTGGGACCTGCAAGCCCAGAGATGGCAGGAACTGGTGATGCATCTGGTGGTGGCCTCTGGGCTCACCACGACTTCTTGGGAGGTTACTACCGGGCTTTGTCCTGGAGAACTCTGTCTCAGAGACTTTCATCTGGAGGGTACACAAAGGTGCTTGCAATGGGATGCACCCACTCTACCGAGAGTAACTTGGGATCACCAGGGCTTTGGGGCCTTATATAGGAGGATGCGAGGGGGATGCTATTTTCACTGGTGCCCAGCAGCAGGACAAGAGGCGATGGGCACAAACTGGCACTCGGGAGGCTCCCTCTGAGCACCAGGCAGCACTTCTGTGCTGTGCGGGTGGCTGAGCACCGGCACCGGCTGCCCAGAGAGGTGCTGGAGTCTCCTCCTTGAGGCCTTCACAAGCCACCTGGCTGTGGTCCTGGGCAGCCTGCCCTGGGTGTCCCTGCTGGAGCAGGGGTGGCACCAGGTGACCTCCAGAGGCTTCTGCCAGTCTCTACCATTCAGTCATTCTGTGATTCTGTGATTGCACAGCTGGGGACCATGCATGTACAGCAGGCATGACCCCTGTCAGAGACTGCTCTGCCCTGTCATGATCAGGACTGGTCTTCCTGGGGTGCTGCCTAAGCAATGCTGGTGTCAAGCAGGACCTCACCAAAGCAGCCTCTACCATGGTACTTGGCACCACTGTACGTGGCTGACCAGGTGGGACGTAGGGTGGGCTGTGCAGAGTCACAGGATGCCATGTAGCCCTGCTGGTGTGGTAATGCCCAGCTTGCTGGGCTTGGCCTTCATCTCACCTGGTTACAGAGAGGAGCCTGGCCTGTGAGAGTTGCAGATGTGCAGTCAGTGGAAGTGATTTGGTGGTGAGTCATCAAACCCATTTTAGATATCTGCTTTAACCTGAGATGCCCCAGACCTGCTTCTTCCCAGTATCTCTGGAATCAGAACAGGTAACTCAGACATTGGCATCCACTACAGGAAGATACATGTCACTTCTGATGGCTGGAAAATCCTCAGTGAACATCTAAATCTGCCTGGACCAGATTTTGAAGACAGAAATTCCAAGGCCAAGAAAACATGAACATAGGATCTGAAACTCTGAAGCAAGCCTGAATTATTCATTATTCTCATGACCTGGCAAATGAGAAACACTCCATCCCTTAAAATCTGCTCAGAGTTACAGAATGCAGCTGAACAAGCCGCTGCCTGTGCAGTCAGCAGGAGAAGGAGCCTCCTCCACCCCTCTGGCTCGTGGTGCTTTTTCTGTCTGGTACAAGGTGATGGAGGTGGCTATGGTCCATCCACCCTCTGCTCTAGCATGGCCCGACACGGTGGGATTCTCCGCTGGGCACTGCATTAGGCTGGCAGTGGAAAGCAATACGTCCTTATAGTAATGTGGGCACCAGGCAGCCACTCTGAATAGGAGATGACGGCAGTTACTTTATCTAATAACAGCATGAAAATGTAATGTGTCTTTATTGAGCTGCTGGCTTGCTGGTGAGAGCTGAAGGAGATGCTCTCTTGGGTATAACTTTTGCAGAGACAAGTGACATGAGATATTGCCATAAACTCCCCTGTTAACAAGCAAACTGAGAAAGGGAGAACATGCCAACTGCAGCAGTGTGAAGGGAAAAATCAAGAAGCTGGAGGCAGCAACCTCTTTCCCTAGGCAGCAGTTGTCCCCCAGGGAGAAATGAAGAATTCCCCTCTTGACCCAGCAACTAGAAAACTCATGTACGACTAATAATAATGTAGGAAGGATGTCTTTGAAAGGAATAATAAAAAAAAAGCCTCTTGTCATATTAGTGTCCTTCACTGCCAGAAGGAAATGTACGTTTCTGCAGAAGATTAGCGTGGAAAACCCAGCTCAGCAGCTGTGCAGTGACCATGCTCTGCAGGTGGCCATGGGGTGCAGGAGGGACTTCTGCCCTGTGACAGACTGGGGACACGTGGCCCAAGCTTGCGAGCGATGGTTGCATACATCCCCGGTATTATATCCAGCTCCGAGGGCAATGACTGCATGGGGCTGAAGGGAAGAAGAAAGGTCACAAAGAACCTCAGCATTGTGAAATTGGTTCCAGTTCACCAAGTTCAGTTTCCTCCCTAGTTCCTTAAAATTATCTGTGGCATTTATCACTGGTATTTTAATTGGCATGTTATTTAACTTCATTAAAGACTGCTGCTGATACTTCTTGCCCAATAAAAAATGGCCTTTTGAGAAAGTGGAAATTGTTGAGACTTTTAAGATCATTTTCTGATTAAAACTTGGCAACCTGCTCTGGGTGTCCCTGCTTGAGCAGGGGGTTTGACCAGACGACCTCCAGAGGTCCCTGCCAACCTCAGCCATTCTGTGATTCAGTGAAAGCATCAGTGCAATTCCAGTGCAGTTATTGTTTATATCTTTGCATAAAGTCTAAATGGATTTTTGAAAACACACTTGGTGAAATAATTCACTGCAAATAAAGTATTTTGGTAAAGCCAACAACTTCTGACAGCACTTTGATTTGGGTAAAACAACAACAACCACAAGCAGATCATTTTTTAAAAGAATAAAAAGGATTGTTTGATGTTGTCTTCCACCTCTCATCACAGGGGAAGATGAGAGGAGGGAATACCTCTGAGCTGTCTGATTTGGGCACTTTCCAAGGAGGTTTGCAGTTGTCCTCACTGCCTGCAGACAGCTCTGTCTCCCACGTGGACGTACTGAAGTGAGTGGGGTGAAACCAAGAGGAGGTGTGGGAATGGGGCCCAGAGGAGAGGACGCTCTGCACCCATAGCCAGCACACCATGAAGCTGTGGGCTGGATGTGCAGTTTTGCTTCTGCAAGCATCAGCTGGGAGGAGCGGATCAGGCTCAGGAAGAGATGATAAGGATGCAGAGAAAATGCACAGAGAAGCTGCAAGAGTGATCTGATCTCAGAAAAAAGGTGCTTTGCAAGGGAAACACTATCCGTCTATTTGGCTTGCTGAAGGACAGCTCAGGCTAAAGCTGTACCTTCACACGACGAAGGTCTGTGACGCCAGAGACCACCTTAGCCCAGCAATGAAAAACACAATGGCTTTCTATACATAGAAGCTTATGCAGGAAAACCATTCAAACTGGAAGTGTGATGCAAAATGTTAGTGGTGAAGGTAAATAACCTTTGGAAGAACTTGCCAGGAGGTGCTATGGATCTCCTTCATGGGAAACTTCAAACCCAGGCTGTTTGGAAGGGCTGGGCATGCACAGCAGTCAGTATGAAGTGACAAATGCTTTACAGAGGACAGGCTGGAGGGCTACAACACTCCTTCCAATTTTAAAAATTGCTGGCTCTGCTTTGCTGATGATGTACCTTCCAATGCCCCTGTTCAACATTGGTAGATGCTGAGAGAGAGTGAACGGCAGGTGGAGGCCTTGACTTATGTGCCATTCCACAATGCCATCTTCCGCAGTCACTGGGACAAACTGCTGGAGACAAAGTACCGGGCTGGAGAAACTATTGCCCTGAGCCAGTGGGACATTTCTTACTATCTTCCTCAAAAGAATGGGTGGACAGTAGAGGAAAATGTTCACTAGCAGTGCAAACGCCTCTCCTCAAAACCTGCTGTGAGAACCAGGAGAGCAGGTGGAGCTTCATACAGTAAGTTTGCATTCAAAGGATGAAGAAAGCTGCCTGATGTCCCAGCCAGCTCAGGAGAAATGCATCCTCAACATGCCCCATTCATACAAAACTATAAAGGGAGCTGGGGTGACGCACTCAGATGCAGACACCCACAGGAGAGGTGCCAAAGTGGCCTGAATCCTGCTCCTGCAGCCCTTTTGCCAGGCAGAAAATGGACTGGGCTAGAAGTGGGCAGGGACTTTTTAAATAGCCAGCTAGCATCCCTAAAGGGCAGGGCTGAGGGTGTAAAAGGGGTCCTCCCCATCCCACCACATGGGCTGCCCCTGGTGCTGTCTTCACCAGCCTGAGGTCATCCCATGGATGTCGGTGGCTTGCACAGATATAGGGATGGGAAGGAACTTGGGTTTGCAGCGTCTGGTGAGGCAGGAAGGGAGCAAGAGCAGCTTGTAGGAAGATCACCCTCCAAAAGCGCCCAGCCAGAAAGATAACGACATCAGATTAAAACCCAAGCCCTGCAATTTAATGTTCAGTTTTGAGTGATGTGTTTCCTGGGCTCTTGGCCTGAGAAGTTGTATGGGTCCTGGACACCTGCAGTTTCCTAAGAGTGTTTCCCTTCCATCACGGCAGCGCCAAACAAAAGCAAAGCGGGCAAGGTGGAAAGCTAGCTGCTGTACCCTCAGGCACATCCCCATCCTGCCCCCATCTGCGGATTCCCATGCATTTTGTTCTCTGCTTCGTTTACCCTTAATTTTGGCTTGCATTTAGGTGATACTGTTAAAAACCTACTGCCTTCCCCAGGAGAACGTGTGGGTACTGAGAAACTCAGATGTGTCTGTGGCTTCCCTGAATTTTAGCTGGAGCAACTTAGGAGCAATGTTGGTTGGTTTGTTGTTGTTGTTGTTTGTTGGTTAGTTGGTTGTGTTTTCTGGTATCTCAGTGAATGAAAAATTTCAACACTGACTTTCCAGATCCACAGGGTTTTTATGTCTGCTTGATCCTATGATTATGTTAATAGTATGCAGCCACATCACTATTTGAGCTGTTGGAGCATTATAATCCCCCACGTATGATGATGATGTCCCTGAAGCTGCTAATTTGGCAAATCTGGGTCCTAATGAGGATTTAGCCTATGGTCTTTTGCCATGTCACACAACTCGTGTTACAGAACGAATGACCTCGGAAATAAAGGCTACAATCTCCAGAAATGAGCAGCGAGCAGTTACATGGGAGTTTAACTCTTGCACGTGGACTTGTTCGTCCTCTCTCCAGCTACATCTACACAGCTAAATAAAGCCAACGAGGACCCACTCCCTGATTAGAGGCCAGGTAGGACCGCAGGCCTTGCCTCCACAAGCCTAGATGAGACTCAAATTGATGGAGTTATGCTCTTCGAGAGCCGCATGGGAGCCCCTGCATGTGCAAGCAGAAGAAGGACCTGGATTCCAATGCAGCAAACCAGGATGGCCAGGTACCTCAGCACAACCTTCACAGCACCATGCACACTGAGCAGACGAAGCCTCCAATCTCTGACCTTGTAGGTCGCTGAGGCTCTGGGTGAGAGCAGAAAGTCTTCTTCAAGGGGCAGGATCCTTCTTCTTTAGGAAGCCCGAAGACACGTCCTAACGCAGTCAACTGCTTGGTATTTTCTTTGCAAGAAAAACAACTCTTTTTTTGCAAAACAGCCCAGTGGTAATAACGAACATAAATGATGAGCACCTTTTGCTCATTTAAGGCTCCAGCGGCAGAGTACTTGCACTGATGATTTGTAGACTGAAATTTGCTGGTTTGAAGTGTTTGTGCAGCTACGAGCTACAAACTGGCAATAAATAAATAATAAATAGTTGGATGCCTGCAGTTACTTTGGGAACGGAGAAAAGGATACATTTAAGCAAATCAATTCACTCGCTTGTCCTTAAGCCTGTCTGAAAATATTCTCCAAATCTCTTTCAACACTGCAAAAATTATCTCCTCATCTACAAGTGAATGTTAAGAACTATGAGATACATATTTCTCTCATCTTTACTGTTTTTTTGGGGAGGTTGTGTCGTCAGCTGTTCCAGTATTTGCAAAATCCCACTTATTTATCTACTCAGGCCTCTTCTTTTTTCTTTTTTATTTTTACGCACAGGCTCTCTGCAGTCTGGCAAAGCCAGTATTGCAGTATTGATTTAGGAGCTTGCAGCGGTGACAATCTGGTTCCAGGCTGATGCTGATGCTGATGCTGTATGTGGGCTGCTCCATCCTGAGCAGAAATCTCACCCCCAGTGCCAGGATCACATTTTAAAAGAGGCAAAAGAAGAAAGAAAAGCTACTTTTATCTGCTTTGAAGGGGGAAAGGATTACAAAGGCTAAATAAGCCATCTGAGTACTTAGCTAGCAATTCTAACTAGCACCCTGATAGGAAGTCCTGCCAGAGAGCTAATTAAATTAGCCCTCTTTGATTTATTAACAAGCAGAGCAACACATCACACAGGATTGTCCCAAGAAATGAATGCGCTTTCCAATTCCCTTGGCTGCTTCAGTGCTTTTGCCTCCTGGAAAACCTGGTTGTGGGGACTCCAGTTTAATGAGACGCAGTGGCTTGAAAAGGATCCCTGCCCACCAACACAGATACGTGCTGGTAATAACACACAAAAGCACATTATTTTTCTTGCGCTTCCGTAATTCTTTTTTTTAAAGCCTAGGACAACCTAATGGCTAATTAGTAATTTCCTGCCCACCGATATGCAGATCAATGACAAGCAAAAGCCTTCAGCACATTTAATTATTCTGTTGATTTAGAAGCCACTTTTCCCCCAGTACAAGTTCCTCTCCGTGCGTGTGTGCTCTCATGCATCATGTATTTCATTATTTTTAGAAGAATGCTCAGTGCCTTTTCATGCTTTCACAGTTCCAGCATCCAGCAATTATGTTTTGTGTCCAGCGGACCCAACCCGCCAGTGAGTGTAAATCAGGGAAGTGCTGCTGACTTTAAATGGAGTTATACCAAGTTACACCAGACCCCAGACCCAATGTCTCCTATGCTTTTTTTTTTGGGGTGGGGGTGGGGGTGGTGACACGTTATTTGTGTGCTGGGAATGTATCCCTTGTGAAATAGAAGAATATAACATTTAGAAAGCATCAGAATGATAAAAATCTGAAGTGAAGCCCACAAATGCACAGGCGTGAATCTATTTATATAGCGAGCTCTACTTCTGCTTAACCCCTGCAAGGAGCTGTAACTCTCTCCGCATGTTTGATTTTTCTCCCCGGCTGTAAAACGTAGTCTGCTTCATCTATCTGTGCTACTTTCCAACAGTTTCTCTGGTAGGCTTCTTTCCTACCCTTTCCATTTAGCTTTGGTATTAGGACGCTTTTTGCTAAATGAAGCCAATTAATAAATGGAGACGTTAAGCAATCAATTTTGCCTGCCTATCTCCCCAGCCTTACGTACGCCTGGCTGTAATCGCAAGATAAATGCGATGTGCTGATGTATGGTAATGTTCAATAATACATTCTCCACCAGGCTCAATTCATCAGGGACTTTCTGGAGGGGAGGCATTCGTTATTGGCTGTCTCCGGACCTCAAGGATAACATTTCTGTCCTTTCCATTGGCCGACCCACTGCTGCAAGCCTCTTCCCGTCTTATTTTGATGATGAATATGAAGGCACGCTGAGCCGTGCCGGAGCGCAGCGCTCGCCGACCGCACTCCCTCCCTGGTCTCAAGGACTCAGGGGCCGCCTCGCTGCTTCCCCTGCCCGCCGCCGGCAGCAGCAACGACCAAAGTTGTGATGCTTTTCTTCACCCAGTGCTTTGGGGCTGTCTTAGATCTTATTCACCTGCGGTTTCAACACTACAAGGCGAAGAGGGTTTTTTCGGCTGCAGGGCAACTTGTCTGCGTCGTCAACCCAACACACAGCCTGAAGGTGAGTGAAAAATATCATTTCTCTTCCGAATTCTTCTCTCCCTAACCCCTGCCCACCCCACCCCCCCGGCATTTCTCCATGGGGAATGAAATGATGCTCTGGCAGCACGGGGAGAGTGCTGTTAACACCTCGCAGCCCTGCCAGAGGGGATGTTTGCATTGTCTTGCTGCGGGTGCCGCTTTAGAGAGAAGGGAGAGCATCCCGCTGCTCAAAGCGGTCGCGGGAAGTCGCTGCTCCCCAGATCACCAAAGTTTCCCGGTTCCTTTCATCTGTGCGACAAGCAGGCGTGTAGTGAGCCTCTGGGGGAAACAAAAAAAAAAAGTTAGTTTGATGAATTAGCATTTTTTTTGTTCGAAGGACTCTGGCACAGCTAGTGCTGCTGGTGGTGTGGCAATGTGCTGCTGGTTAGCAGCGGGGAGCAGGGTGAGACGACCCACCCCTGCAGCCCAGGGGTCTCTGGCTGTTGGTCATGCTCACTTTTGGGTGGAAAAAACTGTTTCTGGCTCCCGAGGGGAGTTTAAAGGCATTTCTCCGGCGCTGAAAGCCTCCTTCGCCCTTTGCAAGGTGAAGCTATTTTAAGGTGGGAGAATACATTTGCCTTAATGCAAAACTATTTATAGTCCCCAGAAAACATTTCTGTCGCTAGCATGGTTCTGGATTTTAACTGACAAAGTGTCAACAGCTCTGTCTACGCCAGAGCCCTGATGCTTTTATGTAGAGATGGAGCAGTGGGGGAAGTAAGTGACTGGGAGGCTTTAATTACTTTATGACAGCAGCAAAAGATCAACTTTAACAAAGTGACTGCTGTCTTGCTGGAAGCCCCTTGCAGATCTGGCTTGCAGAGCGGCTGATGCAAACTCAGAAGGGAATTTATTTCAGGACAACTCATCTCTGGCTCTGCTTTTCTGCAACAGGAGGTCTGCTGATGGGGTAACCCCCGCCTCCGAGCAGCATCCCTCTGGTGCGAACAGCAGCTCCCTCAAAAAAGCAGATTTCCAGAGTCATATCTGCAGTCTCAGGCAGGGAGAGGTGGTTTCTAGCACAACACCAGCTCAGGAAGGATTTCCCTGATCAGCCCAGTGAGCACTACGAGCCGGCAGGCACTGTGAGGGGATGCTAAAGTGCAGGTTCGCCTCTCGTGTCATCACGTCCTCTGCCACCACTGACACGGGCTGCTTAAAAATCCCACAGCCCTATCATTATCTTAAAGGGATCTGCCCGTCCAGATGCATAAAGCTCTTTGCTGAAAGAAAGAACCGCCTTCCTGAGTGCATGGAGTGATTTTGTAAATGAATGCTTCTGTACTTGACCCCTTTTGTGTGAGTGTCTCCCGCTACTTTCATCTCTAATTTTAATTACGAAAAAAAAAAACCTAAGCAGCAAATGGTTATTGAAGGTCACATTACAATGGCACTGTCTGATGAGACACTCCACACAGAGGGATGTCCATTGGTCTCTCTCTTGGTATCTAGGACAGGACCTAAATTTATCAGTTCAGGTCCTCCCAAGTTGCAGGTTCACTATAGTAGGACCTGCAGCATTTTGCCTTTGAATGTACTGGAAAAAGATGATGCTTCTGTTCCTCTCTGTTAAACACATAGGGCATTTCAGAACATTAAAATCCCCCATGGCCAAGCTCTTCACTGCTGGGACTCAAAGCCCAGCAGAGAGATGAGCAATCTCGGTTCTGTCTTGGTGGCTCTTGAAAGCAGGCAGTGGATGCAAAGCTCTCTTGGAAACAAACAGCAGCTTCTAGGAAAAGGTCCGATGTGCAAGTGAAGAACTGTGATAGGGTAGCAGTGGGAAGGCGACTGCGTGTGTTTCCCCATCCATGCCCTTTGTGCCACCAGGCAGATGGGGACAAGTTGACAAGAAACCTCCCTGGTTGGAAAAAAAAAAACAAGTGAGACACCCCCACCTGAACCAGTCACCCCATCTTCTCCTCCCTGGCAGTGGAGAGGGGTCACCTCCAGTGGGCAAGGTGTCTTGTCCAAAAGCTGGTGTCAAACCTGTCAGATGAACCTGCTTCTCTCCTGGGGTTGAACCTATTCCTCTGTGGTGGTTTGTAGTATTATGACTACTTAGATGTTTCAGAGTCTATTATTTCTAGCTGGGTCATTTCATCTGTAACATTTTGTTGACAGCCCCAAAATCTGTCTTAACAATTGACAAGTGGAGTAAAAACTGTATTAAAGCTCGCGGTCGATGAATACGAGCCTGCTAGGAAACGTGGGCTGGGAGCAATGTCATGCCTCTCTCTTCCCTTCAAAGCGTAAATGTCTGTGCTTACCCCACAATTGTAAGCTCTTTGCAAAAGGATTGCCTTATTCTGTATTTCTGCAGCACCCAAGTGAGGGGGCTCCTGGCTGATTTATGCAAATGATGAATGACGGGCATCATATTCTGCTGTGATTATGCACGTTGACATCCCTCACACAGGTCAGGTCTTCCATCAGTGCCAATGTGCATAACTCCATCAAAGTCAAATCATGGCAGGACCCCTGTTCTTGCCCCTTCCACCCACGGGAGCACTTAGGAACAGTGGTGGCATCCAGCCCCTCCCCGAGGACCCACGGTTGGCCATCACCAGCGTGCACCAGAGATTTGGCATCACGTGAAATACTTGGTGAGCGGCAGAGGGCAGGGGAGCCCCCCAGGTCCACCTCGCACAACACAGGATCGCAGCGCAGTCACAGCCCAGCCATGCCCTGACATTTGGCTAGGTGCTGCCTGTGGCTCTGTAAAACGCACCCTTCTTTCGAGGAGTTACGAGCTTCTTACTCCCAGCTTTAACTCTCCTGAATGTGTGAAAAAATGTAACGTTCTTGTAAAAACCACCCTTCCCCATCTCCATAGGACTTAAAGGAACTCATTAAGTTAAGTGTGAAGGAGGGCATAAATAGCTTAACCTAACATTCAAAAAGGGTCACGACGTGGTTTATTGGGCCAATCTGCATTCTAGGTATTTTTAAAGCGAGAAGCAAATCTGCACTGAGTTAGGGGAAGGATTTGAATCCTGATCTAACAGCTTGGCTCTGTGCACAGTGGCCGGCCCAATAACGTTGTAACCCACTTTATCCCCAGCAGGATTAAAGTGCTATAGCACATGATACCCCCATGAGACTTATGATGTCTAAGGGAGGAGATGGGCACTGAAATGTGCCGCTCACAACCCCAGCCATCCTCCACCACCACCTCAGCACAGGTACCTGTGCAGGGCTGGGATCTGGGGAGCCCAAGTGGCGTTTCCCCATCTGAAGCAGTAGGATCCTGATAACCAGGGCCAGAGGGGCTTTGGCAGCCCCCCAGCTGCCTGCAAACCCAAGCATCTGTCCCAGCTCAGGGACAGGGCTGCATTAACACCCGGCACCGCAGGCTTCAAAACCCTTTTTTATGATTGCAGCAAGCAGCCGATGCTGGGTACCAGGAGCTCTCCCCTCCCACAACCCACTGACCTGGAGCTGGCAGACCCACACGTGTACACCACACGCGTCCACAGCACAGGAGGGTGGGGTGGCACAGGCTTCCCTTTGAGCCTGTTGGAAAGCAGAGCAGCCTCAAGCTTCAGCATCAGAAATTAAAGCGTCTCCTGGGAAGATGGAGAGGGAGGGGAGGAGCTGCCGTCTCCAAAGTTTCTGTGCTAATACACTCATTGCCCATCGTGCTGCCCATGCTACAGCTCTGGAGGTGGGATAGAGGGTCCGAACTTCCTTCCCTACCCAAGGATGGCAAGTTTGATTTGGGGGCTGGAACTGCTGGTATGAATTTTAGTAATGAACCCGACCTGACTGCAGGATGCTTCAAGTCAGACGTTATCACTGGGAGATGGTGCAGTTATTGTAATATTAGAGAAATGCCTCTCCCCTCAGTGGGGTGTTTGGCAGCAGGGGTTAGGAGTAGCTATCACACACCGTCACATGCTGCAGTCTAATCCTCCTGCTCTGACATGGCTCAGTATATACATGCATATACATGAGCCATAGGCAGCGGCCCCGATACCTCCCTCAGGAGAAATACTGCCCCAAAGCAATCACCGTTGCAAACGCACAGGGTACGGAGGAAATCAACTTGTTTTAATAAAAGCCTTGATTATGTGAAATGAGTCGTGAGGTCTCGGTGCGCTTCCCAACAGATGTAAGTCACACCCGAAAATTTCCACAATTGGCATTAATTAGCACGCTTTGGTGGTTGTCTCAGGAGAGAAGCCAAGCACTGAGTATGGTCCTGCAAGCCCCAGACATTAAAAAGTCCCGGGCCAGGTCCCTGAGCATCATTAAAACTCCTCAAAGTCAGGATTTACAAATAGTACAACATTTGTTTAATCATTAAGATTCTCTCCTGGTATCAAAGCCCTCCCAACACACTTCTTCTCCACATTTCTGGGGGGCACTTAGAAACTTTTCTTGGAGACAATCTGAGATTCTTAAGTAACCCAAAAAATGGAGTTTAAAGGGAGCGTGGCAGATCCTGAGAGCTGCTGGGGTTGTGCTCTGTCTCCCCAGGGCTTTGGCACTCCCTACACATAGGAAGTCCGTCATCCTTGTCCTGCCAGGCTCAGAGCTGAGGCTTTGGGTACCCCTGGCATCCCCAGTGCCTGCCCCCATCAACACCTCTTGGCTTGGGGCAGAATGGGGAAAAACTGTGGATCCTGCAATATTTTCAAGGGGAGGGAGGGGCATTTTTTTGCCCAGGATTGAGCGAGGCAGTGGGAGATGAAGATGTGCGCTTCTGGTGGTAATGAGGACCACTGCTGCCCTGCAAGGACAGCTTGTGCCTGGTCCTGAGCTCTCTTCAACCTGATCTCTCTGAACATGGGAGCTACTTCTCAGCCCACCTCTGCATGTATATGCTTTATTTGGAAGTGAAAAGCATGGATTTGGGGAAGTCAAACATCTTATCAGGCTGCTTTATTTTTCCTTCTTTTCATAGTCTGTCTCTTTTTGTTAAGTGCCTTTTCTTTCGAGCTATTGTGCCTCCTCATGCTGCTCATTGCTGGCTATACAAAATCCTTAAGGCAAAGGATTTCCTTGTCTGTTGTTCAATAACCTAATTTTGGCCTTTTTTTTTTTTTTTTAACTCCTGCTGAAGGAGAGCATCACTAACTTCACTGCAGCTTTGGGTCGCCTATTTGCCTTTAGGCTCCTTTAGAAAAAAATCATTCAAACCTCTACTTGTTTGATGCCACCAATATACATACTGACTGATGAAGTCCTGTTTTAAAACGATCACCACCAAGATGGGGAGAGCTACAAAATTAAGGGAAAGGTTGCTGTTACCACTTTCTGATGCTGATGTCAAGGAAGCCAAGTGCTTTATGTGCCTGCAAAGCACTGTTGCATTCAGGCACTGGACAGTGTCTCCAGCAGGCAGGTCCCGCTGGTGGGACCATGGCCATGTGTTGTCCACCCAGCATGGGGAGCCATGGTCACAATTCATTCACCAGTGCTGCAAAAAGATGATCTCTCTGCCTTGGTTTGCCGATGCAAACCCACTTTCAGCAGCTTCCCACTCTGCAGCAGCAAACAGCTGAGCAGGGCAGTGGCTTCAGCGGGCTTTCACAACCTCCCACAAAGCTCTTACCCCCAGGGATTTTTCAAGGACAGCACTGTAGGGCTGTGCTGAATGGTGAAATTTCAGAGCTGCATGGGGACCTCCTGGAAACAGTCTCTGGGTGACCTGCTGCTCACAGCCACCTGCAGTACTGCTCAGATCTCCCACAGTGTTCTCGTCTAAGGAGGGAAAAGCATCCTGGAACTGCAGATGAACTACCCGACACATACGTGTATACAGTTTACGGCAGTTTTATTTATTTAGAGGTATTTCTGAGCATCTTATATAACATTAATGGATTTATCTTTGGCTCTCCCCTTTAGCCTCAGCAAAGACAGGAATGCATCTTTGGAGAATGGCAGAGACCTCCAAGTGCTTTACATGTTTCTTCTGGTGTGTTTTTTTAAAAGGTAAAAATGCTTTAACCAGCTCTGGAAAGGGATTAACCACTTATTTCCACACCAGATGCAGTGCTTTTAGTTCTGGTTTTTCTTTTCTTTTCTTTTCTTTTCTTTTCTTTTCTTTTCTTTTCTTTTCTTTTCTTTTCTTTTCTTTTCTTTTCTTTTCTTTTCTTTTCTTTTCTTTTCTTTTCTTTTCTTTTCTTTTCTTTTCTTTTCTTTTCTTTTCTTTTCTTTTTTTTTTTNCTTTTCTTTTCTTTTCTTTTCTTTTCTTTTCTTTTTTTCATAGAGCAATGTCATTCTGTGCTGATCCACATTGAAATCCCTTTTCCTTCCAGTGTGGCCTCCCTAGTAAAAAATAAATCATTTGCACAGCTTTAGTGTTGTTACTGGTATCTTACACATGGAAATATTAAGCTCCGGAGTGGTTGTGGAACTACCCATCAACCTCTGGGAAATGCATGGCAGAGAAGAGACACAGGTCATTGTGAATATCTTAAGCACAAGATCACACACTCTCTTGCATCAAGTGTCAGCTGTAATAGAAAGAGAAATGTAGCAATGGAGTACAAATGAGACAGAAAAAGATGAAATCAGTAACCTCCCCTTGTGCAGAAAACAAACAAACAAACACTTCAGACAAGCAAGGAGGTGGCTGCTACGGAGCAGAAAACCACATCATCAGCAGACAAAATATTCTTCCACTCTCAGGGACTGCCATGTGGCAAATAAGCCAAGTAACAAGAGTGAAAATGGAGTGAATCACCACCACGTGGAGTTTATGTAGGGCAGTGGGGACAAGGGGACAGTTAAGGTTACCTTCAGGCTGAAATGGAAATGGCAGGGTGGCAACACCCGCAGTGCCAGAGGGTGCAGCTTTGGGAGCCCGCTCCCATCAACAAGTGTGGGACAATCAGGTAGTGTCCTGAACTCAGCAGGACCACCCAGGGGTTCAGTGCCAAACACATGCACTTCATTCAAGAACGTATATTTTTGCAGGGTCAGATCCCTTATTCGGACACATTTATTCCAAAGGCACTCAAACTGGATCCAGCAAGACCTTGTGAAAAAACTGCTGGAGTCTGGCAAACTTACCCATCTCTTTTAAAAAGCACAGCGTGGGTTCAAGACATCTTCCTTTTTAATAGTGAAGTACAGCCTGAAAGTACTGTCTCACCGCTGCATTGCAATGTCTGCCCAGATGAGGATGCCTGGTTGCATGCAGGGAATGTTATCTCTGCTGGTTGGACCCCTACAGTACAAAAAGGCAGGTACAAATCACATTACAGACCAGTGGGACCAGGCTCTGCTTGTGGCAGGACAGCGTTCCCTACTTGTGCTGCCTGAGAACCAAGGATGTCTCTCAGATGCAACATTTTTTTGGAGTCTAGGATCATTGAGACAAATTGTCCTTAAATGTAGGCTGTCTTTCATGTCATTGGCAACCAAGGAAACCAAAAAACTAGCTTGGGATGGATATGTCATTTTTACATAGCTGATGTTAGTTGAAACGGACCACACTGATACCCTACGGTTCTTTTGAATTACGCAAAAGAAAACTCAGTCAGGAAAATGGTGTCTCCTTTAAGAGAAATCCAGAAAGTTTGGACACAGTTACACCAAGTATTGTATTCACTATTATTTCACATAGGTTCAGGTAAGACTATTTTTTTCTCCACTCCTGAAAAGTGAGCTTTGAGGGAGCTTTCAAATATAGCAAAAAAGGTCTTGCAACACAACTCTAGGGAGAGGGCTTTCAATTTCTTCCTAATAGAAGGAACTCTTGCTCAAGAAAAAAAGTAGGGAATTACTTTCTGGATTAACCAACAACAGATCAGGCAAAGCAAGCAAATAGACCACGGATACTACCACCATTGCCAGGCAAGACAGAGTAACAAAGGTAAACATAAGGTCATGCGTCAGAGAAAGAATAACCCCATGCAGGCTGGAGGGTGAATGGAGAGCAAATAGCTTTTCAGAATAGACCCTGAAGGTCCTGTGGACAAGCAGAACATGAGCCAGTAACATGCCTTGTGGCAAAGGCCAACCTCATCCTGGGCTGTTCGAGCAAGAGAGTACCCAGCATGTCCAGGGAAATGATGATTACCCTCTGTTCGGCACTTCTGAGACCACATTCAGAGTACTGAGTCCTGTTTGTGAGTCCTCAATACAAGAAAGTCTGTGACATAGTGTAGTGAGCTGGGTGGGGGGCACCAAGCTGGTCAGGAGGGTGGAGCACAGGATGGAGGAAGAGAACCTGAGAGGACCGGGCTTGCTCAGCCTGAAGAAGAAAAGGGAATTGCAGTCTACAGTTAGCTAATGGAACAGGATAGAGAAGGCAGAGCCAGCCTTTTCCCAGAGATGCACATTGGAAGGACAAGAAGGACCAGACATAAGCCAAAACAAGGGATATTTTGACTAGATACAAGGGGAAAATTCTTTCCCATGGGATTGGTGTGCTACTAGCACAGGTTGCCCAGAGAGGCTCTGCCATATCTATTCTTGGAGATTTTCAAAACTTGATGGGACAAGGCCCTGAGCATCCTGACCTGACTTCGAGCGGGAGTTGGACAACATGGTGACCAGAGGTCCCTTCCAACCTGAACTGTTCTGATGCTGCAGGCCTACATAAAAGCAGAGCTTGGTGCGCAAGGAAGGGTGCAGTGTCACAAGGGTCTCAAAAGCAATCACTGAATGTTTTCATCAACAACAAAGACAAAGTGTGGGAAATATCTGAAGAGAATGAAGATGGGAGATGGACAGACACATGGGAGACAATCAGGAATCCAAGGATCAGCACAGAAGATTGATACCAGTGGAAGAGGATTAAGCTATATCAGTTACACAAATATCTGACAATTTAAACTCTCCAGAAATACAAATCCTTATGGTAGTCCAAAGCCCAGGGATATTAGCAGCTAATGAAATTAGTCTGGATTGGAAAGAGGGTCACTGTGGCAGACAAAAGATGGCAAAAGAGAGTAAGATATATTTCAAAATATGCTTAGGGATAAGCACCCGCATTGGTAATTACAAGCGATATGAAATAAATTCTAAAGGGGAGAGGACAGGACTGTTCAACATCTATATGCAAAGACTTTGCACCCTGGCACAACAGTAAACATGTTCCTAAAGAAAGCTGAGTGACTGCCGTGGAGCAAATAATCCCCTCAGCCAAATCTGCCTTTCATTCTCCTTATGGGATGGCTGCCAGCAGAAAAAACTTTCTCTGGGTTTATTCAATTAACTGCTTCATGATTACTTTCCCCCTGCAGCAGGATCCCTAATGCTTCAGACCTGCTTTTTGGTGCGTGCACTGTGTTAATTAGCTGTGCAAAGAGGTACGAAGCAGAGAGGCTACGTAGGTAGTGTGGTTTTCTTTCCCTGTCTGGATTCTGGGTTTGCTCACAGAATCACAGAACCACACCATGGTTGAGGTTGGAAGGGACCTCTGGAGGTCACCTGCTGCCACCCCTGCTCCAGCAGGGACACTCTGGGCAGGCTGCCCAGGCAGCTTGTGAAGGTCTCCAGGAGGAGACTCCAGCACCTCTCTGGGCAGCCGGTGCCAGTGCTCAGCCACCCGCACAGCACAGAAGTGCTGCCTGATGTTCCCAGGCTCGATGGAGTTTGTTTTTCTTTGGTCAATGAAAGCCGTTGGTGCTACCCAGGTGCTGGTGACTTAGGATGAGATAGCAGCACTGAAGATGAGGAACTGCTGGTTTATTTTACCTTTTTAGACCAGTTCATGATTTGCAGTGCAGAGGTCTGCAGGTGACCCATATTTTGCTTGGGACAGCTTAAAATATTGTCATCCTACATGACTTGCTTCGGTCCCTAAGAGCTGTCATTGCCCTGGTGCAGGTGCAACAGAGGAGGACTTAAACCTGCTCCTCACACCACCCCAACTCATTTCACAGGCCTTGGTGGGTTTAATAAAAGAGTTTGCATTAGTAAGCCAGAGTGCAGAGGCACCTGATGTGCAGGCTCAGATGTCTTGGCTGTGGGAACGTAGCTCTCAGCAGTGGTGGTGCAGACACTGGGATCAGGAACGTCTTAGGCCACCATAGCAAGCTTCATCAGAGGGTAACTGACAGGAGCCTGAGGCATCACTCCTTCAAAAATGTTTTGCTGGTTTTAAGGCTTGATAGCTTGGGGGAGATGTTTGCATTTAATTTTCTCCCCTCATATTCCTACAAAGTAGTCATGATGTGGCCAGAGGCTTGTCTGGCTCATGTAATTTCCTCTCTGCCATCGTTCTTATAAATGTTTTTGGGGGACCACTTTACCCCTGGTAAGTCAAGCGGTACCCTGTATAAATAACTGTCTTAAGACATGTACACAGGCTTAGACCTCTTGTTAAGTGGGCTTTTGGGACTGGGCGAAAAGACATGTTTTCCACAGCCACATGCCAACATCGGTAGAATTCAAACACAAAGAGGGCAGCAATGCAGCACAAGCACTTTCCTTGCAAACAGCGGTGTGTTTACTTGCAGGCAATTCACGGTTATGCCCAGGTCAAGATTAAAGTGTTGCAGGAAAGCAGATAGAAATGCTTGCAGTAATTCACAAGCACTTCATCTGGTATCTCCCATAGAGCCAAACAGGAATCTTCCAGTTGCAATTGCTGCCTGGAATCTCAAGAGTCTAATTCATACGGGAAATAAAGCAGCTTTAAAAATAAATGAAACTTTTCCTGGGTTTCTTCTGTCGCAGAAAATATTTCAAAAAGGAGACTCAGAAATGTGAAGGTCGTGCAGGGTTGCACAAACATAACCACTGGTTTGTAAATAACTGATTAGAAAGGCTGAATTTTCTTTCAGGCTGTTGGTAAAAGATGAAAGTACTATCAGAAAACAGATCTGAAGGCAGCTTAATTTCCAGTAGCTTCACAAGGCAATTGGAGATAATTTAGTGTTGCAGCTAAACACGAGCTTACTGGGGAGGTATCTCTTAATAATTTTAAGCTTTTAATGATTTTTTTTTTTAATAATAAGCCAGTGATTAGGAAAAACCATCCCAGTCCCCAGATAAATCCAGGCTGTATCTGAGCATTTTGCTTATTTGCTGCTTTAACTAAAGCAACTTTAATTTGCCAGAGACCAATCAACAACCTATAGCAAAAAGAACTCAGTCTGATGAAGCAGATGTTGGGGAAGGGAAGACCTTTTCTTTACTCACTCATAGGGAAAATTAATTGATGCTGAAAGTGGCCTTTCAGCATTTTTTGTAATAGTAACTTTTGCTTCTTGACTTTTACAACGCAGAAGTACTTGTAGATCAAGTAGCTTCTGCATTGCTTTTCATGAGAAATGGCCTTGATGCTCTCTACGGGCAAATCGCACAGTCCTGGCTGACGTATCTTTGCAACTTGGGCACTCCAGTAAGACTTGTGCCACCTGGTGTTTGCAAACAGCTGAGAGCTGAAAGAGGAGCAAGACGCTGGTCCAGCCCTCTGCAGTGGAGAAGCCCTACAGCCCAACTCCAGTTTTGCAGATAGTTTGTTTCCATGGTAGGGACCAACCCTACCTCTTGGTGGGTTCGTTTACCTCGTTGATACGGTCTCATCACCAGCAAGTTCCTGAGTTCATGGGTAAAACTAAGCTGAGCCACCTGGAGAGCCCTCAGTGATGACAGAATTGATGCTCTGAGCCCAGGCTACAGCTAACAGTGTGGCAGAGGGTGCTTGGGTCAGAGGTTTGCTGTGCAACATTCTCTGACATCAGGTAGGCAGTCTGGGATAGAAGACAAAATACTCAAATCCCCTGCCGTAAGTTAAGCTGCTGTATATGTGCGAGGGAACCATCAGCAAAACCAGTCCCGTTGCCATAAATATTGTGAAGCTGCTGATGCTTTTGGTGTCAACGAGGCTGGGGGGTGTGCTCTTCCGATCCCACAGTCGGGCTGTAAATATGTAAGGCTCAAAATGGGGATGCTGAAGCTTAATTGTAGCCACGTAAGCTTATTATTTTTTGCCTTAATCACTTAATGATGATCATACTGTACTTAGAAAATATAAAGCACTTCAGGAGCGTTAAGTAATACTTACAGGGCTCATTAATCCACGGTTAGCGTGCAGCCACCGCTGAGAGGGAATGAAGCAATCACGCCGCCCCAGCATTACGCAGCACGCCGTCCCCGCCTGCCTTCAGGAGGGAAGCGGAGGATGCCCGCTCCACCTGGGGTTGCAGGAGGAGGCGGGGGTGGACAGAAAGCCGTGGTCAGAGGCTTTCATCATCACCACGAGGCATGCACAGCCCTCTACCCGCCCTTCTCGTAGTGCATTGGGGTTTTGGGGTGGATCTGCACCAACATCTGGAATTTTTCACTAATAAAGACAATGGAGTTGGCACACTTTTACTTTCAGTTTCCAGCCAGTTTTTAGAGTAAAATTCAGCCACCTAGGCTGAGGTTGAAGGTGCTGCCTTGGAAAGGCATGTGTCAGTGCAGCGACCTCTGTGTTTTTCCCTAGCAAAGCCAAGCCCTTGGGAGTATAACCATAAATCACCTGAGATTCACCGCACCAATGACCTGATTAAAAAATAAATGCATGGGAGTATCAGCCAGCCTTATCTTCACTGATGCTTTCTGTCCCTTTGAGTTTTCTTGGTGGCTCCCCATGCACTCGACGATCAGAGCGGGCAGTCCTCATAGGGTCCCGGGCACGATGAGTTCCCAGCATTAACAGGAGGCAGAAATTATAACTGCAGCATGGCCAGCCAGTCTCTGAGCTTTAACTCCAGGGTGGGTTTAATTCTCATAGAAAATGTCCTAATATTACGCAGTAAATAAAAAAAGACCTGTCGCCTCAGTGGTCTTCAAGAGGTCCTTTGCTGGAAGAAAATTCAAGGGGGTACTGTGTGCTGACTTAGGATGGGGTAAAATGGGAATGGAGGGGCACGTCAGGCAACAGTAGGTACACAGATACTGTGTGGTCAAAGGCAAGGTCTTCCTTTGTCCTGCCACAGAACTTAATTTCCCACATACCTGTCCCCACAGGAAACAAGTATGGAGGCTGTCAAAGTTCCAGATGATTTCTTTTTGAGCATTAGCTTCACTTCCAGTGTACAAGATAAGGCTGAAACCACTCGTGTTCTGGACAGGCTGTGTGACCACCTCAGACGCAATACAGTGTCATGGCCAAATCTCATCAACCCTGGGTGGTCGCTCTTGTTCCAAAGCAGCTTGAGGAGCAGGAGCAGGGAGCCGGCCTTTCTGGTGGGCTTGCCTCTCAAACCCAGGCCAGAGCTGAAGTTGGAATGAAATGCACTAAGGAGATAAATTAAGCACTTAGGGGGGTAAGTCCTTCTCTGGACAAGAGAAGCAGGGGTGGAGGGACCCCAATGTCCACACCTAGAGCTGTGCCACGTGCCTCATATGTGAGTGCCACCCCGGTGGAAAGTGACCTGTGGTGTGCATGCAGCATGGGCAGCCACCCCAAACCCCATGGCCAGGAAATATGGGGTGTGGGCAGGTTGTCCTGAAAATATACTGGCCTGCTGCAAATCAGCCCACCTCCTTCCTGCTCTGTGCTGCCCTCGTCACTGATGTGGACATATCCTTTGCACCTCCTCTAATCCAGAAGCGATACCTGGGGAAGCAATAAATGCCATACCATGACGTGAGGCTCCCAATATTCCAGGATTTTTATCTAAGCATAATCCAGTTATGTTATTTAATTACCATGAAGCAGCTGCCTTATAGCATCTAAAATACATCTATTTGCCTTAATTTTACAGTATGGTAATTAACTACTAATGACTTATTTAAAACATATTTACAGAGGGGTATGTCAGAGATGCATCACTTTTTCATGCCCAGTAAATGCACCCGCAATAACCAATTTGGTATTTAATTAGCTAGCTTATGAGCTCACCTGTGAGAAAAATTATTTCAAATGATTTGTTAGTTATGATGCTTAGCAGGTTCTGAGGAAGAGGATGCACCAGCTGTGGGTCAGAAACAATGTTTTGGCTTTACTATGTCGCAGTGTTTTACTATTCATGCAGGTTTAACATAGTTATGGCCTTCACATCATTTTTAAGTTAAACTATTAACCACATGGTAAATCAATATGCAATAGAACAATGTTCATTAAGAGGACTGTAAATCAATCCTTCTGTTGACACAGTAGGTACCAAAGACTTTCATAAAGCTCCTGGCCTGTCATGACCAAAGAAGAGGAGACTGCTATCACAAACAACACATTTCTGTGTGGCCTAAAATGCATCAGATCTGGGTTAAGTGATATATAGACACTAACAAATATTGGGAAGGGAATTTGTGTCTCTCAGCATGGTTCTTCGATGGTTCCTTGACGAAAGAGTTAAACGTCTCTTCCGTTCCTGCGGAGTGCTCAGGGGTATAGTCACTGAGGGATATAGTCACTGTATATGCACTTGGGAAGGGCAGCACCAATCCCTCAAACGAGGGTCATCCCACTGTCCCTGGGGATCACCGGGCTGTCTCTTAGCCACCAACACCAGGAACTGCAGGGCATCACATTTGTGCCTTCCTTGGCCTAATTGAAGCATTGGTTGCAAGACTGAGCTGCTTCCACGGCTCACCACTGACTTTGTGTGCTGACAGCACGTTTTGTCCATTGCTGAGGACATGCATCTGGAGGGAGCCTGCAAAGCTGGAGACAGGGGTAGGCAAAAAGCAAGGTTCCTGTTTTTGTTTTAGACCAACAGAGTGAAACTTTGGTGAGGGCACAGGGAAATCTTCTTGCCTCCCAGATTTGAATTCACGTCTTTTAAAGCTAGAAGAGGCTCTTAAGTAACCTAGCCAGGCCAGTTGCACAAATACAAAGCCAGAATCCTTTCTCAGGAGCTTAAGACCACAACTTCAGCTCCCTAATGTCTTTTAGAAAGGCCTCCAGGTTAGACACCATGCGTTTCGTTGATAGAGATCACAACGTGCCTATGGGCAAAATATGATAATTTAGAAATGACACTGTCAGCAGAAAAAAGGCTACACCTGATTACCTCAGAAAGGCTTCAGGGAAACTGGAGAGAGGCAGTTCTGTGTTTTCTTTTTCCTGAATGTTAAAGAAATAACAGCAACTTAAGATCCCCCACAAAAGCCTGGAAACTCAAGTATCCCTACCCTCCTGCTCAGGGGAACTTTGATATCCCCACGGAAACACTCTGTCTGTTGTAAAACCCAAACTAACTCTTCTGGGGGTGGGGGAAGCAATGAAATAACCCCAGAAAAATCAATCACAGCTAATCAACAGTAGAGGTTTGTATCGATTCAGTGAGACTCCCCTTCCTCAGGATAGTTTCGCAGTAGTCTTACGTTCCCTCCGTGCTCACCACATCAGCGTGTTCCTTCCTCAGCAGCTGTCCCCCATGCTCCTCTCCCTTCCAGCTTTTGCAGGTGTGGTCACATCCCAGCTCAGCTGCTGGATCAGCACTTCTTGCCCTCTAAGGCTTCGTGAATGTCAGCCCAGCTTGCAAAACCACTGCCTGCAGCGGTGCTTCAGTGCTCTATAAAAGGCAGCAAAGTCTGCAAGTCACCACTTACCCTGCACACCAGAGTCCCAGCTCTCTGCACATTTTGCCAGACTGCTACTTTACTTTTCATCCCCCCACAGCATCCCGACCTGACCAGTTTCCCCAGGAAGGAGTGGGCAGAGAGCACCTCTCCCTGCAGAGCATTTACTTCTGGAGCATCCCTGGTCCCGCTCCTTGTGGCCACCAGTGGGCCAGCCGTGGGCTTTCTGCTCCCTCATTCTTGTGGTACCAGCCTGTGACCAACCTTAATGCCCTATTTCTAACTGAATATCAAAGCTCCTGTTTCCAGGGACTGGATCTTCATATTCTTTTCTTTCTTTTTTTTTTTTTTTCATTCTGCAGTACAGAGGCCATGGCTCATTGGTCTGGAAAATATCATGCTTGTCTTTGGCAAATAGCCAGATTTTCATAAAATGTTCCACAAGTAGAAACTTCTAGCCTGCTTATAAACACTGTTACCTTCATTTTAGAGCTGGAAAAACCAAAGCCTTTACGAGTTTAAAGCAAGATCTGTGCTGCAGAAAGGAGAAGGTCCCAGTCTCCTCTCTTTTAATGAAGGAGGCATCCTCAGTAGTTCTGTGGAATGAGAGATGAAACTTCTGAAGTCAGGAGAAGTCTCAGGGGCTCTGTGCTTACAGGTTCACACCTCGTATGAGCAGAAAGAAGGGGTTTTTTTTGAAGCTGATCAAAATAGATTTGATTTTGAAGGCACAGAAAAGCCATTAATTATGCTACTTTGAGAGATAATCAGTCCAGACACCTGCTACATACAACAAACCGAGATACAGTGCTAAAAAAATGAGAAGTAAATGTAAGCTGGTTGCATTTATAGCCAAGAAAACGTGCCCATTGGAGGACAGACCCTAATCCCTATCTCACCTCAAAGCGCATGAGCCATGAGCTTTGTGAGGACATTTCAGTTCCTGATAGGGAACATGCCAGCCCCAACAGCCTAGAAAACAAATTGTGAAAGTTACTTTCAAGTCTGTGTGGTATCATCTCAGGATTACATCGAACCTGTCACCCAAATCATAGAGAAAATAGAGACACTGTTGGGTGTCCAGGGGCGAAAGTGCAAATTTCATGCAAGATGCCTTCTCTTTGCCCCTGAGGCAAGCGCCTGGGCATCACCCATGGGATGCTGCCTTCCAGCCCTGCCTCTGCCGAGTGACGGCCACACAGGAAAGAACGGCAGCAACAGCCTTCTGTCGGCTATTTATGAGGAAGATGGAAGTTTTGATTAAATTACACGTGTGGTAGAATTTACTCAGGACCAAACGGCAGCTGAGGTTTTTGCCCCTGTTCCACAACAGGGAGCACATTATGCTCATTTCCTCGAGATTTTAGCCACCTTTGAACCAGAACTGGAGGACTGGTGTCCTCTGCGGTTGGGAGCTGGAATTGAATAAAGGCAAAAGAGTGGAAATAGGAGGTGGTTTCAAATGCCAAATGGGGGGCTGGGTTTGGGTCCCTTCCCTCTGGATGGGTATGGTCACCTCCCTCTGGGCCAGAGATGACCCAGGACAGGAGAGAAAGCACCTCTGAAGCTCAGCGTGGCTCCTCGGCCCTTCTGCAAACTGAGATCTCTGGAAAGCAACAGGGTAATTCTCCAGAAAGTGGCCAAATCTGCATTTTTCTGATCATTCAAATTCACAGCAAAATTGATGATAACACAGGCCTTGTACTTCTGTCTTTTTTTTTTCCGCTTTAATACACCAAAGTGGTCTGCTATTAATGGGCATGCATTAAACTGCTTGGCACAGCATGTTCAGCGCCGAGAGCAGGAAATGATCATTTCAGGGCTGCTGCAAAGAAAACCTGTTGAAGTGTCTTGGGGCCGACTGAAATCCTAGTACTTGGGGATTAATTATCTGGAATTTAATGAGGCCAAAAGTCAGGTAGAAATTAAATCTCTGTAGATGGAGAGGGTAGTTTCATAACAGACTTCAGTGGTAAGGTTGGCTTAAAAAGTTCCTACCCTCCCATATCAGTCTGTTACCAGTATTACCGTTTGGGGGGCTGTGCTGTGAACCAGATTGCTGGAATGATCTGCATTGCAAACTCTTTCGGGGGATTATATTTGAGCTGTGGCATTTCAAGAGTCGGCTCAGGATTCTGCCAAATCGGAGTGATGAAGAAGATGCATGTATGTGTTAAGTGTGTGTGCATGCATTTATTCACATCTCTGTAAATGCGTTGCAGAAGCGATGCTTGCGCACAGAAAGCACAGTATCAAAGTCCAAGATTCACTGGTTATGTCTGCAATGCTAAATAAAAGAGTGGCAGGGGCCAATCTCTTGCCTGAAGCTAAACACCACTGACTTCTTCACCTGGTTAGGGTTAGCTTTTGCTGCAGTACCTTCACCTTGGAGGGACGTAGCCGGAGTAGTCCAAACAGAGCCAGGGAGCGAGCTGATAACTCAGCCACAAGGATGACCAGGAGTCCAGAGGTCAGGTACACTGGTTGGTCTTCTTTTGCTGGACACAGCCATATAACCCCCTGCAGCGAACATACCCAGCTCTAGATGCTGGCTTCGTGTTTGGGGCCCTAATGTGTCGTAATCAAGCCATTTGACTGTGATACCTTCAGAATATTTCGGTTTGACTTTTGTTCTTCTTAATTTAGCTTACATTTATAAATAAATACAGTTATTTTTCTGTAGTAAGTTACACTTTGAGTTAAGTCAACAGGGAGTCCTGACTATAAGCTTTTTCCTCATTTAGGTTAATAAATATGTGAGTAGTTCCTATGTAAGAAATCAGTGCTTTTAAGAAAAATATTCCACATGAAAAAATTCCTGACCACTGTATCATCTGCCATATAGCTGTCTAGTTTGCAATAGCCAAAATCCAATCCTATCCCCTATTCCATCCAGTCCCGTTTTTCTGCAGAGTTCGTGTTTCTCTCTGAGTACAATAACCATATCACTTCAGTTATTGCCTGTCATAGCAAGGAGATCAGACACGCTCCCTGGCTTCTTTGTACAATATATCAACTGTAGTTATGTAAAATATTACAATAAATTATTACATCAAACAGGATGCAGACAACAGGATTAAAACACTATGGCATGACGCATATAATATGAAATTATAGGTGCTGCCTGATGAGGTATATATGTATATATTTGTTTGTATGTGGGACCTAGGAAAAGATACGAGGAATTGGTGATCATTTTTTTTTTTTTAATCAAGAATCAGAATATAACCATCCTGGGCCTGAACACAGCCCTTTCTCACCTCTTACAAAAAGCCTGATGGTTTTCTTACAGCCATGGACCAGGTCTCCATCACATATTTTGTGTTTTGTTTTTTCTTTTTTTGTTAAAGCTATAATGAGATCAGCTATAGCTCAACTTCCCTTACCTCTCTGCAGGCTTGTATCAATGCAGACATTCATGGAGAAGAGATAATGGTTTAAAAGCTCTAATTTTGTTACTCTCTCCACCATCTAAGCTGATCCTAACGCGATTAGGAAAGTCATTTCTTACTTAGCCAGGGTCAATTTATCCCAGAGGAGGCAGAGAAAGGAAACACTGAGGGTGCCAGCGCTGGCTCCATGCTCAGAAATGTTAGCGTGGTGGCTAGAAGACTTGTTGATGCAGTGTCCTTCACCACATCCAAAGGCAGGGATAGTGACCCACGTTAGCCATTCCTTCATTATTTGCATTTATCTGGAAGCAACGGGCTGCCACGTTTCTGCAAGCGCACTTTATGCAAGAAGACGCTCCCAAACCCTGTCACTGCAGTTGCACCAGATCAGGTTGGGTTATCACATCCCTCTTATCACTTGGTCCCTCCTCAGCGCAGTGGAGGAGAGCAAGAAACAGCATAGTGCAGCAAGCTGCTAAAGTGATGATGCAACACGTTTGCCTGCCAGACCTCCTAAGCATTTTCATCACACAGAGACAAGGAGATGTTAACGCATTCATAAGGAAGCTGGCTTAAGGACAGAAAATACCAGGCTGCTCACAGACCCTCAGGAGCTCTTGCGAAATCATAATAGCAACTGAGACAGGAAGGGAGCTCTAAAGACATGTTGCTGCAACATCGGCCAGTGGGCTGAGGTTTGAGTAATTTTAAAAAGATGGTGTTGCCCTGTGCCTACAGCCCTCTTCTTCATCCCTGGCAGCAGGCAGATGCTCACCATCTCATCTGAAACATAAGCAGGCTACCACAGCATCGGGTAACCTTCATCTGCTGGGGCTGAAGACCACAAGTCCAGTCTTCACTACCAGCTCAGCCCATTTCCTTGGGGGACGCCTCTACGAAGCCAGCGTGCCAGTCTTGGCTTCACGCCTCTCACTTCTCAGGAATTTATTTTTTGATCATCCTGATGCAAATCACAAAATAACCCTGGCAATTCCAGCTGATGGTGCTCAACACCATTTGCTGCTCACATGGTTCCTCAACTGCAGTCAACTGGTGTGCATCGGTTCTTCAAATGTTTCCTACTGTCTTCTCCCTGTAGGTGTTTCTGTTGTAGGTCTGGGATTGCTGCTGTCACTTGGGCTGATTGCACACATAGCAGTGGTGGATGGCAGGGACCAGCTCGTTTGTTGTTTGTCATTTCTGCCTTGTGTCAGTGTTGTATCGCAAGGTTTTCCTCGCCACTGAACTGAGTGCAGAGATGGCTCGGTGCTCTGAAATGTCTTTTCCATAAATGGCACAAAGATGAGCTGGCTTCCAAATGTGTCATTCTCGGTATTTCAAGAATTTTCACCTTCCTTGTTTTTCAATCTTAGCTTTGGGTCACATTGCAGCTCTGTTTGCCAAACTGCTCTTTCAGTAAGTGTGAGTGCCCCTGCAGCTGGCATCGTTCAAAGAGGATTTTCAGGTTTACAGTAGTAATATCGCTGAGACCTTATACAAAGTGGGAACATTTCTTCATGTCTGGTGCAATCAGGTGTTACAAACTTCCAGTAAATGGCTGCTTTCAGGTTGTGGCTCCTTACCTGCTCTGTGGCATCGGAGCCCTGGAAGTGCCGTTTCCATTTCCTTCATGTTTCAGCAATGCTGCCAGGGGACTACAGGATTTATTTCACGCATACATCCATTTTCTGGTTTCCTTTCCTTTCGGTCTTCAGTAACATTTCTTGCCCTATTTGCCCTTTGTAGTGGGTTAACCCTGGTCAGCAGCTAAGCACCCAGCAGCCACTCTCTCTCTCCTCCCAGCATGGGTGGGGAGACAATCAGAAGAGCAAAGGAGAAAAACTCACAGGTCAAGATACTGACAGTTCAGTAAGTGAAGGAAGGATAGGAAAAAAAGAGCAAGTGTTGTAAAGGCAACCACTCACCGCTCCCCACCAGCGTGTCAGCTGTCTCCAAACAAAGGCCACTTTGGCAAGACTTCTCCCAGTTTTATTGCTGAGCATGACGTTATATGGTGTGGAACCTCTCTTTGGCCAGCTGGGGTCATAAGTCCCAGCTGTGTCCCCTCCCAGCCTCTTGCCCACCCCCAGCCTGCTTGCTGCAGGGGGAGAGTGAGGAGCAGAGAAAGCCTTGAAGCTGTGCAAGCCCTGCTCGGAGACAGCCCAAACATCAGTGCATTATCAACACAGTTTTGGTCACAAATCCAAAGCACAGCACCACAGGGGCTGCTATGAAGAAAGCTAACTCCTTTCCAGCCAAATCCAGTGCACCCTTATTTTGATTTCACTCCACAGCCTTGGTGACTCCACTCTTCTTGCCCACTGCTCTTTTCTCATGCCAAATACAGAAGATACCTGGCTAAATGCAGGGTCCCATTTTACTGAGTGGAGGGAAATAGGCACACCTAGGTTAAATGCAAAGGCAGATCAGGAGACAAGCCCAGAGGACTGTGCTATTTCCTCTGACTGTTAGGAGAGCCTGTATTGACTAGTTCATATGCTATGCCTGTGAACCTGTGATGTTAAGCAAGATGAATCACACTTTTTCTTTGAGTTGTTTTGGAATTCTTCCTGTGATCTCCAAACTTTGAAACAGAGTATAAAAATGTAATCAGATTTCTCTTTTTGAGATTGTAGATACTCTAGCCCAGCAGACTGTCACCTTCTACTAACTAAATGGTCTAGATCTTCACAGGTGTTTTGTTCTGTGACTCTTACTAAAATCTGAATTTTTTCCTTAAAAAAAGTCAAAACCATGGCATACTACATGCAGCACTTTCCACTTGTGTGCAAGTGGAAATACAACCCTGGGTGTATTTTTTCCCCTTTGCCTTTGTGGTCACTCCAATACACCAGCAAATCAAAATAAAAGTCTTCTGTTTTTATTGGTTGGAGGGAGGATGAAGATGAAGAGGTAGTGCGTGAACAAAGAAACTGGATTTTCTTTTATTGGTCATGCTGGCTTTCTGCATTGGAAAGAGAAAAGTGTAACCCTCCTTTTGTAGGTCATCTTTGTTCATGCACCTCTTGCTATGCACAAAGAGACTCTGTAAGTAGGATATACAAAACTTTGAAGTATAACAGTTATTTATTGGATGATACAGGCAAGAGATAGCTGGGATTTAATGTGCTACCAGGCTAAGCATTAGTACAGTCAATATCCCCGACAAGACACCTGAAGAGTCCTTGCTGGCCAGGCAGTCAGCCGTCAGGTGGGGCAGGGATCATTTCTACTGCAGCTGTGACAGGTCCTCAGTGCTGCTGAGTTTCCAGTTTCCATCTTTGTATGTTGCCATCTAGGACTTTATATCTTCCCATGCTGGTGGTTTTCTTCCTGAAACCTTGAGCTGCTACCTATCCCCACCTCAGCAGTCCTACCTCTGTTTTTCATTTCACCATTCTCATGTTGCGAGTCTCTGGAGTCTCTGGTCTGCAGGCTTTCTCCCACTTCTTCCTCTGTGATCTGAGCCAAGACTGTGCAGCTGGCCTGAACCAGAGCCAGGCACTGGATTCCGGGATCACAAAGAGCTACATTTTGAGGAAGATAGGAGGTTGTAAGTGTGTCAGGGCGTAAGTGACTTACGGATACACAGATCCGCAAGCAATTTTTTGCTGAGTACCAAGATCTCAGTGCTGGTGAGGTTGCATATTACTACTGGTAGGTCATGGCACCATCCCAGGCTTGCATGCCACTGGTATCTTCTGCACCACGGTTAGGGGACCCCCATATTAGCATTTCAGACTGCACCCGTGCTCTGGCTGAGCCTAGTATCATTCCTCCCAGCCTCTTCTACAGCCACAGCCAACACCAGGCTCAGCACCCATTAACAGAGTATAGATCTCCAGTACCTGATCCCTCCTTTTGAATGTATTTTCCCAATCTCTTCATTGAAGGTTCCCCCTTTTTCTCAGCTGGTTATATGAGATCTGCTTGTTGCAAGCTCAAGTGTGCTGTCACAGAGCAGACTAGCTCTTCTGCAGTCAATAGACTGAGAGAGACCCAAGGTTTTCAGTGGGCCCTCAGTGTAGAGGAGGTGGGTAAGTTCCCATGACGGATGGCACCTTAGCCAGTGTAGGGGTAAATCGTGGTATTTCCTTTATCTGTCCACAGACACTACCTGTTGGGGACTCAGGATGAGATCCAGCTCCTAAAATACAGTTAGATGCTATTTGGTCTCTAACGCCAAGGCTGCAGCTCACAAAAGACTCACCTGACCACTTAGGCCCTGTGCACCAAAGCTGGCACTGAAAATGTGCTAACGTGCCTAGTGTGCCTCCCCAGCCCAAAGGGCTGACATCTTAGGAGATCTTCTTGCTCAGCTCAGCTTTCTCCCACTTACACCTCTCTGGGTGCGAAATAAGGCAGTCCCATGCTCCCTGAGGGACTAAATCCTGTATGTAATCCATGAGCGTAGCCAACACAATATGACAGCATGGAGGGTGGAAGACATGTCTCCCAAGCAGCAGCTTTCAGTCTATGTTTCATCCACCACTTGCAGAGAGACCTTGAAGGTATAAGTCCCTCTCATGGGATGGGAGCCATACCTCCCACTTCCCACAGGAGAGCCCTAAAGGTGGAAGGCATCAGGGCAGGCATCACACTCCACTGTTCCTGTTCAAGTGAAGTCATCACACAGCCAAAAAACAGAGGTTTCTTGGGGCTAGAAGAAACATGAGTCCATGCCTATGTCTCTCATGGAAACAGTGAGCGGCAGCCTGGATTCTTTTAGCTACTGATTGTCTCCTGTAAAACATAATCCACAGAAACTAGGGCTAAATCCAAATTTATCCTCCCTCACGTCAGCACCCAAACTGTGAAAGCCTCCACGGTCCCTGTGCTTGTAGCAGCACAGCTCAGTAGACTAGGAGCAACGGCTGCAGTGGTGGCTTTGTTCAGCCAAGAATTTGGATTTATGGTGGTTTACCCTTTCTGTACAAGCGTTTTACAAGGTATCTCTTATGCTCGGCACTGGAGAAATAATAATAGCAGAAATAACGAGGGTGGCACAACAGTAACGCATCCATGTGAGAAATGTACTGCTCCAGCACAAACGAGACCTGTTCTGGCCGCTCAGCATCTGCTGTTTTCCCCCAGAGATGCAGCTCCTTTCCCAGCGATGTCTACAAAACCTTGAGGTGCCTCTAGTGAAGCATGATGTCACCTGCACACAGCTGAGCATGTTCAACTGAATGTGACCCTTCGCCAGGTGTCTGTAGTTGTGCTGATGGGATTTGGATGTATAATGAGAAGCCAATTTTACTTGATTTACCCTTGCTCCCAAGCGCCAGTATCAGGAAACAAATGACATAAAAGGAAAGTAACACAGTCCTATGCCTGTACTATACACTTAAGATTAATTCCCTGTAACTGAAACTGATTGTTCACATAAATCTCACCCTGCTTTTAAGCTAGGACATAACCTCAGCTTAATTGATATTCGTGCTTGAAGACAAGACAAAGAAATCAATTTGGCACGTCGAAAGAGCCTCTAGGTTTTTCACAGAGAAATCCTTTCCCTGGTAAATGAGCTTGTATTTTTATAGGCTCAGGTTTGTGAACACGGATGATATGCCTCTAACAGTTGCACACCTGGACGTAGCTCTCCTTGGTGGGTTTGGAAATAAAAATGCCTTCTGGATATATCTTTACAGTGGTCTCCTCGGCTTTCTAATGCCCAGGTACATGAAAACTTGCACAGATAATTCCCATTCTTTCCCTCACTGTCTGATCCAACAGCAAAGTGCCCATTTATGATTATTTATCACTTTATACACAATCAAGTCCCATGGTAACACCTACTAAAATGTAGGTATGGCACTTCCATTCCAATTTTATTATTCTTTAACTGCTGCCCACCCAGTGACATCCTCAGATTCAAGCTAAAGTGCTCCAGTTAGGTGGGGAAACTCATTTTACCATTGAACCTGCGGTGTGGGTACATCAGCATTAAAAAAAATATGATGTGTGAGGAAGCTCAGCCCCATTTCTGGCTGAGCAAAGTTCGGATGGGATTAGCCATGTACCTTCAAAAGCCTTATCCAGCCTTTAAGCTCTGAACCAAACAGGAGGGTGAGCAAGGAGTCCGTGCTGGGTTTTGAAATGAGCTTGTACAGCAGGTTAGTGGCATTCTCATCATGCTTTGCAACGCGCACTGCCTCCGTGTCCTACAATTTATGTGTTAAGTATTTCTAATATAGCAGCCGCATTGATTTCAAGGGCAGTTTGCAAAGCAGTGTTCTTCAGCTGACAGGGAAGGTAAAGCCCAAATGCCCTCTTCCAACCGCAGAAGAGCTGCGGTATAGCTAAGGAGCTGAAACTGTTCCAAAAGAGCTGCTGACACTGTGTGCGCTTGAAGGAAGGGATGTTTTTTACATAGTTCCTTATAAAAACACACACGTACCTGACATGTAGTTGCATCTTGACATGAGATGTCAAAAGAAATATGGGAAACGGACTGATTATTTTTTCTTTCCAAATGACCAAGTGATTACGAAAGGTGTCAAAAGACAACCCTGAAGGCTGACAGGCTCAATGCAACCGTTAACCTTCAGGCAGCACATGAACTCTCCTGATGTGACTGTGCAAGCTGAGCCTCCCCTGAGCACAAGAAATTTGGGTATGGCTGTATCCACCAAACTTGCAGCAGGCCAAGACCTGACCACCAGCTGGCTGTCATCCACGATGCATGGTGGCCAGCACTTTCCTCACATTTGCCCTGTGTCAGCAAATGCCTCTCCCAGATGGTGGCCAAGGGCTGCGAGAGATCAGGGACTGGTCCCATCAGGCATGATGCAGAGGCCATGCCCTGTGAGTTGCAAGTTGAACCACACGGACACAAGATGTGCTGCTTCCAGGGCCAGGGAAGTGCTCCTGGTCTGTTTTATCGACCTGTATAAAGGCAGCTTAGGCTAGTAAACTAGACATAAGGTCTGAGTTTGAGGTCTGGACCTTGACCATCTATATACCACTTGATCCTTGGCACAGGCTTGGTCTGCTCAGTGTCTCTTCAGGGAAAGACTCTAAGTCAGGTTGTGTCACTTGAGCTTGTGACATCCATCCCTAGACCTCCTTTATTTGGCAGTTTAGGCCTTGCATATAAACCCAGTGCGTCATTGTCCTTTAAAGTCTGCAAGCCCTGGTGAAAACAGAGATGCTTGCTTTGTCGCACGGAGTCTTTCATATGAGGGACCACTAGGTATAGAGTTTACCAGCCAGAGAGTCAGTGTCAGGGTATGTCTTCACACAACAAAGAGGGCACAAGGAGGTACTCCAGCCAGCCAGCTGAGATCCTAAAAGCAGTCTTGGTTCAGAGTGGGATGCTGACAGTGGCTTGGTTAGGACAGAGTTCAGTGAAGAGCAGTAGTGTCATTATGAGAACCTAAATTCACAAAAGTACTAATCTGAAGCAGAACATAGGGACAAGGGGACATGTTTGAGGCAATGAAGGGACAAGCAAGTGCAGGGCCAGACAGATGGACCAGGAAGAGGCAGATTTAAAGCAGATGAAGAAGCTTAGGAGCCAAGGCAGGAGGAAGGGTGAGATTCATCTTGGCTAAGTATGGGAGGTGAAAATGAGATGTCTGCCTCTGAGTTCAGCTTAGTCCACCCCAGCACCGCTTACAGTCAGTGGAGGGAAACAGCCAGGTGATGCCAGAATCAGAATGATGCCAGACTGAACTGGGAAGGAAGAGTAACTATACATCTGCCATTTTACGGTTTCCAATGGTTTAACTTAATCCTGGTGTTATTTCATATATAGGCTTCTCTAACTTTTCAGCACACATTCCTCCAACTACAGTCAGCTGTGTAAGGCCAATAGCAAGGATGTCCAGCAAAAACACATTTGCAAATCAGTCAAGGCTGATATTGGTGTCACTGATGCTCATTTTTACATTTGACTGTTAAATAGTTGTAGTTTACTTCATATACTAGTGTAAAGTTACTGCTTAAAACTCTTTTTAACTTCCATTTCTCATCCTGGAACATTCATTTTCATCTTCTCCCACTGTCACCGTGGTGTCCACTGCTTGGAGTTGTGTCTGTGTTTCCCCTTTCCTGCTCTTTTAGTGGCCTTTCTACTTCACTGCCTGGGTTGGATGGCCTGAAAACTAGTAGCCAGTCATCACTGTCACCAGTGTTTCACATACTTCTAAGGGCAGAAGAAAATAAAATACTGAGTGATAATAAGTGAAAACGAAACACTGAGCAATATCGCAGATGACCGCAATGATGAGGTTCTTGAATCACAAGGGCTTTTTCCTTGAACCATTCTCAGTTCACAAGGTCATCCATGCAACTGCTGTGTAACGCAGAGCAATACCAGGCCCACAGCTGTTTAACACAACACTGAGTCTTTGCCATAACCTATTAATTTGGATGATCTCTGTCCAGTTTAAACCATGGCTGGTTTAGATCCTGTACATCTCTGCTGCTGCCAATTGCCATTCTGATAAACAGCAATAGAGCGAAAGGAAGAAGCAGCATGAGCCTGCTTGTCCATTTACTTAATGTATCCTCGACAGCATTGCTCCTGTAATATATCTGTTAACAATCAATACTTGGTTATAATCTCAGTGAATGGTGCTGGAGCAAACCCAAAAGCTAAAGCAGATCTTCATGTAGGAAAAAGCAATGCGAATAAATGAGGAGAAAGCTCACATGGGAAGCAAAATGGAGATGTGACTTGCAGGTCTGACTTTGCAATGCTGACCTCACAACCTCAGGTCCTCCAGAGAGACAAAGCAGCTCTGGGGAAAGAGAGCATTTTGTGATGAATGAGTTGCAACTGCAAGGACAGAAAGGGAGTGGGAGGTTTCCCACTAACTGCATCAGCACTTTCTGTGAAAATGGGTTCTCCATTGCCTGTCCTGAAGTTAGCTGCTCACCCCAGTGCTGACAAGACCCCAACCAGGCGTGAGGTTAGGAATCTGCTTCCTATGCTGGTAAGAACTGGGACTGTTCTAGTTTGCATTGGCAGAGGAGCTGTGTTCGTATGGCGCTCTTCTGTGCTGGAGTGCACTGGCCTAAGCAGCTATGGATGGAGGAACACAGTGAAGATACAAAGTCCTTCACTGATAATTTACCTTCTGGACTGTGGTCTAAATCTGAAGCTGCTCTTGCCACCTAGCCTCACATAACAACGTTACAGAGCCTCCTGTTTTTTGTGCTTCCCTGAGCCCATGAAAACAGGACAACCAGCTCTGTTGATCTGCTGTAGAAGAAAGACCAGTCAGCACCAGGTTATAGCATTGATTTTCTTCCAGTGCTAAGATGAAACCCCAAAAAAGAGAGGAAGCTACAACCAAACTCCACAAAGTAAGGGTAGGATACTGCTCTGAGTACTTTCTCAGTCTATGGATGCACTAAGGAGATATCTATGAATTAAGAGCATTTCTACAGTTTTCCATCTTATGTTAGATTAGGAAAAAAAAATGACTAGCTAGTAGTTGCTTAAGTGGCAGCCAATTCTTACAATTCTGACAATTTCTTTTTCTTCAATACATGGGACAATGCCAGGGCACTGTGTTGCACAATAGGAAATGCCTGGTGAATTGGGGTAGGTTGCAGGGAGGAGTGATGTTGCTGAATCAGAGACGGTCGGCAGATTCGAGGGTCCATGGTGCAGCTGGAGCCCAGAGTCTCAGGCAGTGAGACCAGGGAACACGTGTACAGCCCCCAAACTGTGGGGGCAGGAGGGGCTGACCAGAAGCTAAATGCGTCTTGGTTTGAGGCTCAACAGGACTGCTGAGGTCTGGTTTGCCTTCACACAGCTCAGAGTCCATACGGACAAGCAGGTCATGATGTTCCATCAAGCAGAACAACCAGGATCCATGACGTTCTTTGGTAAGTCCATTAGAACTTGAAACTATTTGTTTCCCAGCACTGAGGATGCTTCTGAAGGAGATCAGCTATGTTACCTGGTAGCAGGGACCAATCTGCAATCAGTATCACATTAAGTGTGCAGTCTCTGGGGAGGCAGCTGGTGTTAGGAATGAGCTGGCCTATCCATTTACCTCCTTTTGATTCAAAACCTCCTTGGTGGGCAATTTAGCTGCAGGTAGTGATGGAGGCAAAAGGACCGAGCAAGTGTGTGGTTAACTGCTCCTTTTTCTGTATGAAGTCTAATTCATGGTGGCTAGATTGTGCCTCCAGGTAGTAACAGAAGTAAGCCAGTGCAAGTGGAAAGTCCTGCTGGGCTCCCACAGTTCAGACCTACAGCTCAAGGTCCTGTTGTCTCCGAGCTGTTCCCTCAGGTAATTCCAGAAAGAGCCTCTGGTGAAGGCAGTGTTCATCTCATTATCTATTCAATTTTTGTGACAGCCCTGCTAGGGCTCTTAATTTCTTGTGTTAAAACAACAAATGAGATGACCCAACTGTAATCTCTAATAGGTATCATGGGTCAGTAATCATTCATTTGTTATAGTGCCTCTCACCCGAAGGATGGAGATGAAAATTTGTCCTCCTAATGGCAAGAGTTGTAAATTAGTTTTATTTCACTGTTAAATCTAGAGGCCTGCAAATTAGGATTCCCAGCCTTTAGCTGGGAAGAAAATGTGTCAGCTCAAGGGGTTTTCTGCATTAGGCAAATAGTCAGCTCATAATCACCCATTAAATAGTCACAATGGTTGTCTCCCGCTGCCCTTTGCTGCTCCAACTCACGACTCTCCTGCTGTACTGAATGTGGTGAAACTTTTTGAGTCTGATGTCCAATTCTGGGACAGTGACCTCAACTCTACTTCTAGCCAGGAAAAAGAAGTAAACATCTCCTGTAGGTACCACACAGTAGTTCCATCTTTCCCTGAAGATGGGGATGTTCAACATAGGATTGATGAATTGCTCTGTGGAGGTACATCGTATCTCCATATTAAGGGAGCTTCAGGTGAGTAGCTCAGATCTGAATGTCTGTCTTTCAAACATATACACTTAGGTGAGACAAATCCCACCAAAAAATGTATCTGGTCGTTTGTTACTGTTGTTTCTTCTGCTAAGAAATGCTGTCCTTCCTGAAGGCTTTGCAAGCGCAGTGTGTCTAAAAGGTGTTATTCTGAGTTAGCATGGATTTACTGTGGATTTGGAAACTTCAGGGTGAGCCATCACTGTATTCTCTTAAGGTGAAAGGAGGGAAACAAAGAGTTTTAAGGACAGATGGGAGCTACACTGACAGAGCATGAAAACTTGTAGGTGCCTAACAGCCTTCACTAAGCAAGTAGCTCCTGCCCACCCCACTATTTCTCCAACCCATCCCAGCGGCTTCTCCAGTCCAGCCCTGCTTCTGGGGGCACCTCTGACCACTCACTGACCAATTCATCCCACCATGGCAGCACAGAAATGGGCTAGCAAATTGATTTTTAAAAAGGGAATAATTTTCTACTGGATTAAATGGAGGCCTGTAGCTAGTGGTGTACCCCAGGGGTCAGTACTGGATCCAGTGCTGTTTAACCTGTTCATCAACGACCTGGACAATGGAACAGAGTGTACCCTCAGCAAGTTTGCTGACTACACAGAGCTCGGAGGAGTGGCTGATACCCCAGAGGGCTGTGCTGCCGTTCAGAGGGACCTCGACAGGCTGGA
>VXAL01013935.1:96298-117758 GCA_013399475.1 Chauna torquata
GTGAGGGTGACAGAGCACTGGAACAGGCTGCCCAGAGAGGTTGTGGAGTCTCCTTCTCTGGAGATATTCAAAGCCCGCCTGGATGCCATCCTGCGCAACGTGCTCTAGGTGATCCTGCTCGGCAGGGGGGTTGGACTAGATGATCTTCAGAGGTCCCTTCCAACCTCAACCATTCTGTGATTCTGTGATTCTGTAGGGGGCTGAATCAACTCACCAAGGAGGTCAGGTATATGCCAGCAAAAGAGGAGGCAGACAGTAGGAGAGGAGGAGCATCTAATCTGGTACTGGAAACATCTTGTGAAACCTCTCCCTTACTGTTCTCCACTGAAGGTTTTCCATGATACATGAAGTCAGAGTTTGCAGGAGCAAGGACTGCAGCTGGGATCTCAGCAGCCTGAACCCCTGGGCAGACATGCCCTCTCTCGCACACATTCACACAGCTCTTTCCTTGGTGTCCGACCACATAGCTGCCATGCTTCCTCCCTCCAGCCCTGGAGGCCCTTTCAGAAGGAGAAGAGAGGTTTTTCCTAGGAAAGAAAGGCTGAAATCCCTTTAATGTGGTGAAATGAGTGGTTTGTCATCTTGCTCAATAACATGTCACACAGAAAGCTCTACAAAAAACAGTCTACAGAAAGCTGAAAATAAACCAAAAAAAAAAAGAAAAAAAAATCCATTCCAACCTCAAATCCTCAAAAACTGTAAGTGTAGGATGGAGAGCAGAGACCAAAGCCAACAAAGAGAGCCCATGGTGTCACAGCCAGAGCTGCACAGCCTATGCCAGCGGATTTCCATCAAGGGCCTCCCCAGTTTTAAAATTAACTAGACTCCAAGAGCTGTGGCTCTGTTGGGTGATGGATCTCTCACATCTAGATTGTTCATGGTTTCACCATGAACAGCATAGTCATCCCCTGGTGACATCCTTCTGGCTGGTGGCGTATGAGGTCAGAGCGGAGGTGCTGGTGAGGCCAAGGGAAGCCAGAGCTTTCCTTCCGCAAAAAGGCAGTGTTGCAGGAGGGAAGTATGGAGACTGACCTGACCTCTCCTGGCTAGGGAAGACTTCTATCACAGATTTGAGGCATTTTGATAGGGCAGGGTGAAAAAAAATGAACACTCTTGTTCTCTGCTCTGCTACTTCTACAGGCAGAGCACTGTAAACCTGGGAGCTGTTGAGCTGGTACCTCTCCATAAGCACGAATGTTAACTTAGAAGGATTTCTTTTATTACTGCTATTTCAACAAAACTCTTTAAACTTCCACTCTATTAATAGACATAATTTTCTTGCTGTAGGTGGAACATTGTCTTTTCTGGCAAAGCTGAGCCTCCCTTTCTGTTCTTTCTTTCCACCTGCATCCTCCCTATATGAAGAAAACTTCTAGAAGAGCTATTCTTTGAGAATTTGAGGGGGAGGAAGAAGAAGGAACAAACTATGATTTGTACAAAATTAGAAGAAGAAGTATTTGTAATATAAAACCAAATGTGCCCACAAAAAGGGATGTGTAGGGGAAAGAAGAGTTACTCTGAGTCCAGCATGATTTATTTTCCCCTCTGTTCTCTTCCAAATGCTCCTGAAACCTGAGCATGTCCTCCACCACACCAGGCCGCTCAAGATGTCAGCAGCATTGCATGCCCTGCGCTCCATCTCTGTTCCACCTCCATGGCCCCAGCCCAGGGTCTGAACTCTGCTGTGACCTGCCTGGTGTAGGCACAGTTGTGCATTATCCCATGACAGCTGCAAGAACAATGTGACATAGCCCATAGAGCACATCCTTGGCAAGAATATCCATGTGGCTGGGATGGGCTTGGAGACCACTCCCACCAAGAGAGGTTGCAGGCTTGCTCAGCAACCACCCCCTAATCTCCTTCCAGCAGACCAGCAACGTTTGTGCCATTCTTTGGCGCTCCTTGGGTATGTTCTTGAAAGAGCAGTCAGTGAACTTAAATGTCATATAATTGTGATAGCTGGAGGTCGCCTGATGGAGGGGAAGCATTTTGATTGTCTAGGGGTGGATTTGGTCTAATTATCTCACATGACACCAGCAAATCTGCTCTTCTTGGAGACATGCTGTTACTGTAGTAACTTGTAAATGAATATTGGATGATGAGTTGTTAGAACCAGTCTAAACTGGTAAGTTTATGAGCACAGTGGGCAATCTATTCTTCTTCTTCTTTGTTTTTTTTTCCTTTTCCATATTAATTTCTTCCTCAGTGCGAATGTAAAACACAAAATCAACAGGTCAGATATAGGGCTCTTGTGAACTCTGCCTTCCCTATCAGACAGAGCAGATGCAGCCAGGAACTACTTTATCACGTTGCTTTTAATTAAAGCCTTTAATGGTTTTGCACTTTGTTAACAGGCTTTATACAACATACGAAGTGGATAAAGGATGAAGTGAATCTTCAGATAATTCTACATTTTGGATTATCTCTTTTCACATATGCAGGCCGCTCACTGCATCACCCAGAGCCACAACCACCATTGCATCATGAGGGATCTGGTGATAAGCGGTAGTTATATCTTCTGGAGAAAGAGCTGATAGCGCATGTCTTGGCTTCCATTTCTTTCCCTGTGTGGTCAAAGGGGATGGTGTTTAGAGGCATGAACTTTGCTTTGAAAAAGATACAAAATCTTCATCCAGTCCAAAGAGAAGAGGATAAATATCCCCAAGCCCTAACCCATCAGCAGCTGCAATGCAACATCAAATACTCTGTACCATGGTTTGTTGTCACTGCATTGTGCCTGGTCCTAAAATGCAGCAAAGGGAATTCAAGTCCCAAGTCAGGTCCTGAGGGCACATCCCACTCTCCAGTCCAGCTTCTCCTAAATCTGTAATGGCTCCAGCCCCGCTGTAAGGTTGGGCAGTCTGCCAGGAGGCGGTTTCATTTGCTGCTGTAAAGGGACCCCCAGAACCAACCTGGAGAGGGAAATGCTCAGATTTTCTTTAAACTCCCAGGAGAGGAGGAAGACCATGTTTCTGGCCGGCAGCTGTCCACCCTTTCCATCTCTGTTGCTGATGGAAGCTGCAGGTCAGGCTCTGGGGCCTGGATTTGTCCCCAGTAGCCACCAGCAGTTCAGGGAAGCTCCCCACGCTGAAGGCAGAGTCTGTATCCACACCCTTCGTGGTCATGATGGGAGACCAGATCCTGCAGAAGAGGACTTAAAACCAAAACAGCCTCAGTTCAGCTCCTTGCTTGGGTGTCTCTGCAAAGGGCTTAAACAGTACGGGCCAGAGCACCCTCGTGGCCTTGTAGGCTCCTCCTTGAGGAACAGGAGCAGTTTATTTTCTTCTTATATCGTTGCCCTTAGTCTCAAAAACTCTTCAGAATTTCCAGGAAGCCACTGTTTCTGTCAGGGAGTCCCAAACCCATGGAAGAGAGAGCAGAAAGGTGATGTGGGTGAGTGTAGTGAGCATGGGTGTGGGATAATCCTGCACTGACTGAGATTGCTCTGGACACTGCGAGCATGCCTAGTCCTGTTCATTCCTTTTGTTTATTCAAAGCCAGGATGTCTTTTTTCTGTTTTACAGATCTTAAATCTAAGACTGATCTTTTGTTAAGTCCTTAGAGCAGGCACAGGGCAATTACTCCAGAGCAGATGATATATATCAACTTACCAAGCTGCTGGACCTCTACAGGTCAAGATGCTTCTGTGTCATCCCCATGTTTTTCATTCATTTTGGCTAGCAAATATCTGTGCCAGATGCTCCACAGGAATTGTCTGTATACACGGTTTTGCTTGTATACACTCAAGGTATTTTATTCCTCAAAGAAAGCACAGAAAGTGATCTAAGACTAGCCACAGAGTAAGATCCAGCAAACACAGCAGCTAAACTGGGATCATTTGTCTGGGTGTCCACCACTCATTTGCAGCTTTGGCTGAGGGTTAGTGAGGTGGTTCATCTCTCTTCAGCCTGGAACGTGAAGTGTTGGTGTCATCCCCCATGGTAGGTTCATTAAACTTGGTTTTAAAGCAGGAGGGATGGAGAACATGACCTCACTCCACCCTGCTTGTGCCTTTGCCTGGGTGTTCCTACGAAAGCATGTACAAGACTGAAATGCTTTAGCATGCACCCTGTTTATATTTCATTATAATTACATTGTTTGCAATGTATTGAAGGATGTCAAGTTTCTTGATATTTCTTGCTTGCACTTCAAAACTTCATGACTGTTTATGCTGAAAAGCCTGATTTTTGAAAAGCAAACAAGGGGTTTTAATTTGAGAATAATATCTTTCTTTCCATTGGGATACATTTAAAATGCTGTGACATATTTTTGTTACATCTATAACTACCATTAAAGAACAATTTTCTTTTTTTTTTTTTTTCCAAAATATCTCTGAAAATGTGTGGCCTCATCTAAAATTCATGGTCCTCTAATACCAGGAAATGTGGTGCTACAGTGTGGACGCAGACTAAAGCAGTATTCTTTCTGCGTGCTCAGAGGCATGTCATTAGCATGAGGAGAGCCATTAACACATACTGTGTGCCGTGTCAACAAGTCATGCTTGATTATGTTGCAAAGTGAGATTAGCAAAATGAGCTTGGAGTTGTCCTCTTGCTGCCATTTGATAGTGCAGAAAACAACCACTTCCACTGCCAAAGCTGCAACTGATATTCAGTACTTAAGAAATTCAACTGATGCATTCATAATGAACAGGATTTTGTGTAATTAAAATTTTAAATAAATCCCCAACATGAGCCCTGGTCTGGACTACTTAATTTCAGATATGGAAGTAGAGCTTTTTACTAAATAGGTTGAGGGCTTTTTTTTCCTTCCTTCTCTTTTCTTTCATCTGAGAGATTTACAAAATCTCATTAGCATACTAAAAAATAGCAGAAGAGAAATTAAATGAAGACCAGGATTAAGACTCACTATTTTCTTCATGTCACCTTTACAGTTCTTTGGAGTATCTGCCCCTGTGTGGTGGGTGTAAGTAGCGTGGAGGTGGATGTTAGCGGGTGGCAAACATTTTATGAGGCAGAAAGAAGCTGAGAGTTAGAAAATTATTGGAGCAGTTTTCATACAGATAAGAAGAAGGGACTGGGCCCCAAAAACCTGGGGAAAAGGAGGAAGATGGTAAGAGAATTGAATAAATAGCATATTTCACTGCTGATTTGCTTAAACAGAAACTCCAAAAGTCACTGTGGAGCTCTCAGCAAAAGCATCTGCTGTGGTTAAGGGGTCCGGGGGGTAGCTGTGTCCTAGGACACTCTCTTGAGCATGACCCCCAAAAAAGCTGCAGACCCAGGTTCCCCCTTGCCACCTTCCCACACGGTGGCAGGGCAGTCACGGCTGGCAAAGTGTAGGACGTGGCCTGCAGAAATCTTCAGGTCAAAGCCAAAATCCACCAAGTTCTCATGGCCCATTTCCAGGTTGTCCACCTGCCTACGGGGTGACGGCGTCCCTTGTTGCAGGAGATGCAGGGTGGCAGAGGAGAGGAGGTAAACGATGGCAGGTTAGCAAAGAGATCCTGCAGCCTGGGGGACACCATGTTGCCCAGGATAGCTGGACTCCTTTCCTGCTTCTGGATGGAAAGCCCTGTATGAAAGTGTAGAGAAACCTGTTCATGAATGGCTTTTGATTGGTCAACCTGTAAATTTAGTTGCTCAATTTAAAGCCTCAAGCCTGGTTTGTGGACAGTTTGATCACTTCTAGCTGCATTTGAGAGTAATGAAGGACGTATACCAAAAACATCAATTTTAGCAAGAAAAATCAGGGGTTGTGTGATAAAAGCTGGGCAACAAATTATGGTCAATAAATTTGGATTTTTAATCTCTCCATGCCGCAATTCCTTGACCCTAAACTGGGAGATAATACTGTCATTGTACCTCAGCTCAACATCATAAGTATCAGCTGACAGAAGTCATCAGCAGAGACAGCCACAGCAATGAACCTCAGAAATAAAAACTTGAAAAAATGCATTCTTCTCAGAGACAAAAAAAAAAAGTGCAGTCTCAAATGTGGGACTATATTCACAAGGACAGCAAAAATAAACTCATCATCAAAATACACGGGATTCCATCCGACAAGTACCACCCCCAGATAACTTTTTAAAATAAAGAGGTACGAGAGTGGTTTAACCTGGACAAAGCAATGTGTTTTTACCCACTGTATTATTTTCAGAAACACTTAAAACAAACCTGTGAGTGTTATGAGTCTATGTATAAACAAGAGCGTGTGTGTGTGCTTGTTTGTGTACATACATCTATAATTTAATGTATATTTTAAAATCAGCTTGAATCAAGTACCTACTATGAAGGGTGTTATCCTAAGCAACTTAAGTTTTACAGAGTTATAGTCAATAGGAAACTGGATCTTGGAATGGGACCAGTGTTAGCACAGATGGTGGGTTTGTAATGGGTGTGAGCACAGCCTCTCTCCACCCCTGGCTCCCACTAAAGGTCCCAGCTGCCATGAACATACACAACTTCTACCAAGTCTCTTGTAATTCAGCAAAAAAAAAAAGCTACGGCTGAGGAAGAAAGAGTTTGGCTCCACAGAGAAAGCAGATACTGGTTCCATCTCAGGAGGATAAAGTTGCAGGGTCTCAGGGTGTGCTAAAGATGGACAGGGGTAGAGAAGGAGCACTATCTGCTGGTCTGGGATGACTGCCATGTCCAGGCCTTCAGACTACACCATTGAATTCACCAAGCAAATAGCCCAGGCTATGGGTGAATTAACGAACATTTAAAAGGTTGTGTGTGATCCCTGGATAAAATGCAGTTGCATGGGTGTGAAGTGTCTCGAAAATGATGATTATCCACAGCACCTGCTTTGCTGTCAGAAATGCTTCTTGACTAGGCAGTGAACGACTCATGGTCCTCACTCCTTACAATCTTCTCCTCGGCACTCACTGCAGTGTTCACAGACATATAAAGCTGATTTTTTGCACACTACATGTGTTGCTGCAAGTAGAAGTATGAATGAGGCATCTAGGCTCCTTGTATAACACTGGGGAACACTGGGAACTGCAGAAAGGTGACATTTAACCTTTTATTTGAAAAACTGAGCAGCGTTTTTTCTTCTGTGACACATCAGTGCTGCCTGCCCTCTTTTGCACCAGATCATCTCCCATGGAATGAGAGGCCTGGATTCAATCCTCCCCTCATCCTGAGGGATTTGCTGACAGCAAATTCCCCATTTTCAAAACAGGACTTCGATTGCAAGGAGTAGGGCTGCTTGGGGCAGCCTCCTGTTTGAAGCTGTGCTAACGTGCAACAGAAATCAGGTCTTGAGGAGTCTTGAAGTAGCTAGTATTTGCAGCCAGCCGGTCCAGGAGCTCGGCTGGCCAGGGTTGCTGCCTCTGTTTCCACTGTTTACCACTGCAGACCTAAAGCGTTCACTAGATAAAATACAAAAGGTCCTCCAGGCATGAGGAGCAATAGCAAAGCCCTCTCTCCTGGGTGGGTGCTCCAGCTTTGAGGCTGCAGACTCAGAGATTTATGTGTATTTCTCTACCTCTTGTTGGCACTGCTTGAATTTTGGGGTTCACAGTGATCAAGCTCCAGTACAAGTCCCACCGTGTATCCCACACATGGCTAAGGCATTCCTGGGCAGCTGTGGGTTTGAATCCTTTTCAAATCAAAGCCTTTAACTTGGAAACCATTGTGAAAGTAGACAACACACATTGCTTTTCTAGATGTGCTAGAATTTTTTTCAGGTTTGCTACATGGGCTAATAACTGTGCTGCTCTGACCTCAGCTGCTCTGAGTGCACCTGCAGCTTGGGTACCCCAGGATTTACATATTCCTGCATCTTGCGGCAGTTGGGGTTGGGGAAGAGGTGGCAGCTCTGTTGGGGGGTTGAGGCACAGCTTTGGACAGCTTGGGAGACCATAAGTGGGACAAGTAGGCCATTTCTGAGGTGGAACACCTTTGGGGTTACACAACAGCTGAGCACGGTGGATTTTCATTACACTAATGAGCATAGATGTGGAGAGTAGTGCACATGAATACCTAAAACAAGGCAGAAGGCTCATTCCCTAGAAGGGCTGTAATCTCAGCTGGAGGTGGGTATCGACCTGACATCCACGTGAATAAACCTGGGGGGAATCCCGACTCTACAGTCAACCTACATCTTGGCTTTGCTGCTCAGATCCTTTACTAGATCTACCCTCAACCTTCCCTTAGATTTTCTATCAAGTCAGTGGGGACCAGAGGCGTAACAGTGCTAGGAAGCCACAGATTTACTCCCACATGTGAACAGACATCCATTTATCTCTCCACATACTCCGTTGTCTCCAGTATGGCAGAAGAACCCCTTAAAGCTACAGCTCCCTCCCATCCAAAATGCGGCTGCCCTTCTGCTTATCAGCTAGAAACCAGGAAAAAAAAAAAAAAAAGTGGGTGTGCCCTGAGGATGGGAGTGATCTCACTTGTGTGTAGAAAGCAGCGCCCAGGGGGACTTTGGTTTGTCTTGAGATGAAGTGAATTGCACTCTGGAGCTCTGCATGAGCTGTGAAAGGAGCTGATGTACTTCAGACTTAACCACCTACTCCTCAGACGTCAAAGTTAGAACAGACGTGTCATACCTGGAGCAATTTGTTGAATTTTTAGCAGAAAGTCTATAGAAAGGTTGGGGCAGGACCCAGAAGCATTGTGTCCCACGTTCAAACATATGTGGTTTTTTTTGTTGTTGTTTGGTTGGTTTTTTTTAAGAGAAAAGCACCATGTATTTGTAAATTGCTCTTTGCCAAATGTACAAAGAATTATACTGTAATAAGCCACATCATTAAAAAGAAATTGTTCTGTGAGCAGCAGATCCTGCTTTCCTGTGGTTTCGTGTCTGATGACTGGATTATCTCATGTCTAATGAGGAGCACTCTAACTGAAGCCTTTTCTCCTGTTCGTAAAGATGCTGTCTTGTGGATTTTCTGGTGTCTGATACTACGTTTGGACTCAAACTGCAGTTGTTTAGGTTCTGTCATATCTGACAGTGTAATGTTGCCCATGTGGCAAGCTATTGCTCTCTGGAGACATGAAAAGGTCAAACTTCTCAGCCTGCTGCATCTTCTCACAAAAGCAGTTGAAAATTCAAGTCTTTGAGACTTCTATCACATGGTTAAATTTGACTGAAATTGGCCAACAAGCTAAAAGATTACTGAAAATTAGATTGGACTGATAAAACAATACAATAAACCTAATTTTATTAGGTAATCAGGCAACAAATTATAGGAAGTAAATACTGGGGCAGATTAAACATAAAGAAATGTCCGTAAATATTTATTTAAGTATTTAATACACTCAAGGTGACCATTTTATGCCTGTTTTGGCTTTCAATTTTAGAGGTTCAATTCACAGCCATATGAAAGACCAAGGAGGGCACAGGCACCCCAGCAGTTACCCTTATCCCCCAAAGTGTAAACGATATAATAGTTTTCTGTGAAACATATTTCAAAGAGACAGGGAAATTTTAAATATTTCTGTCAGAATATTACAAAATTTGGTAGTTAGAAACAGGAATGTTGAAAAACTCAGTAACAGAATTTTGAAGATTATTCTTACCTAGCCAGAAAATAAAAATAGATTATGTGGGTTGTGCAGGAATTCCAGAATTTTCAACAAACCTCAACGGAATGAAGTTAGACCAAAAAATCCTTTGCTGAAGTGATTCATGAAAAAATTTCAAAAATGGAATGTGCTGAAGGGATTTCTCAATTATTTGCACACCAAATAATAATAATAATAATAAAATAAAAATAAAGAAGCAAGACACAGTGAATAAATTCATCACTGAAATTTATTTTTGCAGTTTCTGAGCCATAAAATCATGATTGTCATATCATAATTTTGGAGATACTTGTGTTTTCTTACCTTGAATACAGCTTAGATGGATGAGCTACCATTGCTCTCCATGCTTATCAAATTAGGAGAATGCATTTTTAAATTCAATTACACCCTCAGTGGAAATGGTTTCTCTGACTCTAGTAATCTTTGGAGAGGAATTATACACAGTCTATAAAGCTTCACATTTCAAAACCTAATTTTGAATGTTATTCAAGAGGTTAATTTAAGATTCATCTTCCAAAAGAGGAGTTAAATAAAACTGATAGAAGGCTGGAACTTGTCGAGTGGTTGAGAGGTTTATCAGCATGTGAGTATGAGTTCATTAGTTTTAATTAGTATAATCACTAATGTTGCATTAACAGTTTGGTGAGAGAAAGTAATTGCTCACACCCACTGTATTAGATTGGGAGATCAGAATTCATTTTACGAGGCAATTAGCATTTCAGGGATTTTTTTAAAGGCTTTTAAGATCTGCCTTTCCAGTTGCCTCCTTCACCAAAAGAGTTTAAATTAACCGTAACTTTCATCTTAATGGGATGCAAAAATTAATGTAGAATTAAGTGTGAACCAGTCCTCTTCAGCAATCCCACCACGATAAGCAGGCAGCTAAAGCCACAAACCTTGATTAGTTTATAATGACCTGCTTTATTTCCCAGACAATAATAGTCATTTATCTGTCCTCAATTCATTATCTTGTTGAAAAGTTTATATTCCTGAATTTTATGTGGCAAAACAACTAAAAAATGAGGAAGGAAAAAAGTAGAACAGTACTACTAAAGTAATAATTTTCCGAAGAAAAAGCTACGAAGTTCAATAATAGTGCTTAAATAGTCAATTATTCTTCATATCAAATGTCAGAAAAGTAGAAACATCTCCCTTTGATACCCAGTGTCTTGGGAAGAGACATGCATTATGCAGCAGCAATCAGAACCCTGCCCTGGCCGCCATGTCCCTCAGACAGCTACTGACAAATGGAGATCCTGAATGGACACCCAGAACTTTGTCGTCTTGGTTGGCAAGCAAGCCTTGGTCATCTAAGAGTTTGCACAGCTGGCTCAAGAGGTTGCCTTCCAAAATGTCCTGGAAAGTAAAAGTGCAAGTTTTGGGGGGAAAACTGATGGCACTAAGAACCATTGTGACTTTGGATGTGGCATGGAGGAGGAGAACTGTTAGATGCTAGATCCGTACTGTTGTTCCTGCTATTTTGGGTATAAATGTTTAAATGAGTAGACATGGGGCATAAAAACTCAAAACACAATATTGAATTTATTTCCACAGATGGGGTTGGCCTTTGAATTTTCTGATTTTCTGTGTTTCTGCTGGTTTGTGAGTAGCTGTGTTGGTGGAAGATGGGAAAACAGAGCTTGGACCTCAAGTATGGCATTGCTCCTGTGGTGGCTGCCCCTAGTGCTGCTCACACCGGGGTACTCCCTGCATTCCCCACTGCAGGCAGCAGCAGCAGAAAGGGCCCCAGAGTCAGCATTGCATGGGCACATGTCTCACGGGTTGCACCTTGTAGACCTGCTTTTCCAGGCTGTGCAGATGTATACGTGCCAGGGTTATACCCGCTTTGTATTTTCAAGCTTTCCTTCATAGGCACCTGTATCTCCTTTATCTTTTAAGGAAAGATGCTGATAAAATTACAGGGTTTCAAGAGGCAGGACCTATGTACAGGCAATAAAACCTTGATTTATCCCACCCAACCACTCTAAGTTATGAACCCATAGCAGACTGCAGTCACTCTCACTTGGGTACCTGGGGAATTATATGCATCTTCCTAAAATATATATTAAAACAAAAAGTACTTATTTATGGATGTACTCTTAATTCTTACACACCTTATAAGCCTCTCCAAAGCGGTTCAGAAGGAGATAATGTCCTCCTACATTTAAGCGTCTAAAATTGAGGTACAGTCAGACAGACTGGATCTCAGCCTTAGTCACTGTGGCAGCAGCCGGTGCCACATTTTGGAGGTGAATTACTCCAGCTACGGTCTGAATCAGTCTGTGGAAAGAGCCACATCCCTCTATTGACTGCAGAGACAGTCTTAGGTAACCAGGTTTCTGTCTCAGATGGCTGAAGTAAATGCTTAAAATTAGGTAGGATGAATCATGACCGTCATGCTCATGCCTCAGGGTTTGTCTACGCACAGAGTTATTGCAGCAGAGCCATTACTCTTCCTGAATAGCATTACATGTGGACACACTTTTGGTTGAATAAGACTTACTCGTTTCTCTTCAACAACGTCCGCTTGACAGAAGCAGAGCAGTTTGTTTCCTAGTCCTCACATGCAATCTTTCTGCAAGAGCCTCTGCCTTTCCAGTTAGCTGCCTTACCTTAATCCAAATTAACTTTAGCATAAAAATGGTCTAAATTTGCCATCTATCCACCTCTGAGAGTCGTTTAAGATTTATGGAGGAAAGCGCATCAGTTAAGCACAAATACATTGACCAGAAAAAAATGAAGGCACCGTATACAATAAAAACTGACTTTTATTTCACAAATTATGGGTGTTATAAAGCATATCATTTCAGGAGAAATGCGTGTATTTGCCAATGAGTTTCATTAAAGAATAATAAAGCCATACATATTTCATTTCCTTGTTCTGAGCTGCAAGAGCCATAACTACATAAAATGCCCCATGCTGTCCTTGTATTTTTGGGCTTGTCTTTCTTTTTAATCAGATTTTTCCCCCTGAACTAACGAAATCGCTCCTTAAACACATATATCACTTTCATTTAAAGTGACTTATCATGGCTCAAATGGTTTCTCTCTTCTCCTGGAGAGCAAGGCAGCCGCCAGCGCCTTTTGCTGTGCAAATCCAGGCCTGGATTACCCCTATCTCACTCTGTTTTCAGGAGTGCTGAGTTCCTGACATTCCCTCTGATGCTGTTTTAGGTGGGATATTAGGTGACTGGTGTCTGTGGGTCTGCACCTTTTATGTCTGCACTGGTTCCTTCTCCACCTGCTGTCATGTGTAATATCTCTCTTCCTGTAGTATGCACCGACCCGCTGTGCAGTTGCGCAGACGTCCGCAGAGCAAGGCAGCCTTCCTCCCTGCCATCACCACGAGGCAGTGCACGACCCCCAGCTGGTTCCCTGCACGTGCCCGCTGTTCTCCTGCCCATGGGAAGGACACCTGGAGGTGGTGGTGTCCCACCTGAGGCAGACCCACCGCATCAACATCCTTCAGGGGGCAGAGATTGTCTTCCTGGCCACGGACATGCACCTGCCCGCACCCACAGACTGGATCATCATGCACTCTTGCCTTGGCCACCAGTTTTTGCTGGTTCTCAGGAAGCAGGAGAAGTATGAAGGCCACCCCCAGTTCTTTGCCACGATGATGCTGATCGGCACGCCGACCCAAGCTGACAACTTCACCTACCGGCTTGAGCTCAACAGGAATCAGAGACGCCTGAAGTGGGAGGCGACCCCAAGGTCGGTACTGGAGTGTGTGGACTCTGTCATTTCGGATGGGGATTGCCTTGTGCTGAACACTTCCCTGGCTCAGCTCTTTTCCGATAACGGAAGCCTAGCGATAGGAATTGCAATAACCACCAGCAAAGTTCACAACGGTGAAGCTGAAATGTGAGGGGGAAGAGAAAGAGGAGGAGGAGGAATAATGGTGCTCTAGTTGCCTTGTGAGAGCCAGAACTTGCAGACTTTTTGGGGGGGTCTCAGGTCTTTTATGGTATTTAGTACTGGTCCACAGTGGGCATTATGTAAACATCCTGTGGTTACGGTCTCTGTGTAATGTATTTACTGTTTTGTTAATACAATTTTATGAGAAATTTTAAAGAGGCTAATCAATTTATTGTCGCCTTCCAGCAACGCTTGAGCCTTTTGGGTTGACACTGTTCTCCTGGAAAGTGTGCCCCAGGGGTGACTCACAGAAACCTTTGGTCTGAGAATGCCATGAAAATGTGTTTCCCTCATTGTTTGTCTAATTGCCTGGTATTAAGGAGGCCCTCATGCCTGGTAAAAGGTAAAGCATTCCACTAAGATACAACAGCAGCCAATTTGCAACAGGTTCCTTGATCACTGATTCAAGAGCAGCTTCAGAGAAACTGGTGCACTGCAGTGAGTTGACCTCAAGTGGACTGAATTGCAGCAGGCCTCAGACTATCAGAGGAAGTCTGTGCCTCCCCTCCCACCTTCCCCTTGCACTGTTTACTTATCTCCCTGTAGTTGTTTTTCCACACCGGCAGCAGAGATTTAACTTTTATACTGTGGTCACAGCCAAGCCCGAGTGAGTTTGTGGTTTCAGAGCTCCCTTTAGCTTCTGAGGAGACAGCATTCACCAGCCAGACTGTGAACACTTTGGAAATAAAAGTCACCTCTTCTGTTCAGCCAGGGCCTGGGAAGCCTCATCTTGCATTAAATCAGCTAGTGGGTGGTCACTGTGAGCATGGTTTAATCTCACTCGTGCATCACGACAGAGAGTGAGAGGCTTGCTAGATGGTCTGCCTCCAGGATGGAGATATCCATAACCAACAATCAGGGCATTCAAGTTTTTAGCTGCTATTTCCTCATGCATTCAAAAAGAGATTTTCAGAAAATGAAGTAGCAGGAAGGCCCTAAATTGAGTAGTGATCTTGCTATTGAATTCTGTGCCCCTTAGACCTACAGCTTGTGCTGCTAAGTATTGATTTAAAACAACATATCCAGAATATCTCTTTGCAAATTGGCTATGAGATTTGAATTCTTTCCTTTAAAAAGAACCTTATTTTTTTTATTCTGTATACTTGGGGAGTGGTGATGGTCCCTTTCTTCTGCTGAGTGTATTTCACAGACAGCAGTGGTCACAGGAGCTCCTCTCTTGGATGGCTCCTTGGGGAGCACGAGAGGCAGGTGCTGGCCATCTCCCAGTGCTCGGTCCCATCTGCAGTCAGGTATATTTCCTCCATAGCCAACATCTGTGGAAAAATCCCACTGCAGCAGGTGATGTGTTAAAGGAGAGGACTCTACAGTAGAAGTGAATGTGGCACATGAGAAGCATGGAAAATTGTCTTTTCCTCTTTTCCCTTCTGCCCATGTGTAGCTGTGGCCTGGCTGCTACTGAACGCTTTTCCAAGAAACAGCTGATGGGTTGTGTCAGCTAGTAGCTGGAGAGACTGGGGCTGATTGCCTGAGTCCCTTGGAAAACTAAGGAAGGGAGCAAGTGAGCTAAGAGCAGTCCTTCCACATTTCAAAAGGCATCTCACATAGCTAGCTTCGGGTAGGGAAAAGCCTTGATGCTAATCTCTCCCACCTGCTGCTCTTCTGGGAATTATTATAAATGATGCATGAAGTGAAACAAATTGCAGTTTTCCTGAGAAATGCAGGTAATGCATCTTCTGTGTTACCTCACCTCCTCACCTGGGCTTTCACAGAAGGTCGCCGCTCAGAGGGGATCCAGGACCTCTTCAACAGGCTGCTCATGACCACATAGGAATGGAGGCTGAGGTCTGAAGAAGTCTCAGTCCCTCTAAAAGTATGCAGGGGCGTACCTACACCGCTCTCCCACCTCCAAATCTTGCGAGGGGCATGCTGGTTTGCAGCACTTCACTGGAATGTGCAGGCTTCAGGGTGGCACGCTTTTTCCTTGTGATGTTAAATATTCAGAACCAGCAATTGCTGCCCTTTCCCTAAATGATGGTAATAAATAAATCATTGGCATTTTTGTGGACTGAAACTGGCTTCTCCAGCTCCTCTGGCAAATATTCTGCTGCTGAACTAAAAGCAAAAGCAATAAAACCCCAAGAAAAGCAGTTCCTCTAGATTAAACTTTCTGAGCTCTTTGTACACTATGGTAGAGACCTAATATCATGCTGCTTTTGTTGCCTGATCACAACCAGCTCTAGGCGGAGGTATATTCCTTGGGTATTCCCTTGTTCCAGACCATTTACTTTTCACTAGTTGGCACCTTTTGTTCTTGGAATATCTACTGAAATGAAGAATGCACTGTTGGTATTTTGGGGCATGCCCCTAGCCAAAGAGCTAGTGTATTTCTGGCAGAATAAGCATGACAGATGCAGTTCTCTGGGATGGGCACCTCCATCCCTTGCCAGTGTCCTGATTTTCTAGTTTCTTTGGTGCTGGAAGCCCGGTGGAAATGTGACCTCCCCAACACAGACCTCCTCACACCCCACATATCCTTCTTCCAGAGCTTTGTGACCACACAAAGTTCAAATTTCACATTGCTTTCCCAATCCTCCCCCTTTTCTGGTGACAACCTTTTTCAGCCCACTCAGTGTGGGCTTCCCCCTCCGGCTTGCAGGGCCCATGCTGCTGCCGGACTCCTCGTCCTCTGCCTCATGGGTGCCATTGCTCAAATCTTTCTTGCTGCTCTTTATGGCCAACCAAGCACCCTCCTCACTCAGCTCTCTCCACAGCTGCAAAGCCTCAGCTCTGGCTGGGATTTCAGAAATCCAAATACCTTGGAGAGCTGATGATAATCTGCCCAGTAAGACTCTCAGGACAGAACAGGGGGACACATTTGGGGAAGAACAGAGCTATGGGTACCTAAAACCGGTCTTAATAAACATTTCCACATAAAACTCAACTGTTTAAGGGTATATTTAAGGACTATCATGGAAGACATTCAATTCCCTCATAATTCAAAGCCTATGAGCAAATCTTCACTGCCATAAAGCGAAGGTGAAGCAAATATTCTGCATGATGGGACATAAATCCTGAAAAGCTGGCATGTAGGATCAGCAATGAAATTTGGTTTACATGCACTCTTTCAGTGCCCATAATATAGCACTTTTTACAGCTACCTGATCATGGCTGAAAGGTAGTTGTAACTTGGTTTCCCAAATGAGATTCTGAATTTTTAGACTCCAGAATTAATTTTGTACTCTAATATTTTGTATCTTCATAATGTATTATATCCAGGCCCTCCAAACACCTTCAAAAATGTGAAGAACATCTCTGTGAAGTAAGAAAGTTCCCTTATTTTGTTACAAATGAAAATGAGGTCTTGCAAAATTGCTACACAAGTGTTGCAAAATTCTGTTTTCCTACCTACCTGAGAGTATTGTTCCTTCATTATTTTATTTTATTTTATTTTATTTTATTTTATTTTATTTTATTTTATTTTATTTTATTTTATTTTATTTTATTTTATTTTATTTTATTTTATTTTATTTTATTTTATTTTATTTTATTTTATTTTATTTTATTTTATTTTATTTTATTTTATTTTATTTTATTTTATTTTATTTTATTTTATTTTATTTTATTTTATTTTATTTTATTTTATTTTATTTTATTTTATTTTATTTTATTTTATTTTATTTTATTTTATTTTATTTTATTTTATTTTATTTTATTTTATTTTATTTTATTTTATTTTATTTTATTTTATTTTATTTTATTTTATTTTATTTTATTTTATTTTATTTTATTTTATTTTATTTTATTTTATTTTATTTTATTTTATTTTATTTTATTTTATTTTATTTTATTTTATTTTATTTTATTTTATTTTATTTTATTTTATTTTATTTTATTTTATTTTATTTTATTTTATTTTATTTTATTTTATTTTATTTTATTTTATTTTATTTTATTTTATTTTATTTTATTTTATTTTATTTTATTTTATTTTATTTTATTTTATTTTATTTTATTTTATTTTTACATAGAAAAATAGGGTATTTTAAAAGTTTTTTACATATTTGTGTTCATGGAAGGATTTTCTTATGCCTAGATTAGTAAATTGCGACAATAATTCCATCAGGCTGAGCCAGATGGATTGCCACCAGACACACTAGAAAACCTACTTTGGTTCTTCTGCACTATCCATCAGACACAGTGTGAATGTTAATGTCAGGTCTGCAGTAAAACAGCATTAATGCTTTTAGCTCAATCCCATTATGAATTAAGCTCACATCATATATCCACGACTCCTTATAAATCAGCTGAAGCATTCCAGGTCTCATCATCTTGAAGATGACAAAGGATCTTGCTGTGTGCAAGGTAACAGTGCCAGCCGGAGGGTTTGTGGAGAAGTAGGGCAGTAGTCCCCTTCCCACTGGACTGTGGTATCATATCCTACATTTCAAACCATCCTTTATGAATACAGGCCAGTAAGCTATTAAAGAAAGGAGGGATGGTAAATTCTGGAAAATGAAAAGGTTATAATAAAACAAATGGGTTACAATAAATTGCTGGGTACTGCTACATGACTCTGTCTTTTGGGCATCAGAGGAGTGAAGGTTGATTGACAGGACTGTAGTATAGATGATTTATCTGCTTTTCCAGCTGATAACACACCTGAAAAACACTTTGATGGGAGCGGGGTCCCTCAGAACAAACAAAGAGATGCACTTCTGCTCCAGCTGAATCAGAAACACCTTTTCACACAAAGGAGGTGCAATTTGTGAACAGTCCAGACACAAGCAAAAGTTTTTGTTCTTTTTTTTTTTTANGTCTTGCAAAATTGCTACACAAGTGTTGCAAAATTCTGTTTTCCTACCTACCTGAGAGTATTGTTCCTTCATTATTTTATTTTATTTTATTTTATTTTATTTTATTTTATTTTATTTTATTTTATTTTATTTTATTTTATTTTTACATAGAAAAATAGGGTATTTTAAAAGTTTTTTACATATTTGTGTTCATGGAAGGATTTTCTTATGCCTAGATTAGTAAATTGCGACAATAATTCCATCAGGCTGAGCCAGATGGATTGCCACCAGACACACTAGAAAACCTACTTTGGTTCTTCTGCACTATCCATCAGACACAGTGTGAATGTTAATGTCAGGTCTGCAGTAAAACAGCATTAATGCTTTTAGCTCAATCCCATTATGAATTAAGCTCACATCATATATCCACGACTCCTTATAAATCAGCTGAAGCATTCCAGGTCTCATCATCTTGAAGATGACAAAGGATCTTGCTGTCTGCAAGGTAACAGTGCCAGCCGGAGGGTTTGTGGAGAAGTAGGGCAGTAGTCCCCTTCCCACTGGACTGTGGTATCATATCCTACATTTCAAACCATCCTTTATGAATACAGGCCAGTAAGCTATTAAAGAAAGGAGGGATGGTAAATTCTGGAAAATGAAAAGGTTATAATAAAACAAATGGGTTACAATAAATTGCTGGGTACTGCTACATGACTCTGTCTTTTGGGCATCAGAGGAGTGAAGGTTGATTGACAGGACTGTAGTATAGATGATTTATCTGCTTTTCCAGCTGATAACACACCTGAAAAACACTTTGATGGGAGCGGGGTCCCTCAGAACAAACAAAGAGATGCACTTCTGCTCCAGCTGAATCAGAAACACCTTTTCACACAAAGGAGGTGCAATTTGTGAACAGTCCAGACACAAGCAAAAGTTTTTGTTCTTTTTTTTTTTTAATTGAATTAGCTCTGCATGCTCACATGTGCTGATCAAAGTGCAGAAAGCAAAGATTGTACTCTGCTGCACGTACCATTACAAGAACTGTTAACATAGAGGTCCACCCCCAGCAGCTTCCAGGTGACCCTGCAGATAACTAGGGGTTTTCACAGTGGGGTAGCAGAGGACAGCACCTGCTCACCAAGGTAGGAAAGTATCTGCTGAAAACCACCCAAAAAGTCTTTGGCAGAACAGAAAATTACACTTACACCTCATACCCTTGTTTGGGACTATGCTCACATAGTCACTCTTTCTATCTCCACAAAAGCAACAGATGAGTGCATAGCTTTCTTGTCCCCCTTTTGGCACTGCCCCTCCAGAACACGCATGTGAAAGATGAGCAGGCTGTGGTAATTTTCAAGAGAAGGATGAGGGCGTACATTCGTTGCAAAGACGGCTGTCCTCACAGTACTTTCTTTCACAAAGGGACACCAGGCTCCAAAAAAGAGCCTAACAAACCTCAGTGGGAGGCAAAAGGGAAACACCAATTATAAAGACTGCTGTCCTTTGACTAGAATGAGCTTTATATCTCCAAGGTACTGAAAATCCTCCTGAGACATTGCCTATCTGAATATATCACTTAATCTTGTAGAAAGCCACAGGACTGAGGGGTTTGTGCAGTTAGAAATTGCATCAAGGAACCTTATTGAAGATAAATGGCTTTGAACTTTCATGGCAACAATGATGAACTGCTTTAACATCCATGCAGCACAGGATGAAAAAATCAGGGCTTTTAGACAAAGAAATAAACTTATTCAAACAAAAACGTGAAATCTGGGGCAGAGTCTTAAAAGCACTTTCCTTATTGCCGCAGACTGGATGTCTGTTTAGCAAGAGTCATTTCATTGCCAGTCAAGTGCCATTGGCTTGAGCTCAAGAAAAACACAGATATTCTTGCTTTCTCAGTTAAAGGAGACCACTTTAAAACGCAAAGCAAACACAGCTATGTATGAAACAACTCTGGAAAAGATCCTTCTTCTTCAGGGTGAAGCCGAAGTCTCATTTGGCTTGATACAGAGCCACAAGCACAAACTATGTAGACATTTCCATCCTGTTATGATCCCTACTTCACCTATTGGAGACGTCAGGCAGCTGGCTTGAAGCCTTAGATGATTTTAAGACTTTCCTAAAAGCCTACTAATGTTGACTTGTAGGCTGAGATGGTTTTAGGGCACAAGACACAAAGGCTCCACTGAGGCTCTGCTGGGCTCACCAGTGTGTGTGCATGGGAGGGGTGCAGGAAAGCCTTCTGTCTTTGCCTCTGCCTTTCATAGCAGGAACACTAGATATACCCGCAGGGATCTGTTTGGCTCTCTTCTAATAAACATTGGCACATGACTGGACCATAGAACTGGATGCCACCAGTTCTACAGATGCTCAGTCCAACCACAGCTGAAATCAATGATAGTCTCTCTCTTAGCTTTGAGAATTAAATAGGATCTTGCACAAAAACATCAGACCATATCAGTTCTCTCTCCATGAGAGGGCTCCTATTTTGGGATGCGGGTTCCTCTCTGGCGTCTGACAATGACAACAGGCTACAAAACATGGTAGGTGATACTGCGTGTTCCACAGTGTGGTCCTGATCCATGAAAAGATCTCTGGGAATTACAGTAATATAAATAAATAACATTATAATACAGTAGCATAAAATAACCATACTTTCATGGCTGATAACATCTTTAAAAGTAGTAACTGACACTGAACGGGATGTGGTGGTTTTATCCAGCAGAACAGCGGAACTCCACCACAGCTGCTCTCTCGCTCCCCCTCCTCAGAGGAACAGGGGGAAAAAATACGATGGACAAGGGCTCAAGGGTTGAGATAAGGACAAGAAGGTTGCTCACCAATTACCAGCAGGGGCGAAACAGACTCAACACAGGGAGATTAATATAATTTATTACTATCACTAGCAGACTAGAGCAGTGAGAAACTAAAAGCAAACTAAAAACACCTTCCCCCCATCCACCCTCTTCTACCTCCTCCCCCCCAGCAGCGCAGGGGAACGGGGAATGGGGGCTGCGGTCAGCCCACATCGCTTCGTCTCCGCCGCTCCTTCGTGGTCACTCTCTGCCCCTGCCCCAGTGTGGGGTCCCTCCCACAGGATGCCGTCCTTCCCGAACGGATCCTGCGTGGGCTTCCCACTGGCTGCAGCTCTTCAAGAGCTGCTCCAATATGGGTCCGTACAACGGGGTCCATCCTTCAGGAGCAAACTGCTCCAGCACGGGTCCCCCACGGGTGGCAGCTCCCACCGGATCACCTGCTCCTGCGTGGGCTCCTCTCCAC
>VXAL01013935.1:117764-179237 GCA_013399475.1 Chauna torquata
TCAGCTCTGGCCAGCAGCGGGTCCCTTTTGGAGCCAGTTGGAGCTGGCTCTGATCTGACATGGGGCAGCTTCTGGGCTCTTCTCACAGAAGCCACCCCTGTGGCCCCCCTGCTACCAAACCTTTACCACGTAAACCCAATACATTCCACTCTTAGATAAGGATAATTTAATTAAAGGGAAATAATACAAGCAAAGGCTGTGCAGAAGCAAAGAGAGGGAAAAAAATTCTCTACTTCCCGTCAATGAGCGGTGTTCGGCCACGTCCTGGGAAGCAGGGCCCCAACACATGTAGCAGTTGTTCGGGAGGACAGACGTCTTCATAGCGAGAGCCCCCCCTTCTCCTTCCCCTTTCCCAGCTTTTATTGCTGAGCGTGACACCACATGGCATGGAATATCCCTTTGGTCGGTTCAGGTCAGCTGCCCTGGTGATGTCCCCTCCCAACTGCTGCCCACCCCCAGCCCACTGGGTTTGGGGGGTTTGGAGTCTGGGTGCTGTGCCAGCGCTGCTCAGCAATAGACACAGCACTGGGGTGGTATCAGTGCTGTTCTAGATACAAGTGCAGAGCACAGAGCTGTATGGGCTGCTGTGGGGAAAGTTAACTCCATCCCGGCCAGACCCAGTACAGGGTATCATTACTCAAAATGAGCTTCAGGTGATGGCTGTGCTTTTGCTTTATTGAGGTGTGGAAGAAGATATCCTGAAGAGTGACAGTCTCTGGGCTACCCTGATTACTCAGAGAAATGCTGAACTGAAAAGAATGAGCTAGGAGAGTCCTGAGTGAAGCAGAAATGTAGTGTTGTTGCCTCTGGGTTGTGGTTTCTTGTGATATGTCCTTGGGAAAGGATTTCCAGTAGCCAGAGAGGGCTGAACTTCGGCACATCATGGCCCCTGCTCAGCCACTTCTAGAGTATTTGCAAAGAAATATTTATCCAGGACTGTGAAAAAGAGGATAAATATCCACTGAAAGGTGTGACCAATGTGAGAGCTGCCAAGGAGATTTATTCAGACTCCTCTGGGTAAGCCTCCAAGCAGCTGCTCTGCTGGATTGGCAGAAGACAGGGACAGCCCCAGGTCTGAGGAGGGCTGGCTGGATTCCTGACAGCCTGTAAATTGTTGTTGCTGTTGTACAGCAATTGTGCGTGATACCTCCGGTGCTGAAAAACAGTGGAGATGATTGAACCTGGGCCCTCCAGCAATGTACATCTGTACCAGCTGATGTTGACAGGCCACGCTGTGTGTTACAGCAAACTCACCAACCCTATAGTGTTATGTAGAAGGACCAACACGTGTTGACTGGTGGTTGTGCATACCGTGGAAGTAATGTTAAAAACATGTTTCTGCGTTTGGTCTGTCCTTAGTGCACTGAGGGTGAGGACTTAATCATGCCGTATGTGCTGGATCGCATCACACCCATGCCTCCTGATTGCTCTTCCTCTCTCAGCTGAAAACCTCTCTGGTTCAGCAGGAACCAGAGCCAAGTCATCACGAGCATCAGAAATCATCCTGCTGTTATGGTGCCACCACTTTACCAGGCTAAGTCACTTGTTCAGCCCATGGGGGGCCAGCTGCACATCTGGAGCTAAGTTAACCCTACAGATCACAGCCACCTGCAAGGCTGATGTACCATCTAATGTGATAAACCCCATTTTCCTCTCCTAACTGCCTTGAGCAGACACAACAGACAGGTCTAGAAACAGGTCTGAACCTTCATGGCTGGGGTAGGAGCTATGCTGCAGTCAGATGCTGACAGTGCAACAAAAAGTCACCCAAATCTAGCTCAAATACAGGAAGTGGTGAAGTACATCCACAGATGAAAATGAGAAGAAATGGGAGAATATTGCTAAGAAAGATTACAGCAAAGTGTCTGAATGCAAACATGACAGGAAAAGTCACTCCCAGGCCAAAGGTCAGGAGGTTTTTCTGGATCAACCTTTAGTTTTGGTGATAATGCCCTGGCAGAAAGCAGACACAGCTTGGCTTTCAGACCCTTTTGGCTGGGCAGCAGCCAAGAGCAGCATTTACTTGTTACATGTAAACTGAGCAAATTGCTTGGGGAAGAGAGTCAATAAACATGGAGCCTCATGGCACCGTTTTCACAGAGTGACCTTTCAAAGTATAATTGCATGTTAAAAGACTCGATGGCAGTCATCTCTGATCAGAGAAGTGCTAACTGAGCTGGCTTGGGCTCTTATTTGTCACGGAACAGGAGTGTGTTGGAAAAGAGCTGTGTTAGAGGCTGCTGTTGGCACCCACAGGAAGTGCCACAGAGGGCCTGTGGTCAGGAGAGGTCCTCCTGACTCAGCTACACAAGCGTTTGGACTCACATCCTCTAGGGAAAGGCAGAAAAAGCAGCGGTGATGATGGGAAACATTTTCATTGTCACTAAAATGCCTGTCGCTTACAGCTCTCTGCTCATTCAGTGGTGATGATTACATTCAAATCACTTCATCCAGGGGAGATTTTGATTTTGGTCATGGCAATGTGTGATCCTGAGCGTGCTCATTGGTTCCTTGCACTGCAGTCTTCAGATGAAGCTCCAGCTCAAACACTGTCAGGGGTATGGGGTCACCATCCCCACGGCAGGAGAGCTGGCTGTCCCCTCATCATCCCACCAAGCAGGGGGAAAAACAAGTCAGACAAGCACTCAGCTCCCATCCCCTGTTCCCCTACTGCTGGTGTTGAAGTCTGAGCCCTCTCACTGCCACTCTAATCAGATGGCCTAAATCCGCAACACTGGATCCGGTGGTTCCCAGTGGATGGCACTGGAGCTTCAAAGACACCTGTACATCAAAGGTACCTTTCCAGCAAAAGGAATCTGAGCCACCTGAACTAGCCCCCTGTAACCATCTCCAGTCCTGATGCCCCTGAATGCCCTGTCTTATCAGCATCTGTGCTGAAGAGCCCTCTTCTAACTCTCTGGGTGCTAACGATCCTCAGCATAACCGCAGCCCTAGAGCAGTCTCCTTCACTGGCAAGAAGCTTTGCCTCCAGACCAGACACCCTCCCCACAAAACTGTCCTTGTTCCTCCACAGGTAGCAGCTCTATCCTCTTGCAGGGCTCAAAGACACTCGGTTCAGTTCTTTACCCGGTCTTCCTGGATGAGAGAACCTCAAATGGCTGTTGTCCCCACGGGGACCTTAGCCTTAATTAACACAATGTATATGTTAAACATGTGTTGATGATTAAGGCAATTTCAAGTCACTCGTGGTTAACTCTGATTTTCACTGTTGAGGCAGAGCCTGTCCATGCTGGTTTTCAATACTGCACCACTGCAGGTGTGCAGAAAGTCCCAGCAGCTCAGGGCAATATTAAACTGCAGAGCAGCTTCCCTCATTTGTCCCTAATGAGAGCAGAGTCTGTTTTAAGCTTTTTTATTCATGTGGTGCTTTTAGTCCCTGCTATGCTCTGTGAGACGCTGTTTTTTAGGAAACTGGTTGCATTTGTCAACATAATTGCGCAAGACTTCATACTCCCAAAGGGTTAGGGGATCCTGGCTATCTCTTCAGCCTTGTGTTAGATGCCACATGTCATAACACAATGTCGTTTCCCAGGATAGACACTTTTAACCCTAAGGCAAACTAGCACAAGGCATTGCAAAGCATGCAGCAGGCAGAAAAACAGCAAGGGATTGTGAGACGAGCTTCCAATTTCAGTTAGAAAGAAGCATCAAGGAGTACAATGAGTGCTTGGATCAGAGCTCCGATTGGCAAGGTGGGCATTCCTGAATCCCATGGAGAAAAAGAAGGGATCTGGAACATGGGGACTCCGTGATTTAATTGCAGTTCAGATCACCTAATCTAAATGCTTAGCTTAACCTCCAAGACACTGAGGTGTGCCCATCTGTGAACATCAAAGATAGTATCTTCAAAAGCACATTTTTTCTTTCAAAATTCAAACAGTATCGTCACTCTGCTAATGCTAATTAATAGAATTAATCCTCTGAAAATCTGAATCTGCTTCTTTTTGCATGGACAGTATATGGCTATGCCCCTTGAGACCCTTATGATGGCAAAGCCCCTATATAAGGGTTAACCCCTGATTTAAGGACCAATGCATAATAACTCTTTCATGGGACTCTTTCATATGTCCTACACATATGCTTGAACATTTCAATGAACAGGGAAGGACTAAGCACAGAGATATGTATGAGTAACCTTCCTGAACCTGGGTGAGTTATGCTAGATCGGAATTTAAGTAAAAAAAGTGACATAGAAATCGGTAAGAAATTTACTGTACAAATCCTAAGCAGTGTTTGCTTCCACATATTTTTGATATGTACTTTCATTTGTTGGAGTTCATATTCCACTGTCCACCCTCAAATATTTGACATTGACCTAACATATTACGTTGTATGAAGTGCTTTGCTTTAACATGCAATAATACCTCAGACAGAATTGCTTAGTGTGTACCGACATATATAATTTTCTAGAAATTCTTATGATGAGGTACTACATGAAAGAGCAGCAATAAACCCTTCTATTGGTATCTGTAAAACATTTCACAATGTCTGCTACAGAAAAACACCATTAAATCCTAGTTGGTATTCTCAGCTTGTATCACCTACTTGCATTGGAGGGGTACTTTTATGAAAAGGGTAGTGCATCATGAGAGGGTAGAAATGAAATACTAGGAGGAACAGAACAATTGCCACAGTGCACTGCCTGCAAAAGCTGGCCTTACAAATTGTTATTGCCTACCTTTAATCTTCTACAGTTGCAACCAGTTTGAAAAGTGTCACCACCACCACAACAGATAACAAAGGCAAAGCCCAGCTTGGGCTGCCCCAGTTGCTTTGTGAGCTGGATTCAGCACCCTCAGCATTTGGTGTCAGCAGCTTGAAAACCCACATGGGAATCTGAGCTCTGCAGTCTGCTTCTGCGTCTAGCCCAAAGCTGGTCATAGGCAGAAGCAAAGAAAGGGGTTCTTGGCCTTTTCTTATCTTCCTGTCATTTGACTAAACGGAAACAGCACCAGGCTGCTCCTCATGGCTTGCAGGCTTTGGGGGTTGTGGGTTTTCTGTTTTTCGTTTGTTTTGTTTGTTTGTTTTTGTTTCCGGAAAAATTGACAAGGAATGTACTTTAGCGGTACCCAATAAGTTGTCAAGGGCCGTCAGAGACTAATTCTTTAATTTCAGGTTGGCTATTTGCAAGATCAGAATTGGAAAGGATCTCTAACCCTATTGCCTGTCAATTCCTTTTAACATCAATCTTTTTCTTCGCTCTCTTGTTGCCAAAACCTGTTCCAGGCTCTCATGATGCTTGATAGAAATTGCCTTGAAAAGAGCTGAGTGATCAAAACTGACCAGATGTACAAGATGAATATTCATGGTTTGTTGGAGCCACCTCCACCCTATTCCCAGAGCAAGGTACCTCCAGCTGACCTGTTGACTCTCATACAAATTACCGCCTCGTTACCGTTCATTCCTCCTGGAGCCTGGCTGCAAGGGACATTGAGCTTGTGTTAAATAATTCAGCAGAACAGTGAAAGCAAACTGTATCTGATTCAGGCTGGAGCCACCTGAAATTCCCCGCCATGTGTGCAAATGAAAGTGGACTTGAAAGGACTATAAGAACCAACTTCTCCCCTTGGACATGAAGCATGGATTCATCTCCCCTGATTATAGACATCTGGAAGGTAAGTGCCTGCATCTGCACAGGTCACCCTTAGTTTTGTTTGTAGAAACTGGACGGAGGGAAGGAACAAAGTCATTACATTGCTCACAGAAAAAGATGAGCTGATGACGGAGGAGGAAGATCTGGCAGGTGATTTTCCTCTACTTCCCCATGGACAAATACACAGGTGGTTGCAGAGCAGTCACTAGTTTGCAGAGGGATGTTGTGCCTAAAAAATTGAAGCAGGAAGGGTCAGAGGGCTTTCTGTGGACTGAGATAATGTTTGGGGAAGACAGCGTGGTACCTCCTTTAATACAGCCAAACCTCATGCACAGAGAGAAAAGGGGCTAAAAATAGCCTGGGATGCTAATGAGAGCCTGGCACACACCGCATGTACAACGAGATTATGATTCTTTTTGAAAATGCAATAATTTAAGGGGTTGTTTCATTTTGTTTCTTTCTGCTGCTGCAAAGTGTTCAGAAACACAAGGCTGTTTGGGCCTGCAATTTTTTCCTCCTTAATCTTAGGAAAACGGAATGTTAATGGTCTAGGGGAAAACGACTAGAAGCAGGAGTTGCTTTATTTTTCCTGAGGCTGCGTGCACGTGATCAGCAAACAAAGTGGGTCAGAGAGCGTTTTCATAACATTTCAGGTGGCTTTCCGCTCAGTCCCAGATGGGGGACTAAGATATTTCTTACACGGAAGAACATTGATCTTCCCCAGTTTGTTACCCTTTCCCCTGAAACCCACCTGGCTGGTCCAGGTTAGCCCAGGACACCCACATTCATGGGACACCCAATTCCCCAGCTGCCCGTACAGGTCACACGTGGGCTTTCCCTGGAGACAGGACATTGCACAGCATGGGGCTGCGTAAACCACAGCTCAGAAGAAACCAGGCTGAAAATCGGAGCAGGAAGAGTTTATGAAAGATATCTTTTTTCCTGTCAGACACAGCCAACTACCTGCCTGTTAGCAGCCTACATCGGTAAACCATAAAACACACGGGAGATCAGGAGCTGCTTTCTGGCACAAGCACTCTAGTCTCCTATAAATACTACTCCAGAAGGGAACAAAACAGGTATTGTCTCTTAATGCTCCCATTAAACACAGCCACACAGATGGTAATTAATGCGTTATGACAGGCCTAAATTGTAAGAAGAGATTGCTGCAACAAGAAGTCACCGCAAGAACAGCAGGATTCGGATGAGTGTTCATTTTGAGACCCACTCTTTTTCCTCCACTTGAAGAGCTAGGGACCAGCTATTCCACATTATGAAAGATTTATTCATCTGCTTTCCTGAGTTTCAGGTCATAATGGAGCTTTGTTATCTTTAATAGATTCATGTACTCCTCCCCTAGTGCTTTGTCAAATAATAATACTTACAAGGCAATAAAAGCAAAAAGAAAACACAAAGAAAAGAACCACCCCGTGTCATTAGTCTGGGGTAGGTGAATACATGTGTGCATTTTTGTGTGCGTGTGTATAGGAGAGGGGTTGTTTATTGCACCGTCCAGTGCAGAATGAGATAGTTTATGTACCATCTACATGCAAATGTATCTTTCATTTAGGTAATAAACTGCAGCCTTGTATAATTTAGTCAAACAATGAAGCTGCGAGGACACCGCTACTAATCTTCAAAAATCAACAGTGCCTTTTCAAAAGGGATTTTTGTCTTTCTATGAATTGATCAAACTTGACAAGTAATTTCAACCTAATGTTCACGGCTATCCTCCTCTCTCCTCACCATCTGTAGGTGAGAAATCCTATTTTCTGGAATTGACAGGGTAATGCAGCAGGCTGCAGACATCTGTAAGAAAAGAAGTGGTTTTCCCAAAGCTATAGGCAAAACGAGGGTGAATTCAGGAAGAATACGAGCAGGGTTTCTTTTCAAACAAATGATAAGTTCTTCATGCCTGCAACTGTCCATATGGAGTTATGATTTTTAAAACACTAAGTTTAATGAGAGCAACTGAGAAATTAAAGCATCTCTGTATTTAAAATGCTGCGGTAGAAATGCTCCAGTGGAATAGCCTTGTTCTTGTTAACAAATGTAATAAAGGCTCTCAGAAGAAATTTGTTCTGCAAACTTATGGCATCAATGAAAACTGCATTATAGACATAGAGACTGAATGTAAACTCAGTTTGCTTCCAGATCTATTTATAAAAATATCAGCTTTGACTGAAAGCTGATCAGTCCTACATCAAACAATGCTGGAGAAACTGGTAAAAAGCTGGTTGTCATCCAGCCAGGATCACTCACATGACTGAGATTAATCCAAAACAATTTGAACAGCTACAAAAGAGCCTTGGGCAAATTTCATTTTTCTCTTAGAAAGTACGATGCCAGCTTCTTCATGCCCTTTTGGCTGTATTAAGACACGTCAAGGAATACAGAGCAGCCCCTGTGCACCAGTGGATGGAGATCCTAGTGTCCATAGGCTGAGAGTATCCAACCCTAAACGTAAATACAGCTGTATGCAATCAACATAAATATCCCAAATGCTGAGGGAATCATTCATGTTTTTGCTCAGAATACCTCCTATTCAAATGCTTTCCCACGTTTCGGATCACTACTGCCCTTGAGAAATTACTTGGGGCTATTTTCCCTAGCAAACAGGAGGTCCTCACGCAGGACACCAGGTGCCCTCAGGGTGAAAATGTTTTTTTCACCATGCATGCACCTAGATAACTGAACCCAGCTCCTGGATCCTGCTGCACATCCATGTGTCCTACCTTCAAAAGCCCCAAGCCAAGCTCTTTCCCATCCACACACTCTACTTCCCACTCAGAGGAAACCCGTAACTCCTCTGTTCAACCCTCTGCTGGGGCTGCTTATTGTCACCTTTGGGACAGGCCTGCCAAACATAAGCTAAAGTACTTATTTTATGGTGAAGCAAAGTAAGGCTGAGAGGGATAAGTGGTGGCCAGCAGGCGAGCGGTGACTCAAGGCCAGCTGTAGGTCAGGCTGAAGCACCTAGCCGTGCAAGGCACATGGGGACGGCTGGAGGGTGGCAGTTCACTTTGGTGTCATGAGGAAGACAACTCCTGAAACTACTTTAATTTTCCCATTAGAAGAAATCCCAAAGCTTCTGGAGGTTTTCACAGCAGGGGATTATGTCAAAATGAAAAGGTTTTGATTGAAAAGGTCCTTTGGAAGATTGAAAAGGTCAGGTCTCTCAGGTCTTTCTGTATTTCTCCCCCTTTGTATCCCTCCTTCAAGGATATAGCCAGACAGTCCACCTCAAACCTCACTAAAGCATAATGGGAAAACATGGTCAAAATCAATGCATGACCATAAAATATCTTCTTTAGGTAAAAAAAANCTGCAACTCTTCTAAGCACGTTTTCTTCCCAGATACCGCAGCTGGAGAAAACAAATCAAGCTCCCTTCTGTTGTCAGGTAGGGGAACACTGTTAGCTTCTGCCCAAGAAAATTATCTTCATCTCAAGGTCTGGTCATTGCTGGCTCATCTGGGCCATGGGGTTTTCTGATTGCGAAAGCAAGATCTGATCCCCTAGATTTGCCCCGTGAGGGCACTGCCAGCAGTAAGCCCTCTCCTCTCCTCTCCTCTCCTCACCCAGGTCAGGCAGGGCTGGACCTGCTGTCCCCACCATCAGTAGAGAAAGGTTCCTTCATTAAGTTCCCCAGATTCTCTGGGTTATGAAGGGGAGAGGGGCAGAGTCCAATGCCAATGAAACCTTAATTTTGCTCTGAAAAAAGAGTCAGCAGCCTAAATTACTGCCAATTTCCATAAAGCCATAAAAATCTAGCAGTATTGGTAAGATAGGATCCAGTCCTCAGCTCCTCATTATTCAGAGGGATGGGTGGATACGGAGTCACCAGAGTGACCTGGAGCAGGCAATGAAAATTGTCAAGGCTCCGCTGATTAAACCTGCAAATCCTACAGCCCTGACCCTAATCCCCCGCTGTGGAAAGGGGAGATTAGCCTGGGTCCCAGAAAAGATAGCTCTATCTATTGCGCAAGTTACGTGTTAAAATTCAGCCTCCTCCCAGGAGACGGCATGCATGGATACTGCTTTTTCTCTCACCCTAATTAGGGAAGTACAAGAAAGTAAACACTGCTGATTGCTTGGTAACTGGAATAGCGGATCGGGCTGTCCTTGTGCTCGCTGATTGCTTTATTAGTGCGCTAAGCTCACCTACACGGCCAAGGAGGCTGAGCAAGGAGAGGCTGCTCGAGCCCTTGGGGGTCAGGGTGTCTGTCAGGATGCTGAAGCAATCTGTCAGCTTCTCCTCCCTTTCACACTGGTGCAAATCCACAGGTTCACCTCCTCGGGTCTCACACCCTCCTCCCGCTGCCCCCTCCACTGGTACTCTGGTCATTAGGGGTAATTTTTTAAAATGGGATTATTTTCTGCATGATCTGCATGCACCAGGGGTGATCTTGATCTCTCTGAGGCTCCTGATCCAGCCAAATCTTTTCTTCTCTAAAAGCCTTCTTTAATGTCAGCAGAATGGGATGTGGAGACAGCTTTCTCAACAGCACGCCAAAGGGATGTGTTTGTGTGTTTTGAAATAAGGAGCCCACAGCCTGCAGTCAGGGCTTGTGATGGGCTGCATCCTCCAAGGATGGGAGCAGAAGCAGACCTGTAACACAGGAGGGAACCAAGGCATAAACATGAAGATGCTCACCTTCAGCATGTGCTGAAACACTCTCCTCTCTGACATCCTCCTGCCATCTTTCCTGCCATTAAGCCCCTAATGAATTTTTCCCTGGTTCACACCTCAGCAAGAGCGGAGGCAGCCATTTTGGGCTTCTTTGCACAACCAACGGTGCAGTTAAGTGGAGGACTGAGCAATGCAGAGAGGCCTTCCAGCTCCCGCAGTGGCAATGGTTTATTTTCCTAGTGAAGCACATCCTTGGTGGGTTTCCCTCACTTGACTTTTTGAGCCACTTGGTGCAGGAAGGAGGCTTAGGGTGATGCCTCCATAAAGGCCTGCTGGTTTTCAGCAGGAAAAGGCCAGTTTCAGAGGACGAGGTGGAGCAGAGAAACCTTCCTGGTGAAGCAACACTTCATGGAAGAGCTCCCAACAGAGGAGACAGGAGAAGATAACAGAGAAGCAGCCTGCATTAACGTGACACTTTGTGTGTGTGTGTGTGTCAGCCAGACTCTGCGCTCTGATGGAGATGGTAATAACTTGGTGTTGTTTTGTTTCCAAACCAAACACGGAGGAGACCTTTGAGATCAACTGGAAACCCTGCTGATGTCTTTAAAACACATCCATGGGAGGAATGCAGAGCATTCACCATAATATTTATTTTGCTCGGCATAACTGTCTTGTGGGAAGGGGAGGCCATGCTCATTAGCAGCATAAATATACCAACATGTGTTTTCAAGCTATTAATATGGTGGGTAATGTTAATGGAAATGTAATAGAATGAGATGATTTTAAAAGTATGAGATTTAGCACAGCCAAGAAAAAAAAAAAAAAGACATTAATGAAAGTTTAATGAGAAAATCAGCTTGCAGTAATTTTACAAGTAATGATTATTTCCTTGATTTGACTAGCCTGAATAGCTTTGTCTTTGCTGGGGTGCGCTTGAGAGGTGTGTGCTTGAGGACACAACAATGCATTACAGGCCACAGCTCTGACTGTCCTGGGAAAGAAACATGGTTTGGGGGTTCACCATCTGCCTAGATGAGAAGCAAGAGACCACCTTCTTTCTGCTGAAGAGTGGGGAAGGCTCTCAGATGTGCTTTGGCTGCTAGTTGCTCGTCATCTCATATCTCAGCCCTCTTGACCTGTCCTTGGAGTCGCCGACCCTCCTCCTTTGGAGCTGGAGCTGAGGCTCTTGACTTAGAGCACCTTGTCCTCCAGGAGCATGTGCACCTAATTAGACCCTCAGAACCAATTATACATGAGATCTTATTACTGTACACACATATATACTCACGCACACCTTTTAGAGTTTTCCTCTTTGCTAGGAAGCGACTAAGGCACTCACCCACCTCTGTGATGTGTTGACACAGGGAGACCATCACAGCTTTCCAGCAGTGAAGCTGATCTGGAGGGATGGGATGGTGCTATTTGAACTAAAAGGGACAGGTTCTCCCTAAGATCATGAGAGGGATTTATCTCACTTAGCCTGGGGAGCCAACAGAGCAGCTATCTCCACCTGAATGGGCCACTCAGCTCCCTTTGCTGCCAGTAAGGAGAGATGCGCACATTTAACTTCTAACCCGTCTGAGCTCTCTTGGACCTCTGCACTAGGAGATGTCGTGGTCCTTGGAGGTGCCTATTTGCCTTCACTGAGGATGATGCTGACCATATCAGGGCTTGAGATCTGCCCTGCAAACATGCTACGTGAATCCAACAGACGTGGTCAGTCCTCCCAAAATCCTCCTATGGAGAAATTGAGTGTATCTACCCACATCACTCTTCTCTGCTGACGGCATCAGAAATGCCTAGGCGCCCAAGCAAAGAGCAAGAAAGACGCAGTTTCAGGGAAGGATTGGGGTTATTTCCATACTGTACACTGTAGTTTCAGCTTAGGTAGATGAAGCAGCTTGAGTCTGCTTCATTACGCTCCGTGATGGGTAGAGAGGACACTGAGGCAGGAAGATATCTCCCTTGTCCAACAGAGGCAGTGTCACTGTGGTCCTCTGCTCGGATCATGTCTCCCTGAAACCCACATAAATCACTGTTTGAGAAGCTGTATCCATCCATGTAAGGTAGCTAAATTTGTATGTATCTGAAAGGACACTGCCCCAAAAGAGGCAGTTCTTGATGTTCCTGAAGTCTGACATCCAGAATACCTTCCCACCCTCTCTTGGTCCTGCAGATATCTTCTGTTGTTCTCAAATAGTCTCTGGCCCCCCATGAAAGGTTAGATCATGGCAGGAAGCCAGAAGAGAAATCCCCTGTGGCAAAGACTTTCTCCTGGATAAAGCTCCTGGTGCCAGCCACTGCTGGTACAAGATTGGTACATTTGGGACCAGAAGGGAGCTAATCGTCTAGTCTCTGCTCCTTGACAGAGTAATGGGACATTTCATTTCCCACACTGAGCTCAAAACTCCTTGCTGAGCTTGCGCATACATTTTGGGAGGGCATCCAACCGCTTTTTGAGGTCACTGGTGAGAAAACAAGATATGTGAGAGTATTCAGGAGCGGTGCTGTTGTGGTGTCCTCTTTTTTAGTACCAGTCACGCTTTGCAGCAAAAGTAAACTTAAGCCCTGTCAGACTTAAATGATTTGTTAATTTTGTGTGCGATGCTCTCTCCCCTCTGCTACTGCTCATTCGGACCAATGGTGAATGAGCCCCGACAAGGGCTGTGTGCTTTGGTAGGCTGAAGTCCAAAGCATGCAGTCAGCCACACTTTTCTTTTTTTGTGTTTTTCCGTTCAGGATTGAAAAAGGTTGAAGTGAAAACCGGAAGCCAAACCTTCATACCTGAACTGCAGTGACTGTAATACACCGAGATAGCTCCGACCACTTGGAAATTGTAATGCCCATGAAATCAAGTGGACACTTCTAACATTTGGGAGTCACCGGAGCGACTCTCCATCGTTGTATCTTCCCCAGAAGATTTATGCTCTCATTTGCTTTTGCTTGTTTTCTTTCTGGCATACTATGAAATTTAAAATTAAAGCTCTGCTCTGAGGGGAAAGGAGTGCAGGAGAAGTTAAAATTTATCTTCATGGCTAAAGCAGAAGGGAAAAATGCAGTGAAGCTATTGTTTGTCACCTGCCCTTTAAACTAGAGCATATTACTCTGAAAGGTGTACCACATTGCAAGGAACCTTTAGTGCCATTTGCAGTATTGCTTCAAGCTTGGTTGCTTGCAACTTAATTTCTCCAACAGTTCCTACTTACAAGCAAATTGCATATTAGGAAATAACACTGCAAACACGGATCATGCAGAAAAACTTTCCCGCGTCAGCAGTAGCAGCAGTCACAGAAGCATACGGAAATTGTGGGATTTTGCAGAGCTCTTGCCTCCCAATATAGACAGAGACAAAAGTGATCAAACAGTATGTCACCAACTGGTCAAAATTTTTTGCTGCCTCTCCTTTAAGTATTATTTTGGCGAAGTGTAATCCCACAGGATTTCATTTTACTCATTGTTACAGAGGAGGTAAAAATAGATAAGTTACTTTTTCTTTTTTCCTTGCATTTCACCAGGTGAATTTTCTATGAACTTGTTTGCTTTAGCTCCTGATTCTGCAGAGTGCTTAAACATGCTTTTAATACTCAACGGGTTATTAGTAGAATGTTTTGTAAACATTTTCAGGACAGAAAAATGTGTCTGATCTAAAGCCCTCTCTTTCTACAGCACTGGGAAACAAATGGAAACGTGGAACCTCTTCAATTGTTTGCTGCCGATAGCTTTTTTTAAGCAGAAAGTTGGACTTTGAAGCAGCAAATCTTGTCAGTGGGAGGTCTCTCAGCCAAATTCATCATTTACAATGCAGGTGTTTATATTTCTGCCAATTAGAGGTTTTTTTGTTTGTTTGGTTGTTTTTTTACAGCCAAGGAGGAGACCCCCTGCACCCACAGGGGGACCATGCAGCCACCCACGCTGCACAGCCACCACAGTGAGTCCCCACAGCCTTCCTCAAGGGTGAAAACTATTTCTTCCTTAAAATTTGAAAAAAAAAAAAAGAGTTTTTAGCTTTGAGCTCAAGCCATTGATTCCTTCAGTGAACAAGTGAAGTGGGTTGCTGGTAAGGGCAGCATTTCTTCCTTCTTAATCCATTTGAAAGAGGCAGGTAGCACTACCAAGCTGCTCTGCTCACAGGATTTATTTTTGTTTTCAGCACACTCTGAAGCTTCAAAGTGCCATGTAAGTATTATTAGGACCATGTTTTCAAGACTGTCCATTGCCAGCCTTGCGGCTGCATATTTGAGGATATTGCTGTCCTTTGTAAACATCCACAAAATTCATCTTGTGAGGCGTCATTACCCAGACACCTTTAAAAGATCTGGAAAAAATTAGCCAGTGTGATGCTTGAGCTCTGGGTGAGGATGCAGTGTTGCATGCCAAGCCCTGGGACATATTTCTTTAAGGTTGAGCACACTACGTGCTTAAGTCATTTTCTGAAGACTGAGAAGAAGTTGTCAAGGACCCATACCTCCTGACCTCCTCCCAGAGCATGGCGGGCAGGACTTCAGACTGTTTTGCGTGTGTTTAAATCCCTTTTCTGGAGATTCTGCAACTGGAGATATCTTTCATTAAACCACTGTAAAAAAAAAAAAAGAGCAGACAGCTTCCTTTTGGTCTCTGCCTTCACTCCATCTCTCCCAGAGCAAGGGCAGTGCTGCCTGACCCTCTGCTGTAGCCACTGGGCTGGGACTAAGTCCTGGTGATGGCCCACAGCCCCCTCCTTGCCCCTTTCCCTTCCTCTGCCTCTTTTCTCAACCAAAATTGTGCTCCCCTCCAGAAAAGCAGTGGAGCAGAACAGAGTGTTACCGGATCCTGTTATGCTGAGAGGCTCGAGGGTCTCAAAGAAGGCAGTGGGCAAGGATTTGAGGATTGATGGTTGGCACCCCAGATGGGTGCAAGCAGCAGGAAAAGAGCTCATTGTCATGTCCTTCACCTAAATCACCCCTCACGGATGTGCCCTGCCAACTGCTTCTTCCAGGGCCACACTTAACACGCCTGTCACCTTCAGGAGGAAAGACTTTGCAACCTGTACGGGATCTCAGTGTGCCAACATTCCTAATGCAGACATCGCCCTTTTTAATGGAGAACACAGCTGGGTACAGGCAACCACGAGGGACTTCAGACAGACCTGGCTGGGGATGCAAAACAGCTCTCGTAAGCAACTGTACAAAGAAACTGGTGCAGCTCCATGTCTGAGCGAGTCTGTCCTGCTGAGATGTAAGACAGAGACGTAGAAGAGGCAGGTCCTGCTAGCACAGCGCAGCCCTGTACCTCTATGCCCTTCTGAACCACAGCTACGTCACATCCCACCGCACTGGAGCGGTGGACTTGTGATGGCACCCAGCCCTACAGATTGACTCCCACTTGCAGGAAACATTTCAAACAGGGCAAGACCTGGCCCTCTCTTTTGCCTGATGGCATTTTTCACCTGTAACCTTCACAACTCTGTGTCTGCACTTGCAAAACCTTTTCTCTGTGCACTTGCACCTCTCCCTACTCTCCTGTACCCCAGCAAAGAGCTGGAGGTGGCATCAGTTTTATCTCAGCTTGCATTTTGATCCCAGGTAGAAAGAGTGTGTAAAATGCAAGGCTGACCTTCTGAAAATGAGGTCAGGAATTACTGCTCTCTTGTATTTAACTTCTGATTCACCATATGGTAAGAAGATAAATTAGATAGGTTAATTAGGAAGCCCTGGAATTCTGTTCATCATTGCGCTATGCACTCACAAATACGTCTTGCCTTTAGGACCCTGAATATGCTGACACACAGTCTTTTCTGCATGCCAGCCTAACGGCATCTCCATCACAATAAAGGAGCGGGAGGGGGAGACGGTTGGAGTAGCCAAGCAAATCAGGAAAAACAACCAGCTAAATTGAGTGCTTTCTAATCTAATGCATTTAAGTCATACTCAATAAAGCTTGCCAATGATTCTTGGCCTCTCTGCTGCAAAGATCACAGAGGCATCTGATTAGAATAATGAGAGTCTTCTAAAAATCCTCTTTTAAAAAGATTTTCATTCAGGATGGGCAGCACAAAAATGTTCAGAATCATCCTTTTGTGAAGGGAACATTCACCAACCTCGCTCTACCCCAGAAGTTCTACTGCTTTCTCCCTGCCACAAGATAGAAAACCCATCAGCAAGTCTTTTCTTCCCTGCCAAAAGTAAATAGGTGAAACAGAAATAGCTCTAGTCAGACCTGCATTCAAGTCATTTTCTAAAGTACTTTTGGGCTCTGAAGTCCAAGCACAGCTTGTTTTTTTTTCTTTTTTTTTTTCTTTTTTTTTTTTTCAATTTTTTTAAATCCAAGCCCAGTTTTAGATAATAGCAAAAGTGGTCATACGTTGAAGGGTCCCCAGGGACCTCATCCCTGGGCAAAGTCTGGATTTCATACGTATGTTATGTGACCCACAGTAACTTGTCCCAGGTAAGGTTCTTAGGGATTGGGAGGTGAGAGTGGGCAACAATTTGAGGAGAGATTAGGAACATAACAAGCAAACGGGTAAGCATGGTGTCACATCATGGGCAGAGGGTCAGAGCAAATCTGTGAGATGGGTGGTTAAGAGGAGAGATCTTTTTTTAAGAGGAATTTAAGTTTTGCATCTGACTCTTGTGAAAGCCAGACCAGATGAAACCTTGATTATGTGTTGTGAGAGAGTACAAATCATGCAAAACATGCTTTGTTTGTGGTTGTCTGCTTGCTCGCAGAAGAACAACTCCACGGACTCTGTGCATCCGCACTGCATCTCTGTTTATTCCCAGGATTCTGAATTTTCCACTTGCAGGATAACTGGTGTCCTTGCCAGAAAACTGCTTTCTTGGTCAGTCTTGGTCAGGCTAATGCTCCAGCACTGGAGATGTTCTCTAGCGGGTTCACCTCACTGCTTCCCCCAACATCTTGGCGGAGCACATCGGCCAGAATAATGGTGTGAATGAGGTGCCCCACCTTCCAGTTGAGGTGGGAGAGGGTTGCGTTTGTGTGTTGCATTTCACACATGGTGTGAGATCCAAGAACCTTTTCAGGGTCTCTCCAACTACGCCTGGCATTAGCCACTGAGCGAAGTTTTGCTTGCGGCAATGAAGTTCAACGTACCTTCTCATGTTGCAGTCCAGCTACACCGGACTGCAGCCTGGAAGGATCAGAGGACATGTGGTGTAGGAGATGTTTCTGTCCAAGATATACGTATGGGTGTGGTGGCAGAAGAAGCAATTCACATGGGGGACAAGGGGAGGAATGGGTGGATGTTCAAGAAGAGATCCACACTGGCTTTCCTAGCCTCACCCAGCAATGGGCAGGGAGGCAATGATGGATACAGCAATGCTCAGGGCCTCTTCCTACCGTGACCTCTGAGGAGGTCACTCTCAACTGGCAGGGTGTGATAATCTCCCTTTTCTAATCTGACTGCACCTGCCCTATCTGAAGCCCCCTGTTCTCCCTCTCTGTGGAGCATCTGCCAGGATGGTGCTTCTGAAGAACTGCTGTCTCACCAGGAGACATGGGAGGTGATCAAAGCTGCATGGTCTCTAGTCTTCATGCTACATCCACACCACTGGAAAATCTAGTTGAAGATGAAAGCCTAAGAAAACTGAGAAGGCACAGAGAAGATGTAGTGTCAAAACAGACTGGACTCATACTAATGCACGGGGAGAGCCCATGATATCAACCAAATTCTTCAATTGTATCTACAGTCCTCATGAACTGCTCACAATTTCTTTGGAATATTGGACAGGAAAGAAGATGTGACTTGTGATATTTAATACCTGGAGAACCACTGAGCTAACTCAGATTTGCAAACACATTTGAACTGAGCAAAAAAACATTCTTGAAATTTGGTGCCAGATTCTGCTTTTATTTCCTCTGGTATAAAGGTTTCAATGCAGCGTTAATGCTCACTGGTTTTACTGGGAATTAGGCTGTCAACTTTAGTGTCACATACGGTATTTTGTTGTACCAACAATTGGGTGTTTACAGGCATGCAGTCTTATGCCTAAGGCTAGCTTCTGCCAAGTAGCAGGCATTTGCACATATGGTGCAGATTCCCTGTAAACAAGGAGCTTGGATGGAATAGCAGAGAACTGGAAGGCTGCACTGAGGTCTGACGGTACACTGCAGAACTGCATTTTCTCCCTTGCTTGTTCCACCTTGGAGCCATACAGCAATGCACTACCTGTAACCATTACCTGCAGTGTGTCCCATAGAAAATAACTTCTACATCCTGCTTATGAAATTCAATTAGCGCACAATTCCTCCTTTAGGATGTTAAAGAATATATAGGGAACCTGTTTCTGGTCTCCAGCTGATGCAGACACTCAGTCTTACATGTCCAGTATAAAAGAAATCTGCTCCGATTCCCTAGCTGCTTCTTTGTTAAGTGCTCTTTTGCAGTGCCCATGAAGTCTCTGATTATTTAAAATAGCTAAAAAATAGCTGTGGGTTAAGAGCACTTGAACCTTTCATACTCTTGGAAGAGTAACGCAGAATACCTGAGGTTCATCATTCTGTTCCTGATCAGTATAATCTTTTACAGTGTTGACGATAGAATATCAACTAGACCCAGGGAAGATGACTACTCACAAGTAAGCTGTTGAAATAAAAACCCATTAAGTAAAAGGTTTGGGCTTCATTTAGTAATGACCTTCATCAGCTGAAATGTTTTTATATTTTAAGTGAATTTATGAGTTATAATTATTAGTGATCTCCAAGACAGTGATCAGAGAATGCATTTTGGATGATGCAAACAGTATAACCACAAAAGAAAGCACTGAATGTCTCAGACAATCAGGCAATGTTCCTTTTGTTATCATTAAATGTTATCACCTTCCTTGCTTCTTAACACGTGTGTCACACTTCAGACTTTGACATCTGCATGCCACCACCCCATCACTATTTACGGTACAGTCACACCTGCCATAGCAATGGTGGTTTTGAAAACGTTTTACCTGACTTTTAGCAGATGGACATTAATAGGATATTTATTTACAGAATAAAATTAAATCGAAGCTGCATCTTCATGCATAATTTACATAACCAGCTTTGTTCTGAGCTGGTGAGCTGTTTTCTCCAGTGCTTGGGACCCTTCAGTCACAGCTGCATCAAAGAAACAGCCACTGAGAATGGATATTAAACAATTTCCTAAAGCTAGAAGTCTTGATGAGAATCTATTATCCCATATTAGAAACCCACAATTTCTCCGGACACTGCCATAAGATCAAAGATGTACGTTAGAGCTTTGGCATAGCCCATAATCAAAAGAAAGATGTTCAATTTGTATTTACAAAATATGTCTGTCAATTAGACTTTTCTAAGAAAAATGGAAAGTTCTGTGAGTTTACCTTTTGCACCCAAAACAACAATGAAATCTATTAACCCAGAGGCACAGAAAAGTTGAAAAAAGCTAAACCAGGTATATTTACAATGAGCTTGGTGAGATTTGGTTGTGCTATTTGTGCTGCATAACCACAGTGCTCCGTCCTGCTCATCCTCAGCTCAGCAGCAGTTTTGCCTCTCTCCATCACCTGCAGAAGCCACCTCAGGTGGCCATGGTCCTAAAGCAATGTTTTCACTTAGGAGCCTCCATTTCAGTGGAATGACACCACTTTGGAAATGTGGTAGTGTTTTAAAGCTGCCTGCCTTAACACCAGTGAACTGCCTTTGTAGGTAGCAATTTCTTCCTGCAGCTTATCCAAAGAGATGCTCCCGCTTGTCCTTCACATCTCACTGCATGAATACTGTGAGCAGTCTGCGCCCAAATTTGAATGTCAAAAAAAGATGACTAGCCCCATTTCAACACAAAGGCTGAGTGAATGACTTCCACCATATCCTGCACTTAAAAGGATGATCAAGGCTAATTCTGTGAACTGGGACCTACACTGGGAAGATCACACCAGGTTGCTGAGAACCCAGATGGTCTCCACCGCCACAGAGAGCGTTGGCTTTGGCAAGTGCCACAGCTTCTGGAAAACATCCCCAGCTTCATGAAATCACAAGCAAAACTCTGGGAAATCTGTCTTCATTGGTAAGCCAGGGCTCAAAAAAGCTCAAAACACTTTGAAAAAATTCCTAAGCTCCTCTTTAGGGATGGGAGGACAGAGAGGGGTTGCTAAGATAAATGCAAAAGGCCAAGCTGGGTGTTATATGAAGACAGCAAAAAAACAGCTGTTTTAGATTACCTAAGAAGAAACAAGAACAGGAAAGTCAGCATTTGCAGAGCCCAGCTACAGGCTATAATCCAATTTAGAGGGAAGCAAGAGGCTGATAGCAACCTTGTGAAAAACCCAGCTTTCCAAAAATAGTCCTGAAAAATGAGTAGCGTAAAAATAAGGAGCTAATCAGAAACAATAAGAAGGAGAGAGAGAGAGAAAGTTTACCTCTCTGCAAAAGGCGAATTATGCAGCATAAGAATGACATCTGTCTGTTTCAAACCAGAATAGCTATCAGTTTCCAGGAACTTGCAAATCAATCAACAGGCAAGGCAAAAAAAAAAAAAAAAAAAAGAAGCATACCTCATTTTCTTCCAAATCTGCCTAAATGTTATGATAATTATCAACTTCTCCCTGTAAAAACCTACTGCTGCATTTTTCCTGCATATTTACTTTAAATAAGCTACAGGAGCTGTGTACACAGCCCTCCTCACCAGCACCCACCTTGAAAGGGGAGGCAGGACAGAGACCTGTGGGATACTGTGGTGGCCCCACTGAAGGTAAGGAAAAGAGGTTAGTACCACTCTCCTTGGGGCATGGAGCAAAACAAAGAGTGGACAGCACTTAGGGCTGTCCCCAAGTAGTCCTGTGACACTCCACAGGCAACTTGGCCCAGTCTCACCATCCATGCTCTTGACATTGAATAACAGATCGATCAACACTCATGGAGAACGAGTGATACTCACAATCACCTGCTTTCTCCCATCATCTAGAAGCAATCCTCCACGGTTCCCACCAACTCATTCCAGTTTGTAAACAAATAAGTGCAGATTCGAGATTTGGCACTTTGTGGGATTTTAAGAGTTTGCTTATCACAGTCCTGTGCAAGATCAGGTGCTGTAATTACTGCCCAGCACAGGCATTGTTATGTCAGTGCATGAGAGGTTTGAGAAACCTTTAAAGCATGAATCAATTCAATTTCTCAAAGAAAGATGCCAAAAACATACACTGGATCTAGACTTTTTAGAACCAGGAAAATCAAAGATCCAAAGAAATGATCAAAGCACAAAGGGCTCACAAAACCTAATTCCCCCAGGAGTACCATTAGCCTTCAGGAGAAGTAGCATTTTCCCCTGAGGATCCTACATGGGTTCCTGACAGTTAAGCTCTGCCTGGACTAACTCAAATTTACTCAAAAAGCAATAATTTCTCCTCACAACAGAGAGATCTGAGTCAGCTGCTTAACAAAAGCATCTCACACAAAACACAAAGCTGGGGACTGAGGCCAGCAGCACAAGCTCCCAACCTCACACCCCTTCATCACCCTGAGCTCGTAACCTGGTGAAGCATCTCCTCCACCCAGGGCTGCCAAGCTGCTCTCTCAGAGGGTGGGATACATCTCCTCTAACTCAGAGAGGTCCAGACAGAATGCCAAAGTCAGGTCTAATTTCCTTCAAAGCAATTATAGAAGCAATAGAGAGAAGCAGAAACCACCAGCTGGTGACCCAGCCCATCCTAAAACTGATGTATAAGAGAGGTCATGTAAACCATGTTCTGAAGGTGCATATTTCATCCTACAGACTAGAAAGGAAGCCCAGAGTGGCTAGCTGAGATCTGAATGTCTCGTCCTGGACACCCAATGCTAGGTGAGATGACTCCTCCCAGGCATCTCGTGGAGAGCTGCAGACCTGTGTGTCTTTCCTGCCCACTTACAGGTGCACGCCAGGAGTTAGTGCCCTGACCACTGGCAAAGGAGGAGTGTATTTCCAACATGACACAAATCACTTTGTTAAATATTAAAACATGACCAAAGCTTTTCACTACCCCTACTCCCCTCTGGAGCTCAGCTTTAGGGTCCTCGTAGACACCTCCCCACCTCTTTTAACAAATATATCATCAAAACACAGTGAGGGGGATACTACTAGGAGAAAAGAAATGCATTTGAAGACACAGATGCATGAGCATGTTCTCCACCATAGGACTGAGGTATTTATCTACATATAGTTATAATCCTGTCTTTAAGCAGGAAGAACTTTTTGTCTGCACATCGTCCCGCTAATGGCCATCCTTCCAGGCCTCTTCTTCTCGCCTGGTCCTTACGCCCAGCCCTTCCTTCCCCTGCACTGCTGAGAGCCAGCCCTTTGCCTTTAACTGCGAGAGGAGACTTGCCTCAGCATCTTGAAACCCTAACAGCAGAAGAAAATGCTCTGTACTTTAAGCCTCTGAAATAAACAGTCATTACTGGTATTCGGCCTGGTGTTTTCTGAGTGAAACACAAGGTGAAAGATAATTCATCCTTTAAGTAATTTGGTGCCAAATCACTTAGAGACCTATAAACTATAGTGACAAGATGTTTCTTGGGTCCTGTTGCAAAAGGTAAACCTCACGATAACCTTTCCTTTGCTTTACAATAACACTCATACAATTACATCGCAGAAGTCTGCTTGCGCCTGTCTTGTTCGATTACCTAAAGACTCCAGTATTCTGCCTGAAAGATTGAGACAATTTGCACTGCATCAGGGATGTCCTAAACAGAGAGCAAAATGCGTTTCCAGACATGCTGGCCACACAATGGAGACTAGACCCGATTTTTAAACATGAGCATACCAATAGGCTCTCTGTCTCCTTGTGACAGAAGATCACTGTTTATTGTGTGAGCATATACACATCCAAGTACCAACTTAAGCCACGGAACAGCCTCCAAAAGGCTGCTTTTGACAACGTACTTGCTTTCTATGGACCAGCTAAAAACCTGCCTTATTTGGCCATTCAAGAAATTAGGAGAGACCTCACTGCTATGTGTAAGAGATGTGGTCCTGTTGCCTGCTCCATTCACTCCTATGACCACACCACGATGTCTGGAGTAGGGATTCTCCTTTATTCATCAGCACTTTGTAGCAGAGTATGCCCTTGGATTATGAGCTGGGACACACCTCTCTCGCTGTAATCTTCTTGTCCCCCAATCCCAGGCTACAATTGCATATGACAGTTCCGCAGTTCACCCCTGCAGTGGTGTCTCCCACAGCCTGAGCAACCACATGAGTGGGGCACCTCTTTCCTTTGTCTCCCCCTCCATCATAGGTGAGCCGTCAGTCAATGGGTCAGTTCTGCTGAAAGTAGCTAATGATGAACTGCAGGTGTTCCACCAGCTGGTCTGTATGCAAGACAGTACAGTGGCTGCTAAGCAGCGCAAGATGCAAAAGTAAAGATGAAGAAAGAACATGTCAAGGGGACTGCTGAGTTCACACCAGTTAGTTAAAAACAGAGATGGGAAATCATCAAAAATTCAGACAAAAAAAAAAAAGCTCTGCAAGAACTAGATGTAAAACTCCCAAGAGAAGAAGCAGCAGGATCAAGGAGCAGAGCAGGCCAGCCCTTCCCCACCAGCCTGACAGTGGTCTGGCCAGCAGGGACCCACCGGGTGACTGAGCAGAGCTGGCGAGAGTGTCGGTGCTCAGCCTCGCAGTGTGCTTGTCCCAGCCCATTCTTCTACATCTGGCAACAAGTTGGTGTGTATGGTCCTGCTTTCAAGTCTCCAAGCCCAATGCAAGGTTTCAGAAAGACAGCTCAGGCTCACTACACTTCCCAGGGGCTTCTGTTGCCCAGGGGCAGGGCATTGCCCTTTTCCTTGCCCTGTGATACCACTAAAAATATCAGTGTTCTTCCAGGCTACAGTGCTGTTAGCTCCATAACTAAATGTGATTATTTGCAGACAAAGACACAGTTTCTGGCCTCAAAGAAATGCTTGTCCCAAAAACCACCAAAGTCTACAGGAGTTTCCCTTTTGGCAGCAAGCTGTAAATAAGACAAAAAGCAGTCCTTCATATACACACCGCAACCTAAAAGAGCGATTTATCAGCAAATAATAATCTCACTTGAAATCAGTAAGATTATTCAAGTGTACCAAAACAAGGCCATTTGAGAAGAATTAAGCCTAATTAAGGTACAAAATAATGAAGGCAATTTACAAATAACTGAGGCGGAAGGGGACGTGCTGTTCTGGTGGGCTGTGTTTGCTTTATGATCCTGTTATAGTCTGAGGCAAGAGACAGCTTCTGTTCCGAGGAAGAGCTTTAAACAAGGGAAAATGACAACAAAATAAGTGAGAATGTGGGAATGGGAAAAAGAAACAACAAGAATATGTTAGAGGCCAATTTTAATGGAGAAGGGCATCTATCTTCCATTTATCTGTGTATATCTGTGTATATATCTATTTATCTGTCTGTCTATCTATCTATCCATCCACAAGAAGTGCAGAAAGCAAATCTGTCTTAGCTGGTTTCTACAGAACAAGTAATATTTCCATTCTAAAAAAATCAAAGGAAGTTTTTAGAGAAAACTCCAATGTCCTATAGTTGCACTATTTCTCCTTAAAGAACATATAAAGTATTTACTATGGTTGCACTAGCATACAGTGCCTCATGGGACATACAGTTTGTTTTTCTGTGTCCCATTGTCTTTCACGGACCTGTCTCTTCCAGGAAACTACATTTTCCATGTGAGAGGGAAGGCTGGTGCATGGCAGAAGACACAGTCCAGCCGTTGAATGTGGCCAACCATAGGAAAGGGACCACTGGGGACCCAAACTCAGCTCCCAGCTGGGTTCCTTATTTTCAGGAAGTGCCCGCTCCTCCGAAAAGTATGGCCAACCTAAGGTACCTCAAATCAAGTGTGAAAAGCATGAAATGTGTTTTGAATATGTAGGCCTTATTATCAGAAACTTCAAAAAAAAAAAAATGCTGAAAAATATGTTTTCCTGACACTAGGCAAATTCATGAATCACCCACACCATGTTATCAGAAGGTGAAATACACCTAAATAATAAGAAAGCTTCAGAATAACACCATGTTCCCCAGATGTTTTTGTTTGTTTGCTTGTTTTCTTCAGGCTCTACTGGGATTTTATTAAGTTCCCTGAAACAAGGAGAGATGCTTTCCAGGAAACTGAACTAGCAGGTTTAGCACCAAGCTTCACATGTCTCCAAGCTGATACTCATTTGCCGGCTTCTGTCCTGCTTCTTCATACATTGGGAAAGTGATGCTAATGAGCTCTTTTTCCAGCATTTCCATTTGAGCTGTAATGGCTGACACAGTGTTTTTCACAGCATTCAGCTGTAGCTTCAATTTCTTGTACTCTTCCTGGAAGAATTTCCTGTCATCATGGAGAGCGTGAAGGCCCTCTCTATCCCCAGGGAGACGGTTCTCTCTCAGAAAGACCTGGAGGATCTGGTATAAGTTGTAGAGAGCCTGGAGGATTTCATAACCATCCTGCGTGCTTGGGGCAGTCTTAGTCTCATTCTGGGTTGGAGTTGTGCTCTCCGCTTTAGCTTCATGTTCCTGCTGGGGAGCCGGGCCAAGGTTACCTTCTTCTTCAGCTGTGATAGTTTCGGTGTCCTTCTGAACTGAGCTGGCATCTTTGCTCTCTTCATGGACAACAATGGCTTTTTGGTCTTTCCAGATGGTGGGAACAGTTTTATTCTCCTGCTGGAAAACCTCTAAGACTCTATTCTTCTCCCTGACCGCCTGGAGAGCTTTGTTGCCTGGGCTGACCTGCAAGCCTAAGTTCCTCTCTTGGAAGAACGGGAACAGCTTGTTATCCTTCTGGAGGTTTTGCTGGATGGCATCATTGTAAATAACCTGGACAGCTTTGTTCTGTGACTGGAGGCATTGCAGAGCCTTGTTTTCTTCCCAGAGCATCCTGTTTTCGATCCGGAGGACTTGGTTTTCCTCCCAGAGTGCTCTGTTCTCCTCCCAGATGCTCCACTCATTCTGTGCCTTCTTGCTAAAGAGTTTCAGCTGGGGAGCAAAAGGTGGCTGGCAGTACATCTCATTCACCCATTTACCATCAATAAAGACAAACGTCTCATCCATTAGTTTCATCCGTGGGACAGCACAATCTATTTCAGGCTTTGTACACTGCATGCTCTGGTTTGTCAGATCAAACGCAGACATAGCCTTCCTTCAGTAAACTGAGGGAGGCTGTGAAAAGACTTCTTTCAGGACTTCTGCAAGAGGCCACTGACCACTGGCGAGGAGTAGATGGCACAGAAGCTGGAAATGACACAGAAGCTGAAGAATCTTGATTAGGACTGAAAGAACAGGGAACACCAATGCACAGAATTACTACCAAAAATTGAGGTCAGAATTAAATTACTTTACATGACAGGAACAAACAAATAACTCAGTTCCCACAGCTGACTGTGTTACCGTTTTGACATTGGCAAGTAAGGAATACACCAGAAACACAGTTTACAGAAGAGGAGAAAATTGGCACTGGTGGATAAAGCAGCACTATGGCAGCACCACTAGCTTTGGTATAAGAACTTGGACTGTCCTTTCATCTCTACCTTATTTTTACAGACATGGAAGGGCATAAGATGTAGAAGTATCTTGCATTGCAGGATAGCCCATTCCCTTCTGAATAACATAGAAATAATTTAAAAGATGTTATGGGGCTGAAATGAACTTTTCAAAGGTGCCTAGGAAGACTTTCTTAATGGATGGGTGAAAAACCTCCGAAACTGGCCCTAAGAGCATCTTTTTCTTGTTGGTTCTCAGTAGCCTTTGTTAACAGGATGCCACAAAATCATGGTGGCAGTTGTGCTCTTTAATCTTAAAATCCACAGAACTCTGAACAGGGAGAGCACCAAATGATATAACATACAGAAATAATTAAAAATCCAAACCACAGCACCAGACCATTAGGACCAGGAGAGCTCTGTTGCTCTTCACATATTTTTCTAAGAAGTTCCCCTCACTGTGTTCTAAAAACTGTCACAACCCATAGGTAATTCTCCATCTTTCCTTCTCATTTCTCCCCAGTAACTCTGTTCTCGATATCCTTTGATAGCTCCATTATTCTTCTTGCTCTGTCACATTTGCAACAGTGATTGCTCATCTCTTTCCTACACTCCTTCTGCCTCTTTTTCACATGAGCAGAAAGCCCTCTCTTTAAAATCCACACTTCTGGGTCGTGCCGCCAGTGCTTCTTATTTCAGTTCTAGAAACCTTAGACTCATCTGCTCAACACACTTCCCTCCTTCTTTCTTCCCAAAATGTTGCTGCTTAAATCGCCTTCTAGTCATGGGTAAGCCTGAGCAAATGAAGGATTTCAGTCTTCTTGCATGAATTAAAAAAAAAAAATAAATTGTGCCAAAAAGGTCTTATTTCCTGCAGTTCTTACAAAAATTACATTAGTGTGGTTTTCACAATCAAGTCATATGAAACAAGGTTGAACTATTTTTTGAAACCAAATTGTTGATATTTTGAGAGTTTCTTTTTACCTAAGTCTGTGTAGTGTTTCAAAAAGCATAATTGTGCCCTTTTTCTAACTAAAAAACGATAGGCTGGCTGTCAGATTTCACCCAGGTCAAGCCCTCTCCCTCCCTGAAGTCCCTTGGTTGCTGTCTTGTCCCTTGTGGCATCCAGTGCTGGCTTATGGCTGGTGAGGAGAGTTGGACCTTGATGAATTTTGCCTCTGTGACTCTTCGCTGAGCGTTAGGGTGACAACCACGGCTGATCTCCTTGTGCCCTCCAGCTCTGCCAGGACACTGTGAACCCTCGTCCTGCTTTCTCCCACGGCCTCTCCTTTCCGCAACCTGTGCTCTCCACCACACTTCTGCCTCTCTGGGCTCCTCCAGGTTGCTTCTGGGATCCACCACCCCGAGCTGCTTCTTTCAGCCCCTTCCCAAGCTTGTCTGAAAGCTCAGAGAAATACCGATCACATTTGAAGTCCAAAATCCCTTCTTGCAGGAGAAGGCTTTTTGGCAGTTACAATATGGGTCTGTTTGCAATAACACTTGATTTTATTGCATAGGGTCTCTGCCTGACTTTCAGAGCTGTCTTCAGCATCACCATCTGGTTTATCTCACATCAGACTAGTGTTTTTGTAATATCATTCCTCTGCTAAAAGGGATTTCCCACTGTTTAAAACAACCTGCCAATTTCAGAGTTTACTGTTTCCCCTTACGTTGTGTTTGGAGCCGTATATTGCTCCCTGCCTCGCACAGACCTGTCAATATTCCCTTGGGGTGCCCTGGTGCCGATGTTCCCACCATCAGCCCTGGGATGGGGAGCTAAATCAGCCACAGGAGGAACTGATCCCGAAACATACAGATGAGAAAAGGAAAATAGCCAGCACCATAAGCCAAGACCCACCTGCCAGTGAGTTTCGTGGGCAGGCAGCTAGAGTTGCTAAAGCCACTTCATTTAAAGTGTTTACGTGGCATGTTTTCAGGATAAACAGAAGTGTGTAATATATACAGCATTGAAGGACTTTATCTTGGGGAAAATTAAACTTGGCAGCATCTCCGTCAGCTCTTTTGCACTGCAGGGGAGATGTCAACCCAGGCTTCCAGGGGGGACATTTCAAGTTTTCCCACCTCCCTTATCATATTCCCAAATTAAAAAATCCTGCAAAAGGGAAGATGGGATGGGCAGGCAGGGCTGGGGGAAGCCATATGGAATCAAGCGGATTTGGGTATTTCGGCAGCTCTGAGTTACGCACTGGCACATGCTCACCTGCTTGTTGGAGCCGATGCTCTTCCCTCTCCCTCTCCCCTGCCAAGCAGCCCGGTCCCCGCTTGGTTTTTCAGCCTGAGGTCCTGCTCTGGTCGGGCAAGCAGGTGGCCAGCCGAGGCATCCTGGGGACACAGCGGTGACAGGGGACAAAGGGGACTGACTGTGATGCCAGCACCGAGCCCCAGAGCCAGCCCCACCCCAGCCGGGGCTGGGCGCTCCCACGCACCCTCCTCGCAACGCGCTTCTGTGCTTTTCCCAAGGGTCGCTTTTGATTTTTCCCAGCGTTGTGCATTTGGGTTATTTCTCATGGAAATGACCTTTCCAATAGCACAGCTCTCATGCCCTTTCTTGAACCCAGGCTTCCCTCTGCCTTTGATGCTCACAACCGAGAGCAGCTTAGATGGATTATCTCTGCATCACACTCTTTAAAAACAAATTTTGTTTTTATTCTGAATCTTCACATTAAATCTCTTGCTGAACTGATGCTGATACATTCAAAAATCACTTCCTCATACGCTCTGTGACAGCTGACGTTATTTTCGAAAGACAACGTGGGTTTGGAGCTTTTCTTTGACTATAAGCTAAAGAACAGACTATCACTGAACCCTATTAAGAAGAAAATAGAATATGTAGGGCATCCATGCATTACAAGTTTAGATATTATTTGAAGCAGCTCTTCCCACTACCATGTCTTTATGTTTCTAATAATCTTTTTCTTATTTGCTGCCTCTTTAAGATGTGGATTTTATTTATTTTTTTCTAATCAGGGTTCCTGAATAATAAATACAGCAATTAATTTTTTTTCCAGTGAAAATTACCAACTTGACATCAGCCCCAAGGTGACTGTTATTGCTTTAGGAAGTTGAAGGTATAGTTCACCTTCAGTGTTATGCAAAGATAATAAACTCTGGCATAAAATTCTCCTCTGTAATTCCTTCCTTGTTTCTATTTCATCTAAAACAACAACAAAAAAACATCACAGGTTACTATGGCAACTCCCCAGGGAGCATTCTCTTCTGTTCGAGTTCCAGGATCCTGCAACGGAAAGCAGGAAAATATCTTCTGAAGAGAAAAAAGATTTCATCATGGGGTGCTTGTGCTTGGCCTTCTATCAGATGGGAATTTCAGGATGCTATCCAGGTGCAGCAGCTCTCAGGAGAGGTGGCTGAACTTCTGAAGACCTGAGGCTGTGGACCACTGAAGCAGACCTTGGATGAAAGCTTTAAGGTCTAAGAGCTGACTGGAAACTGATTTAGCAGAGACAAGCGCAACGTAGGACTGATCAGCAGGCAAAGCCTGCTTAATCCACAGCTATTGAGAACTAAGTTAGCAGTGCACCTTAACCTTTTCGTATGCAATATTTTCCTGAAAGTTGGATAAAGTTCTTCTGGCAAGTCATTTCTTTGCTGAAAGTTGTGACTTCAAATATTAATATGTTGGGATCAAATTTAGTGACTATCATCAGACGTGCTTACACATGTGGAGACATACGTCAGAATTGGAAATGCTGCAGCTGTTCACGGCAGAATTTTTCGTAACAGCTACAGTGATCTCTGAGCTAAACTCTCCAAAGGACATAGATGTCATTCACAAAACTACTAAGGCAGAAATAATGCTGAGTGTGTTCCCCTCCCTGCCAAGAGACAAGTAACCCCTGCTCTGTAAGAAGGATTTGAACCAACCTCCCAGCTGAGTGCTTTGTCCACAGCTTCAGACTATTCAATTTCTCCATATGAAGCTGTTTCACAATCCAAAGAACCCAATATTAATTGGAACCAAAGCCATATTCCCCATCTCACCTGCACACCATACACCAGGCTGTGCAGCTGACCTTGCTCTCCTTCTTCTCAGAGATTGTCCGGTTCTGGAAAGGATCCAGTGGGAGAGTCTGGATGATCACCCCTCCACACATACACACAATATTCTCCAGTTTGGAAACTCAGCTCCATGCTGGGCTGTGAGAGGTCACCAGCTGGTGCTGGGCTGGAAAAGGAGGGAGAGGAAGGTCTAAACTGCTGCCATGAAGATCTTGTGGGAAGGATCCTGGAGACCTCGTCCCAACCTCCTTCCCGTTATGAATGGTGGCATGTACCTACAGCAAAGCTCAGACCTTTCCTTCCTTTGCTTTTGGGCTTAAAAACCCTTCTAAAGTGCCTGCAATCAAAACAATCTGCTTTTTAGTAAAAGCATAATATTTCTTCTCTCTTCTCTTTTTATAAATGATTTAAAATCCTAAAACTTTATTTTATAAAACCAAAGGAATCCACTTGCACTTTCTATCACCCCAAACACGTCTGTGCTTCTGAGACGCCTGCCTCTGTTCATGTCAGCCCAGGCTGGTGACCCCACACTGATCCCCTGTTCTCCGGGGCATTATGCCTTCATGCAAATCCCACTGAGTCACTAAAAAGTTTCTTGCATATCTGAGTGATCTTAAATCATCTCCTGACCCAAATAACTGGGTAGGGAGTAAAAATGATGTTTTGACAGATTTTGTGGCGGTGATGTGCCTGGAGTGATATGTCGGGGTTGTATACTGCCCAGGAAGAGCTGAGCGGACTTGGTCAGCAGTGTGAAATTAGTAACAAAAGCCTCCAGAGCAGGTTTTTTCAGACTGACAAGTGGCTCGAGGGACACACCTCTGTCACCATCTATTCGGACTAATTGCCCTTACAGGGACCGCGTCACAGCACTGCTGCCAATGTGCCTAAGTAACCCTCAAATGCACACTGTTCTGTAAAAACAATCTCTGCATGCCCGTGCCAACACTGGCTAGGATAGCCGGGTCAACTGAGAGCTGGAATAAGAGGTGGAAATACCTACTTTTATACATCACCTCTGGTCCTAATTTCTTTTGGGACACTGAGCAAGCCATCTGTTTCCTTACCGCGTTTCCTCAAGCATGCAGTGAGCTTGGGATGCTGACTTCTTGATGCAAGCTGTCAAGAGAAGCTAATTCTTATTTATACAGCGCTTTGAGCATGAAGAGCACTTTGGTAAAGAAGCCCTATGCACCGGCCTTGTTTATCTGCACGACTGTAATACACACAGTGTTCACAAGTTGAAACAAAACATTTGATGTTTGCTAGTAAGTGACATCTCACAGAGTTGTCAGGCTTTGAGTTGTTCCACCTCAGATCTCATTCTCACCTTGCCTTCAGCCTACTTCAGCTATGAATATTTTCAGTAAACATATCAAAACCACGTGCAGTGTGTTGGTCAACTCTAAGCCACTGCCTGTCAATGCTATTCCTTTTCATTGTGTCTCTGGGATGTATATCACTCACGATCCTTGCCAACAAAATGCTTACGGCCCAAATTACTGTACCATTCTCCTATTTGTCTGACCAAACTTTACAGAGCACTCCAAGTTGCTGAAAAAACACTCTAGTTGTTTATTGTTGAATAAGTGCTAACAGTAATAATCGGAGGAGCACTTGTTTTTGGTGTGAAGGGAGCGGGGACAAAAGGGTTGAGCATAGACTCATGCTGCAATGTCCTGCAAACAGGTGCGAGGTTTGGGAGTCGAGGGCATTTCACCCAATTTTCAAGGCAGGGGTTCTTCTAACATGACAAACAGCACCCAGAGGGGAAGTCTCACTGGGTGAGAGGAAAAGTTGGCAGCTTCAGTTTTGATTGACAGGGAGAAAATTGAGGATTCAGGCTTATTAAGAAATTGCTAATAGTGATTTATGGGGTCCTGTACATTTTAATCTAGGAAAAAAAAAAATTAAAACCATCTAATTAGCTAAGTGTGTAATCCTGTGTATTAATTGTCTATTAGCCACTTCTTAATTATAATGGAATGCTTATCAAATAGCATGTGATGGCCACGTAACAGCAATTTAAGTCATTATCGGAGTAGCTTCTGCTTTAATAAGGATCTGTTTTACTGAAATTTAAACTTTGCATTTTATTTTAAAAGCTGTAAGGAAGAGGGAGTTAAGATCTTTAAAAATTAGTGTCCCATTAGGATTTACTAGACAGTATACTATAAACAATGCTACACAAAGAATTATGAAAGCCACATAAAAAATCCTTTCAGCTGCTAACCCAGATGATTAAATGGCAGAGCATGGTGGCAACCTACCAGGGAAGAAAGACGTCTCTCATTTAGAAATACTGGCGATCTCAGGCATTGCCTGCCTCTTGACTGTTTGACTTTACAGCCTTGGTGCTCAAATGACCTGTGTTTGTGCACGTGCAATTTCTGACATATTTAATTAGATGAACCAAGACAATTTGATTAGATACAACAGCATTGCTGTTTACACCTCACCTGCAGGACTGGTAGCATCTCCACAATTTGAGTTTAACAGGGTGTATTTCAGCAAATACAATAACAACAAGCTGTTATTTTAAACAAGCTATGCTACAGGGAGATCTGTATGCCACAAGGAGATAGCCATGTTGTCTGTGGGTTTCACAGGTACGTGCTGATGACCAGGAAACCTGGAGACCCCCAAAACAGCAGGTTTGGATCTGTGGGATGGACAGGTTTTCCCAGTGTTCCACCACAGCCTAGCTCCATCAGCTACTTTGCACCTCTTCTCTGTCTTCCCCAGTCACTGCTGCTCCAGGTTTCTTTCTCCTTTTCCTGTACGGCTCATCCTAGAGATGTCATTGCCAAAAAGGATGAATACATATGGTTCCACTCACCCTCCTCTGGTTTTATAGAGCCTCTTCCCTCCCTGCTTTATTAATCAGCTTGTTCCACTCTTAACTCCTCGTACCACCCCTTGCTGCCTCATGTTTCTGGGCTGTCTCCCTAAAATTGCATACACCATGTTTATTCCCTCAAGAAATTACAAAAGAGCTTACTTGGAGTTGCACTCATGCTGCAATGGGCAAACACTCTTCTGTACAACTCTCCTGATCTTTACAGGCATGCGAGATTTGTTCTCCCATTTTGTTTTCCCTAGGTCCCTTGGGGCACAGGAACTGCTTGGTAACCTTATTACAATCAGGTCTGACTTTCAAAAACACTCTCTACCCGGTGGGTTTCTGTAGCAGTAGCTTCGCCACCTGAATTTTGCAAGGAGCTCCACGCCCAGCTCCAAGGGCTATCCTTCCGCAACACTTTTTTGCCTGTTAACGATTGTACCCAGACTTTGACTGCAGCTGGTGGGCTTGTGCAAAACAAGTGTCTTACTAATAATATAAATAGCTTGAAGGGTCTTTCAAGCCTATTGCTGAACAGAGTACTTTTGCCAAAAATGCACAAAAAGCACAGAAAAAAAAAAGGAATACGGGATTTTGACAAAACTTCAAGGTGTGCTGAAATGAAACAACTTCAAGCTCTTTGGAGCCACCGATTTACCTCTCTAGCATGTATCATGTTTTGATGGGCCAGGGCATGTTTTGCTCAGAGGAATGCGAGTTTTACACCTCCTCATCTCAGGGTTTAAATTGCTACTGAAGTACTTTTTTAATGTTATTCCAGAAGCAGAGAGATTTCAGCAATAAAAGAAGAGAATAAAGAGTTAGATCACAGGTACTGTTATTAAGTACACCTAGGAACAGCTAAAATGCAATTTTAGAAATGTTATGTAACCCCTTGGAATGATTTTATGCCAGAGAAACAGCCCTTTTTATCCATTTCCCTCAACTTTTAATCAGCAAAGTTTATCCCAGGGTGATTGGAGGTTACAAAAGTAACCTGTCCTTATAAAAGTACCTGCACACATCTGTGCAAATCTGGGGGTCGCTCTCTGTCCAGGAGCTCTGTGGTGACACTGGAAAAATAACCAGAGCCAGAGCACACATCCAGTCAGAGAAATGCAATGAGAAAGAAATAGGTTAAACTGTCTTCATACGTGTCCAGAGGATATCATTAACATTAATGTAGTCATAAAGCAGCACCTGCTGGCTCTACGCAGCAAATCTTTGCCTACTACCAATTAACTCTTCAAAAAATAATAGAGAACAGTTTTCCCCCATCTCGCCCCAAGCACAATAACTTGTTTCCTGCTAAGCATTATTAATTATGATGTCCCTGTTTCTTTGCCTTGCTCAAATGAGCAGTCCCATCAGTGACCTAAGCTTCATAGGAAGGTGTATCTCAACAGGAGCAAGCTCAGACTTACTGGGTTTTAAAAAATACTGCACTATTTTTTATTACTATAATGTGAATGATTCAGTGAGCAAAGTCTGTGAAAAAGAATTGGGTGGGGCGGGTTGTGTGATGGGATGGGAGAGAGAGACTCCTCAAACACAGCAGCTACCTCGCATTGCCTTGCCTTGCATAAACGTGAACTGCAGTGCGATCGCTACACAATTGGTGGAGGTGACCTTACTTGTCGGGCCAAGCATAAGGCTCTGAGACCACGCAGCTGTGTGTTAGCTGTGTGCTACTAGCTCTAGCTTGCACGTACTCTTGGTTCCCCCCAAGAGCTCCTTTTAAACCAGCTTTTCTCCAGTGCACTCGAGTGATGGCAACCACCCCTTGTCCAAGGTTTCTGCGGTGGCCCTTGGGTGCAGAACACCATAACGTGTACTGTCCTACTGTCCAGTGGGCTCACTTACATATACTTAAGATTTGGATCTTTGATTTACAGTGTAAGGGACACACTCTCATCCATAGTTGTCTTCTACAACATAAGTCATCAGGGCCAAAGTGTTGCCTTGTCCCAACTGCCAGCCATCTCAGACACCAGCAGACATCACTCCTGGTCTGAAGAGCACTGGCTCTGCCAGAAGCAAAGGTAAGCCTCTTCTGCTTGGGGAAAAGACAGTTTTTCTCTTTCCCTGTAAGGGTGGAAGAAATGGCAGAAATACACAATATATATACAAATATTTTGCATGGTAATTCTTAACATTTAACCTGGACATTGCGGTAGAAGCTATCAGCCACTTGGACTTTCTGTGCAAGGTGCACATGTGGTATGTGGCAGTCACCCCGTTAACTGAAACACCATTTTGCATAATACAAACCTTGAGGTTACACAGCATACTGTTGGTACTCTTCCTATCTCAGCAGAGCTGCTCTCTGTATAAACAGAGTATCAGAAACACGATTCACTGCTTGTATTTGTTAGTGCTTTCCAGCTTGTCGCGGACCAAGTGCCACGGTGCCTCACTGCTGAATGGACAAACACCAAGGACTCTAGTTCTCTTAACACAAAGACAATAACAGGACAGCAGATCCCGTCTAAAGTCGTATTGTCATTACTTTGTAGCTTGGAAAGCTGCACAACTGCTCCTGCAAACATGTGCCTACTTGCGTGTTTATTCACGGGTTTGAACTGCAAAGGAAAGAACAGTTGCCCTAGCTGCAAAATCTCTGCAAAACCTTTTTTTTTATGAGACTGTAAAGTCCTTCCTGAGCCATAAAATGCTTGCTGCTATGATTGTCACATTTTCTGTATCTAACAAGGCACCTGGAGACTGTCCTCCTATTTCTAGCTAAGATTTCTACCTGACACTAATAAGAAGCAAGCAGCCTGACACCACCTTTTCGAGGCAGAAAGGGGCACTCCGGTGACCTGGGAAGCCTCATCTGAAATGATAGAACCAAAGCCTGTCACAAGCTCACGGACAAGGTACATGTCATCAGCCCATATCTCCCTCACCTTCCACCTCAGTGCTGATTAATTTCTACAAGTCTCATCGCAAGAACTGATGGATGACAGAAAGAAAGATATTTCTGTGGCTCTTGGGTCAATTTTTTTGCAGCGCATCTTTATCTTCTTTTCCTGATTAATCAATGATACTGTTATCTGCTGTACTTTACAGTCTCATGGACTAGGTTTACCCTTGCAAACCCCAAGCCTTCAACAATAATAAAACTGGCTAAAAAAAAAGACTGTTTAAAAAAAAAAAAAGAAAATGTGAGGTTCTTTTTTTTGACATCTGGATTCTGGATCTTTTTAGAGGTCAAATTTCCCTCACACCCCAGGGAGTCGGCAAGTCATTTTCTCTCTTTTCTTTCTCTCTTGCTAGAACACCATTCAGGGAGCTGAGCTTGCGAGGGACACGTCGGCTGCCGGGAGACCCATGATGAGGAGGGGCTGTGCCGGCACTGCAGGTTACAATGGAAGCACCAATCCAGTGAGGAGAATTTACAATTTTCTCTGCCAAATGATGAGTCAATTGTCTAATTATTTGTCTTTGCTTTATCGTATTTTCTTTTGCTCTGCAATTTTCTTTACAGAGCGTGCTTTCTTATTATATGCAGGCTGAAAGCCCACACCATGAGCATCTAATTCATGCAACTCTGCCTCAGAAGACAAAACCAGATAAATGACCAGACGGGTAGCCACCTCCACTCCTCTGGCCAGTGTGATTGTTAGCAACCCTTACAGTCTTATCACTTCTGTTACCTGTCACTATCTCTGTGTCTTTCTCTTTGCACCAGCTCCACCCCACCAAACCATGAGCCCTTAGAAACCGTCTCCAACCATCTCCACTTACACCTACATATAACCATCATGTTTCCCTTTCTAAGGAAGCCCCAGACAGTTCTGCTGAGAGGCAGAAATTTGCATGCAACAAATGTGCTTGAGCAAATGAGACCAGAAATTGCTTTTCCCATCTTTGAAACTTGCCATTTCTGAAGCACAACCGCCACCAAAGCATAGGCATACTTTGGTGATGGCTAGGGCTGAGCTGCAGAACTCTGGGGAGGCCTCCTAAAGAAACTGCTTCTGAGATACAGCTGAATATTATCATTGAGTGAAATTGTTTCTTTCTGTGGGATACCTAACTTTTTTTTTCCGAACAACGGAATCACTGAAAAACTTCCTAAGTGAAAAAGACTGATGTGGCAATGAGAATTGAACTGAAATCTGGTGTCACCATGAAGTTTATTAAAAAGATACTTGTTTTAAATGCCTTGTCACTTACATATACATATAAAATAAATGATAGAGATAGTTTCTCTTTAGTACATTGACATCTTCTTGTAGTGTGCCTGAAAAACCACAGGTACAAGATCACACACATTTCACTGGGCAAAGTGCTTGTGGTAATCATTTTCATGTGAAAAAATAAGCACTTGCAGGATCATATATTTGATGTCGTAACTTCTGTTAATGACCACATCAATCAGATTGTCAAAGCTGTTTACACTCCATGCCTGGATATTTCCAGCTTTTGACATGTTATGTCAACGAGAACCAGAATCCTTGAAATATAATTTTGTCACTCTCTCTCTACTTACTGCTTTCCACCACCACCACCCCCCCAGTAAACTCTTTATATAATTTTCATCTGCTTCAGAGTCCCACAGCCACCAGCTCATTAGTAATGTCAAGATCACATTGTTCCTCTTCTGAGAGACTGCCTTGGGTTTCCCATAAAACGTACAAGGACCAAAATTTCCAATATTTAGATGGGTTTAGCTGCAGCATCCCTCTAACCCAAGTTGCTCTGTTACTTCTTTGCATGTTATGTCAGAATCTCATTCTTTTCATCTAATTCCAAGAACATACCATACTTCTTTCTTCTTCTTTTTCCTCATTTTTTCCCTTTTGGATTTTACACTTCTATGTCCAGCAAGTCATCATTTGGTGATTATGATTTGTGTCTCTCCTGTGTTTTGGCCGAAGTTTAGGACTAGCCTAAGATATAACAGTCCAGGAGGAGGGTGTGAGAAGGAGGAAGAGGTGAGGATCTGTAAGTCTGGAATTATAAATGACCTGTTCCTCTGTGTTTTTGCACAGAATAAAATCACGGTGAAATCCAAAGATTTATCTCCATGCATACCACGTACCACATAGCAGGGACTCTGGAGTCAGGTATTTCAGCCTACAAAAACATGGCACTCATTAACTGAGTAAGTACCAGCACAGAAAATTTCTAGGAGCATCTACTCAGAAGAGAGAAGCCCAGATGCGCTTTACAGCATCACCAAATGAGGTTAACTCAGCCTGATGGAATGGCCTTAGGAGAATTGACAACGAGCCCATGAAAAATGGATAGGTGCAATTCTATTCAAAGGACAGAATATCTCAGCAACAGGCAAGGGGGAGGGAGGAAAATGCAGGAGGGATGAGAGGGGTCAAAAGCAGTCCAAAACTTGTGCAGACAGCTGAAGTATAAAAAAACAACCAGTACTACCCTGAGACCTTGGTCATAAAGTTTAATGGCTTGTTATCTTTACGAAGCTTTCAACAATGTAGGAAGAAGTGTCTGTTTCCCCTCACTTTACATCTTTACTGTTGGACGCTTTCTTTTCTCTCTCTCTCTCTCTCTGTTTTAGTCTAAACAATATATCTGGTGTGAATGCAACCATAAAGCAGACTGTTAACAGGAACAGAGGTGTGTGCTGACTGGAAACAGCCCAGCTCCCATCCCTCCCCAAGGTCATTCCTCATTAGCCACATCTGAGGACACCAAGCCTGGTGGGAAGCCTAAGACAAGGATAGAAAAGGGACAATGTGACCCAGAAATTTGCTGTGATGCGTGCCTGAGTACAGCAAGATCTCAAGCCTTTGAGGTGTTGTGAAACACTGTCTTCCTTCAAGAAGTCCAGTGGCAGGACAAGAGGCGATGGGCACAAACTGGCACCCGGGGGGGTCCCTCTGGGCACCAGGAAGAACTTCTGTGCCGTGCGGGTGGCTGAGCACCGGCACCGGCTACCCAGAGAGGTGCTGGAGTCTCCTCCTTGAGGCCTTCACAAGCCGCCTGGCCGTGGTCCTGGGCAGCCTGCCCTGGGTGTCCCTGCTGGAGCAGGGGTGGCAGCAGGTGCCCTCCAGAGGTGCCTTCCAACCTCAACCATGCTGTGAAACACTGGATTATAAAATGTCCTGATATCTTTACATGAAGGGCATTGTGAGCCTGACTGACAGACTGACAGGATAAAGGAAACATTCAAAGTTTAGTTTCAGCAAAAGTCAAGAGAAAGAACTGCAAAGCCCTCCAAATCTTGCTGCAAACAGGCTTTTTCCATGAATTTAATAGGGGAAAAATGTGCAAATTCCAATAGATCCCATTTTAAGTCACATTAGTTATTTGAGATGCTTCATCATTCTTTACATTATAGGAGCTGCAGACTTTTTATTTCCCAGAATCTGCTAATAGCAAGCCCTATAATTAGGTATCTGTCCTTCGCAATCAGCACTACAGCTTTCTGTTCATAGGAGAAAAATTATAGGGCGGGAGAACCACTCAAGAGCATAGGAAAGAGCTGTCACCGCTGTAGTGTGACTTGTTAATGGTTTCAAAACGTCATTAGGAGAGAACAGTTCCTTACTTTTGCGATGTAGCACACTAATAAATACGCTCTTGTTCATTTTTCTGTCTGATTGAACCTGACTCAGGTTTGGGGTTCAAACTCATTCTCTCAGCCTGCAGTAGTTAAATAACACATTTCTTCTGATTTCTTCCTCCCTCATACCCATGAGAAGTTGGCCTGAGCGACTGGCTGTGGACTCTTCCTGCTCATTAGCACTGGTCAAGATTGGTTTTTGAAGTCTGATACAGTAAAGTGACACGGAAAGACATGCAGGAGACGATGCTGCCCGGGTTTCTACCCTCATATTTTGCCCCACTTCAGGAGTCAGAATCAGACCAATATGCATGCAGTTTGCAGGTTCCTGTTCTTTGATTTGCAATCAAAGAGCCCAGGCAAGAGCCAGGCTGTCATTTAAACATCTTGGAAAGCTTTGAGTAGCAGCAGGAGGAGGCTTCAGTATAAAACGTTGGCCCATTGGAGTCACAATGGTATCAACAGAGATTTTACATTCAAAGGCAGACACATTTTTCTGGCTTTATTAAAGTTATTAGAAGAAAAAGAGTAAAACTTAATCAGATTACATTGCCCCCAGCAAGGCAAAAGTCTGCTCTTTGCTGCGTTTTGCTGTGAGCCGAAGAAAAACTGTGAACGATTCTGGTGGGGTTCCTCCAGATCAGCTTTTGTGGCTGGAAAAGTAAATTTCCCCACCAAGCTGCATTTGACTGCATTTTTTTAATGAATTTCATGCCAGTGCAGCATCCCATTCTTCACTCCAGCAAAACTGCCTCCAGAGGAGGGAAGGACAGCTCTCAGAGATAATCTTCTGCCCAGCATTTACAAAATAGTCTTTTCATCTCCAAGGTTTCCAAAGCCAGGAGGGTTATTTTCGGGGCCACACATATTCAAATTAATGCTAAATCAAAAGGACTGCCTGCCGCGGAGCTTGATTGGATTTGGACAAAGAATGTCGCTTTCTGAAGTCAGCACCAGTGTAGATCTTTTTTTTTTTTCACCACCTAATCACGACAGTGAGAACGTAAATCACGCAAATTAACATGAGAGGGATTGATGACTGAGCACTGCAGGAACTCCAGCTTCAATCCACCTCGAGGTCACCACTGAATAAGGTCCTTTCCTAGGGCTGGTTTTCTACTGCCTGGCACATGGAGTCCTTAACCACACTCTTTTGGGTGAGGTGAGAAGTATACCAGCTTTGCTTCTGTTTTGTCTGTGACCTACCCTGTTAACTGTAGAACGAAGCCTGCTAAGTGTCTTTGCTTTAGAGGCTTCTTGTGATTTTTTTTCATTCACTTACAACCGTGCTCTTAATAATTGGATGTAAAGCAAAATCCTCAGGAGCACAAAAGTGAAGTCTGCAAGTGCATGGGAATTCAGTCCTCTCAATATTTATGTTTAGCATTAAATACTTCATGCAAAAATAATGACTTTGACTTCCAAGGCCTTCCCTCTCTTATCTCAAAAACTGTTCATACACATGCTCCGGGATCTCTATGCAAATTTAAAAAGGGGATTAAGTTGTATGTGTAGTAAATCCTGCTTTTATATTAAATGGGTAAGGACTAGCGGAGGTCCTTTGGATTAAAAATAGGTCCCTGTTTGCTGAGCAGACTAAAGTGCTCATTCCTCTGGCTACCCTGCCATGCAGAACCGACTTTTTCCTTGTAAGAAATTTGAGTCAGTTATAAAATCTATAGTATGTCAGAGGCATATACTATACAATACATAATTTCGATTTAAATTACTGTATTTCAGGGAACCCCACCTGCCCCACAAAACCTCTCCCTGTTTCACAAGGGGAAGCCAAGCCCCAACCCCATTAACAGCACCATTGCATGCGACTGGTTCTTCCATCTGGGTGCCCTGAGGACACCCCATTTTGGGGACACAAGGTGAAAATCTAAATCATATCTGTCTAGGAGAGCGGACGAGCAGTGTCCCTGGCCCCAGACATGGAGAAAAGCTCTTCCAGCCTCCCCTTTACCCATTTTAACTTCTTAGACTGCACGTAAAGGTCAAACCCACTGACATTTCAGTGCAGTTTTTACCACTGTGCCACCAAAGAGGAAGACCAGGCTGCGGGGTCGAGCTGAAGGGCATGTAAAACTTTGCAGGCAGCCCGCCTCCGTGGTCACTGGCCTTGTCACATTTTGTTTTGTTTCACCTGTTGTCGTTTGTTCCCTGTAAAATAAAACTGTCTGCAAAGAACAAAACCCAGCAGAGACGGGGCCACACACTTCCTGATGACACCAGTACATCTCACAGCTGGATTTCAGCCAGCCCTCCCTTACTACGTAGCTTTCCTTTCAAGGAATCTCTGAAAGAAATGAAGAAGCAGTTTTCGCCTGAGTCATTGACCTTTGTGACTTCCCGAGGATGCCAAGCCCTTTCAGCTCAGACACTCAGCTTCCAGAAGAATAAGTAACCTTATTTCACCTTTGGATGGAGGAAAAAGGCATATAAAAGACCTACAACCCACCAAGCCAGAGAGCCCTTTTTGAGGACAGCAGGATGGGACACCGTGCAGTCACCCCATGCCCCAGCACCAGCAGCTGGATGGGATGAGGACGATGGTGCACTGGGGACAGTAGGGACAGCTCATGCCAGGGAGAGCTCAGGATGCAGAGCACAACAACCAGCACCAAAACATCACTGGTGAGGGAGTCCTCAGGTGGAGACCATCCACTGTGTCTTAGATGGGTCCAAGGGTGAGATATCTGGGCTCTCCTCATGGAGAAACACACCAGTTTGCAGGTCAGCATACTGCTTCCAGCAAAAACCGGGCAGTCCCCCCTCCAGGATGTGGTCTCACATGTCCTCCACCAAGGCAAGTCCCTGTGCCCTCTGTCCCCCCAAACCCTGCACCAGCACCAGGGTCCCTCAGTCCTGCTGAAATATCTGGTGCAGGTTGCAAGCTGGCAGCAGTCACCACCTCCTCACCTGCTGGGATGCACTGGGGTGGCAATGGAGGGGTGTCCGGCAAGGGGGATCATTGTTGCTATGGTCCCTGGAACCATGAGGGAACAGGGGGACAATAGGACAAGGAGACAACAAGAGGATGAAGTCCACAAACCCTCAGGGCCACAAGGGGCCAGGAGGGTGTCCTGGGCATCTCCCCACCACTGGGTCTCTGCCTGCCCCTGGTTGGCCTGGAGAGAAGTGGTTTCCACTCCTGCTCTCCTGGGTGCTCCAGCCTAGAGAGGTAAGCCTGTCCCCTGGGGTTTTATTGGGGAGAAACCTTATGGGTTACCCAGATGTGACTGTCAGATGCTGCTTTACGGCTTCCTCCTTGTTGATCCTGTTTTTGTTGCTCTTTCCGCATTTTCCCTTTCACCTAGGTGATGAAAACCAAATCCCTGCAGGCAGGTTTGGATGGGTGATAGGAGAGGGGGAGATATACAGAGGCGACCTCCCTCTTCATCCCTCATCCCTCCCTGGAGTCAGAGTTGAAAAGCAGGAGCAACAGTTGGCCAGACCTTACTATAACATACCTGAAAAACAAACAGACAAAAAAAAAATCCCTGTCTTCCCCCCAAACATCATCCTGGTGAGAGCTGGAGCCAAGTGAGACCCTGGGGCTGGCAGATTCTACAAATAGCTCATGAGGACAGCACAGCCTCACAGGTGACCTCTTCCCAAGGCACCTACTGGTAGTGTGGAGGCTGCTTAGAGCACTGGGTGGTTTTTAGGAGATTTGGTACGACTGTGTCTCAAATGGGTCAATGCTGACATCATTAGCTCTTGGCTTCTTTCTGATTCTCTGTTTTCTCTACATAAATAAGATTCACATTCATTTGTCTCTTTCCCTTTGTTGTTGTTTGTTTTTGTTTTAGATTATGCTCTCATAAATTTCTACTTCAGAACTTGTAATGTTAATAGACAGTTTTGTGAATATGTTTTTTTCCTGAGATTTACCATAGCATTTGTATTTCTAGATGCATACTTTGGAGACCGTAGCATAAAAAAGAGGCTCAGTCGAATAGCATAAGTATACTTTGTTCTGTTGGGGGCGGAGGGGAGAAGACATCAGATAGCTTCTCAGCTCTTCCGCAGTGTAACGGCCTGTGTGTCTGTGATTTATTCTGCTCTAAATCTAGAGTAACTTCAGCTATTCAGTATTGCTGCAAATTTACACCATTGGCATTTGTTTCACTGGTTGCATCACGACTACAACCTATAGCTCTATATTTAGGGACTAATGGATTAATTATGCATTATTTGGCACCTGTAAGAGATGTTGTTATGGTCTCTCTCAAAACATTTGGCTTCCACCAAGGGCAGGGCAACAGGCAGTGCTGCTCAGGCTTCCCTCTCGCATTTCTCAGCGTGAAGCAGGAGGGACTCTGCTAAAACCACTGCCAGCAGAAGACCTTCGCGTGGATGAGAGGACCAGGTCCTGCATGCGGAAACCAGCACAAAACGTTTCTACCCGCAACTCTCTGCAGTGCTAGAAATCAAAACTGCAGATAGCAGTAACTTCAGCTCCACGCTGCCTCGAGCCCAGCGCAGCAAATCTCCCGTGGCGCAGTCGGACAAGTCCTTGCCCTTGCAGAGCAGTGTCAGTGAGGGTTTTCTGTGCATTCAGATAGTCTCATTTCAGCTGGCTTCTTGTGTCTGTTGTGACACAGACCACAGAACTCACGCTAATGACTGCGATTTATGATGTGAGATGTTACATTTTACTGTATCATGTAATTGCTATCCTGTTGAACAGGGAGGCTTGCTGAAGAATATTCATGAACTGTAGCTCCTCAGCTGTAGAGCACGTGTCCTATCCACTCCATGGCCCAGGTGATGGGAGCTGATAAAATCAGATTTATTTTAAAATAACAGTGGTTGGTAGCCTGATTCTGCATGCCCCTCCTAAGCAGGATTTCTGTTTACACCTACATATTACAAACACGAAGGAATAGAAGTTACTTTTCTGATTTACCAGAATAAATGCCTTTAACTCTTAATTTGCAGGTGGTGAGTGCTGGTTAGCTGGTTCTCATCTGTGCTCCTGCATAAATAGTATAGTCTTTATAACCTCGAGGCTGAGAGACCGCAGTGCACTGCACTGCTGCGATGAGCACAGCCAGCTCTGCCAGACCTGCTGGCCCTTATGGCTGGATGGAGTGCCACAGGAGCACGGGCTGCACAACAGGAGCCCACTCAAGATTTTTCTGTGTGATTTACAGCAACTGATTACTCTCCAAATGTCTTTGAAAGTGCAAGATGGAGTTATTTTTGGAGATTGTTTTCTTTGCAGCAGTAATGGTTATAACATGGAATTTGGAGATCTAGTCTGGACACAACTGCAGTGGCAGAAATGAGTGCAGCATTCTGCTTTCTTTTAATGGGCTTGATCTGTAATTAAAGCCCATGAATGCCTTAATATATACACATATATTTTAAATATGTATATATATTACACACTGTATTAGGAAAGTAGTCAGAAAGATTCCCTCTACAAGCACAAATATCCTGAGATAGCAAAGGAAAGCAGAGGCTGACCAAGCTTGTATTTACACAGTAATCTCTCCAGACCCACTGCAGAGCAGAAATTCCCCCTTAATGTCTGTGTATGAAAGTCTCTCTGGCCTTGTGTACATAGCAGCTCTTTTGGGACATGTGCTAGGAGCTTATGACTGGAATTAATTTGGTTGACATTTCTTGGTACGGCGCTGGGTTTAATCCTCATTTGATGGTATCGTGCTCTGCTCCTTCTGCCGCTGTCTGGGGAGCTACAGCAGTACAAAAAATACATTTTCCCCTGGGATGATCTTATGGCGAAGGCATCATCTCTGACCTTGTGTTTGCAGCACCTGGCCAGGGATGCTGTGTCTCATCAACAAAATTGCTGGCCAACGTTTTCCTGGTCCTTGCACCCAGACCCAGGAGGACCACAACCCAAGCGGCATGGTCACAGGGCTGTGGTCGAGGTAGGGGGTGAAATCAAGAGTGAAGGAAATATGGGGGCAACTGCGCCAGCAAGGCAATTTGGCTTTTATTAATAGGAACGAAATCATCGCTCTCCCTTTGTCTACTGATGAATCGGAGGAAATTGCCTCCCAAACCCTTAGCCTTCCAGCTACTTCAGCTGTGTTTTGTTTCTCCAAGATTCAAATATTCTGACTAGATTTCAGCATATTATTATGAGAACAGAAGAGATATAGAGAAAGTGAGGCTTCAGAGAGGAAATAGCCAATAAATGCGGCTTTAAATTCTCTTGCTTTTTATGGAGAGCTCTGATGTCATGGACAGATATGGCTTTGGAGGAGATACGTTGCTGTGCTGCAGATGCGTTTGTGAATGCTTATTGGACGATCTCTTGTGGCATTGTAATGGGCAGCTTACCGTTATCTATTAGATTTTAAGCCTGTCATTCTGAAGTGACTGATTCTTCTATTTAATACTGGTCCCATGAACTCTGAGCTTACAGAAGCAAGAGCACTCTTCTTTGTGTGGTGATAGTATTTGGTCAGACTGGGAAAATGTTTATTTGCATTTTGCAAAAAAAAGGATGGGCTTTGTAAGAAAAGCATGTATCAAGTCAAGTGAAAAATTTGATGGCTTAATACCAAAATCCCAGAATGGCTCGTGATGGAGAGAGGGAGGCAAAGTTCCAAAGCAGAAATTTTTAATTTTGGCACTTTCAAAATGTGGCATGTCATCCTTCTAATTTGCCATGGGCTTTTTGTTTTGAACATTTCTTTTGATGAAAGCAAGCATGCACACACACACACACACAAAACAAAAAACAAAAAACAACCCTCTTTAGATCCCAATAAAATGCTTCATTTGATCCTCTTCAGTTTCCTGGAAAAGTTCAACATGAACATTCAAGTACTGCATTTCTACCAATGGTGGTGAAACTGCTGATCCATTAGTCGCGCAGCTTTGATGAGCCAAGTGCGAGGAGAGGGTCTTCTAGAAGCTACTGTAATTCATATTACTCAGCAGGACCTTCCCCATGAGAGTGAAAGCTCAGCCTGGTAGGCACAGCATGAGCACAGAGACAGAGGCTGTCTGTCCTGAAGGCTTTACCCTATTAGATATAAGATTATCAAAGGATTAGCTGTCTAGTTTTGTGTAGAGCAACACAGGGAGAACAAGTCAACTTGAAGCAACTTCACACCACTGGAAGAGGTTCTCCACACTTCCTGTATAAGCTGATTTTTCTCCTTTGTTTGAGGGGGAATCCGGATAGGAAGGGTGACGAGGAAACACAAACGAGTTGTAGTATTAAGAAAGAGATCCTGCCCCATGGGCACTGCATGGAGCTGGGCAGAGGAACGAAGCCTGCATGTTCACTGCTCGCTCTCATTCCAACATGTTTGAAAGGTGCTTGGTTCAGTTGTGCTTTGATGAATTCAAATTCTTTGGGTTTTAAGTTGTGAGAGAAGGTAAAAAGGCCCTGCTAAGACTCAGTAAAAATGGCTTCTAAAACATGAAAGAGGAAGAACTCAGGATGGCAGCCAGTTTTCAGACATGATGGTGCATGGGGACTTACCTAGGCGAAACATGGCAGCTGGCCAGAGGTGAGGGGAAGCACTGTGCACAGACATAGGGCAAGGACACTGCTTGCCATGCAGACATTGTGAAAACAGCATCTACTTGCCACAGAGCACTTTCTGAGAGTGTCCAGGTCTATGTACTGCAATCCAGGACAAATGACAGGGCATGAGAGAGGGGAGATGAAGTCGATGCTGGTTGGAAGGAAGTGGCAATAAAATGGCTGGGTGAGACATTGGCAGTGAGCACAAACTGGCACCCGGGAGGCTCCCTCTGAGCACCAGGCAGCACTTCTGTGCTGTGCGGGTGGCTGAGCACCGGCTGCCCAGAGAGGTGCTGGAGTCTCCTCCTTGAGGCCTTCACAAGCCGCCTGGCCGTGGTCCTGGGCAGCCTGCCCTGGGTGTCCCTGCTGGAGCAGGGGTGGCAGCAGGTGCCCCCCAGAGGTCCCTTCCAACCTCAACCATTCAGTCATTCTGTGATTCTGTGACTTGACTTCCAAACCCCGGGTGGAAGGATATTATTATCACCATCTGCTTGGCACTGGTGGGACACATCTGGAGTGCTGTGTCCAGTTCTGGGCTCCCCAGTACAAGAGACATGGACGTACCGGAGAGAGTGCAACAAAGGGTCACCAAGACATGTAGGGGGCTGGAGCACAGGATGCGCGAGGGGAAGGCAGGAGAGCTGGAACTGTTCAGCCCTGGGGAGAAAAAGGCTCAGGGACATCTAATCACTGCCCGTAGTGGGACCCAGACAACCTCCAGAGGCACCTTCCAACCTGACTTGTTCTATGGGTCTGTGACCATGAAAAGTTGACAGAAGAAGGAAAAGGACAGTAGTACAACGATCAGCAGCGTTAACGACATCAGAGATGCTTTAAAGTACGATTAAGAAGCAAAGGAATCTCAAAAATTTCTTACAAGAGAAATTATAGTATTGGTCATAAAAAGCAGAAATGACAGACCTTTCCAAAAAAGCTTGTTCTCTAAGGAGCTGAAAATCAAGTAATGTGATTAGACAGTATGATAATGAGATATTTTCTGTCCCAGCAATGAAGGATGCAGTGTTAGACTGCCACTAATAAAGCCAGATGCTTTAAAATCAGTAGATGTAGACAGCTAGCCCAGATCGAACAGTACTAAAAGAAAAACCTTTGGAGTCTCCCGGTACCATTGGTATTGCTTTTCAGATGTCCTGGATCAGAAGGAAAGTTCTAGAGAATTGATAAAATCTATCTTGAGAAAATGATAGGAGGAGAATTAAAGATAGACCTTAATGTGAACCAATGGAAGGTTAGGGAATATATCTTTTGTCCAACCAGCTCAGTGATGTCTTCTAACGAGATTTATAAGTTCAATTGATAAAGGGAAAAGTATTGATACCCTATACGTGTGCCCCTCTGTAGCATTTGACTTGATTCTGCTAGGCACTTTTATGAAGAAACTAGGTTAGGTCAGTCGTGTGGATTGAGACCTACTAACCAGCACGTCTCAGTTTTTAGAACACAACAAATCATAATGATTGTCACCAAAGTAGAATCATAGGCTCATAGGTTTGGATTGGAATGGACCTTAAAGATCATCTAGTCCAACCCCCTGCCATGGATGAGGGACACCTCCCACTAGACCAGGTTGCCCAAAGCCCCATCCAGCCTGGCCTTGAACACCTCCAGGGATGGGGCATCCACAGCTTCTCTGGGCAACCTGTTCCAGTGCCTCACCGCCCTCTGAGCAAAGAATTTCTTCACAAAAACAGGGCTGACTGTGACCCCACCAGGTCAGTGTCTACACTGTGGATGGTGCTGCACCATTTTCCTTGGCATTTGTCTGGTCTCTTAGAAGTTTCCAATAAGGCAGACCCCCTAGCCTTCCCAGACAGGCACCTATCTATGTGGTGCTGTTCTTTGAAAGGCAAAAGCAGAGGACCCAAGTTAGTGATCTTCACCAGGTGCCCATGCAGTGGCCTTCAAGGGCCGCTTCAATGGCCCTGTGAGATGTACCTCCTTGTGTGATTCCCACCAGGGAAGCCCAGACAAGAGGCAAAAAACTGGCCCAACTGAATGGTCCCCTGAGCATGTGCTGGCAGAGACTACTCTGCCCATGTGGATGTAGAGGGCTGCGTAGTCTGGAGGTGATCCAGATGGGTGACCCAGTGCTGACATCCAGGGCACTGGAAGGTTGTGGGCCTCCTGCGTATGTAAAACAGCTGGAAACAGCTGTCTTAGTTTGCAGGTGTTCAGAGCAGAGGAACATCATGCCCAGTGGGAACTGGAAGGGAGAGGTGGGCAGGGGAAGGGGAGGTTGAAAAGCACTAGCACTGCCAAACTAACCTGATTATTTTTCCCTCCTTTCTCTTTTGACATTAAACAGGCTGAGTGGATGAAGAGAAGATGCAGACACAATTAACCAGATATTGCAAACAGCAGGGCGAGTCGCTTTTTATAACTAGTTTACGTCTCAGACACACAACTATACAGAATAATGCAATAACAAAAATCATATGGTATTTACCCTGGGCTTATTCACTGCAAGTCCTTTGAGAGCTGCTCTTGTTTGTCTTTATTTAATTGGCACGGTCAGATGGCCACCAGCCGGTCCAATTAAACAGATTCAATAGATTCCACTGTACGTTTTTGTTTTGTTTTGTTTTGTTTTGTTTTCTTCATCAGCATGTAGTATAAAATACCCAAAATAATTCGTATGAGTACTGGTAATGAATATAAAATGCGCTCTGTTTCAACCTTACCAGTATAGTAAGTTTCAGCCATACAACATTTTACAACCAAAGTAAACTGGGTTAATAATGAAATCACTGCTGCAATCTTTAGTACAGCCTTAGTGGGGACGAGGGTACCATTACGTGTTACAACACAAGGTATCTGGTTGCTCACCATTGGGCTTCTCTGAACACAAGCAGGCATTACGTGGTCTGTTTGGGCTTTTGTAGCTGTCTTAAGCTTTGGTGTTTAAGTGGTACACGGAATCTGTTTAACAACATCCCACCAATGGGACTTCAGCCTGCCCTTAATATCAGGTATTTGTTTAAGTGCTTTGTTGAATTGGAGCCTAGTAGATCCTCTTGAAAAGAAAGTGATTTTCAATCTAATAAGGTTATCTTAGTGTGAACATTTTAACTACATCAATCAATACGCCCGTCAGGAGTAAATGACTAATGGGATTTCTCTCTTCTTTCTTTCTTTGTTACCAGAATGATGAATTGACTTTGCCTGTTGCTGAAGAGTCTCATCTCCTTAATGCATTGCAGATATGTCTAATGGACGCAAGCTGTCAGGGTCTGGCAGTAACCAGTCCCAACCAAAAATATTTCCCCCCGGGACTGTTTCATCAGATTCCAGCTCTGCTCTCACAGTGGAAAATGTGAAAAGGCTGGAAAGGGAGTACGCAACTTCTAAAGAAGCTTTCAATAACCAGAAAATACGAGATTATATTAAGCAGAGTAATCTTGCTCTCTCCAGCAAAGAGAAAACTAGGAAAACCAGCACAGAGCTTGTCTGGGATGAGGAGCCTGAAGGAGCCTCCTCATCCTTTCCAGCAAAACAGAGAGAAAATAACAAAGAAGTTTGCTGGAAGACCTCTGCGGCAATTTCAAGGAAAGATAACATATTAACAGGTATTTTAACAGCGATCTGTTAGAGGGAAGGCAGCTGTCCTTGATCTTTTCTGTTTCTGTTTGCATATGGTAAACATGAGTGCCACGCACGGGCAGCTGAAATGGTGCTGGGTTGTGGGGAGCAACGTGTGCCTGCCCAGCCAGCGAGTGCTGCCACTGTGTGACCGCTGGGCTGGTTTGTTTTGGGCAAAGGTAAAGAGCCGTGAGGGCAAGGCGAGGAGCACCAGCATCCAGACCTGAGTCCCAGCCACAGAGCCTTCGGAGAGCTTGTCACAAATGGAAAGTGCTGGTCTAGGTGCAACTGGAAAACCCACCCATCTATTTTAGGAAGCAAAGTGTTCAAAGTCAAAACACCATGATTTAGACTTGCCTGTAGCAGTCAGAGTTGCTCTGCTGTATGCATATGCCAGCAAATGTGTATTAGACAACTGTCTCTCATTTGATATCTCAAGCTATGTTTACAGCTTTTTTCCATACACTCTGCCTTTAATAATATTTTACAGCTCATTAAGTAATCTAACTAGTGTTTGGAGGCAGATAAGAGAGACAGAAATGTGGTTAATCCATGGAAAGGAAAAAAACTGAAATTACAGGGAGGGAGAGAGAATTTGTTTAAGGATGGGAAGAATTTGTCTTATTTCTGTTCTGGCTGCCTGTGATGACACAGCCTATCTCCTCTGCTTGCAAGCCAGGAGGTGGCTTGTGGCTGTGTGCAGGACAGGGTCACAGCTGTCCCCAGGGTTTGGGTGGGGAAGGAACCCATGACAAAGCCAGACCCACTGGGGAGGCACCCACAGCATCCGTGGGGAACAGCAACTGCTTCCTTACTTAGGGCAAGTCTGGCTTTCTGCAACAGAGACTGGTCCCAAACTGGGAGCGAGAGGGGCAATTTCGCCTTATCCTAAGTAAGGTTTTTAGAGGAAAGATTATCCTCTTTGCATATTTCTTCTTTGAACATGCTATGACCATGCATTCCACCCACTTGTGGGACAGCCCCTAACACAGCCAGAAATGCACAGCTGACATGAAAGAACAAGGCTAACCCTTAACGTAAAGGGTCAGCAATTTCCTTGAGAATTCATGCTTCATTCTTCCTTGGGGGTTGGCCAACAGAAGAGCTTTCTGCTCACTTTTGCATTTTTTTTTCAATGCAAATTTGCCTGCCCCCGAGAATGAGAACAACTGACTGTTTGCACACGTAAGGTTTATTTCTTTTGATGAGCTTTCCACACGGAAACCAAGTGTTCTTAGTAGGCGTACACGTGAGCGGCATCCTTGAGGATAAATCTGCTCCTGCAAGAGGCAAAGGATTGGAAACAGCAGCCACAAGTGACTGGGAGCAGATGGATGCAGAAACCTCTCACAGGGCTGTCCCAGGAAACCACTGGTTGGATTTCCACAGCTTTTAAAGATGCAATTTAAAATTCAGATGAAATATGGGGTTTCTCTCAGCCTGTTTCAGTAGAGGGCCAGTATTAAGAAACACATAGATTTACCGAGGAAAAACAAATGTAGCTGGGATTGCTTCAGTAGGGACCTAGAGTGAACAGTTAATACATCTTCAAGAATTTGTACAGTACAGCCATTCGTGGGGCTTCTTTGGCCTTTTTCAATCCCTTTTCATTGTTTTTCATCTTTCATAAGAGTGGTTTATCTAGTCCGAGCAGCACACCTTCATTTTGATGCTTTTTCTGGCTCCCTGTTACAGCCATGCCTCTCTTTTTCCCACGCCCTTTATTCCTCCACATTTTCTTCTCCACCACCTCCTCTGCCACCCCACTGCACTGCACCAACTCCTCTCACCCTCCCCAAACACCTCCATGTCCATGTCCTTTCCCCCAGCCTCCACATGCCAATGGGTGCCTCTCCTCTCCCACCACCTTCTGCAAATGCCTGCCCCAAATATCTCCCTCCAGCCTCCCTGATTTTTTGGAAATAATGCCACTTGGGATTTTGGCACTGGGGTAGGTTGCTTGCAAGATGAAACCTGCAGAGGAAGGCAAAGTGAATTAGCTTGTAACTTTTGTCTCTTCCTCTGCAAAGCCTGCCCTCAGTCACCAGTCACTTTTTAAGGCTCATTTTTGGGAGCTTTTTCTTGGCTTACTTGCAATTTATTATACCATTAAAAGCAATGGGGAAAAAAGTGTTCCTCATTATGGTGGGGAGGTTTTATCTGAAATACCAAATAATGAAATGGCAAGAAATCTCAAGGAAAAAAAAGGAAAAAAAAAAAAAAAAAGAAAGAAAGAAAATCCCAGCTATTTTGTACAAAGAGATGAATCCTTTTTAAAATAAACCATTTTCTTTCCCCTCCAGCACTGGCAACAGATTCCCCATCAGCTCGTCCCACTGGCTTTAAGCCAAAGGAATCCAAGTAAGGAGAGTAATCGGTAGCATTTTTCTGTATCACGCAGCCAGGTGAGGCTGTATTTATGCCGTACACGGGCTGGCAGCAGGAACACCAAACAGCTGGAGATTTACAGGATGCCTGAGACACCCACAGCCCTGCAGCCACTGCTGTACCTCTCCTGTTAATAAACTGAAAGTGATGCCTGTCCCAGTGGTTACTTTTGGGCCCCTAGATGTCTGGTGTATTCAAAGGGACACTGATGGCATCTGTAGAGTTTTTGTTATCAATGAATGGGCACTCAGTTCAGACAATATTCCTTCTATTAATATTTGAGGGATGTTTTGGCTTTTTTCCTTAATGACATTACCATGTGTGCTTCGCACCACGGGAAAATGGATATAAGCGACTGTCTAAGGGAAGACTTGTTGTATTGCTGCATGAGCACACAGCAAGGCTTTGTCATTATAGGATTATAAATTCCCCATTGCGATATGAAGGGGAATCGGTCCTAGGGTTTCCAAGATTGCCTGTAGCCCTCTGCTCCTCACATGTAAGGAGGAGGTGATGGCATTTTAGGGGGGAGAGCAATGGAGGCACTGGAGCGTTGCTGCTTCCCAAAATCCCCTGAGGTTTTCACCCAGAGATGCTGTGCCCAGAAGTCTTTAAAATTTGTAGGTCACTAATAAAAAAGCAGCAGTGTGTAATGGCCTCCTTGAATTACTAATGCAGATAAATAAAATTATCAAAAGTCCTTCCCTCCTTCCCTGAATCAGATGGAGTCAGGCCCCAGTCACAGTTTGCTCAGCATCTTTTTTTTTTCCCTTGCTTTTTTCCATTTGCTGAGGACCACTGGCATCTTTGAATTAGCAGATCAGAGGCAAGCACACAATTCTCCCTGCTTTGCACAGACACCTTGATAGCTCTGTGTCGTCGGCTCAGAATGATTTCATGTGCTGCCAGACAACCTCAGGAAAAGAGAGAAAGTGGGAGGGTTTCTGGAAGCACCATTTGTGCTGGACAAGGTGCTGTGACAAGGGAGAAGTCCTGCTTCCCATGCCCCAGGTGGCCCTAGCACAGCCCTAACACCAAGTTGCATGGTGGACCATGTCAGCCTAATGCCATTTGCAGATCTGTGCAAGGCAAGATGAGCAAAGCAGGGACTTTAGGACTAGTGTCACCTGCCCAAAATGATGCCACCAAAAGTCACTGCTGGGAAACCTTACCTAAGCCCCAGAGCCCTCTTCCCTTATGGCCATGAACCGCCCGCAAGCATCCCACCCTGTGTCACATCTTTTCAGTGACAGTAGCAGAAGACACGACATAGAGGACGAGATGACCCAGACAGAGTGGAGCTACTCAGTCGAGTCCCTGGCTGCCAGGGAGGGCGGTGAGTTCATTTGAAGTAGCCCTGTCCAATATCCCGAGTGCTCAGAATTGTGGGTTTGGTTCGGAAACTGGCTTTTTGGTACCAGTTTATTTTTAGAATAATATTATTCAAAAGTAGGTTTTGTTCAGCGGAAATTCTGATTCAGTTGAAGCACTTTGACAAGGATAAGTGCCTCTCATTACCGATATCCTTGGTTCTGTTCCCTTCCTGTCATTAAGGCACAAAATGCCCTGTGGTTGTTTTCCTTAGATCCAGCTTTGTTTGGCTTTCCACATTATTAGGGGTTTCACATAGATACCAGTGAGAACCCAGGGGTAAACCAGTGCCACACTCGGCACCTCAGCTTGTGGCACAGCAGCTGATGAGCATCAGCAAGAGTGCTCTGAGCCTGTACTACCCCATCCCACTCTGCCAAGGCACAGGGAAAAGCTGGTTTTGCAACGAGCTGAGGAAATTCCCCCAGGGAGATGGTGCTGGTGCTAAGGTCTGAGACCGCTCTGATGTTGGATTTGTCCTCTGTCACCACTACAAGCTGTGATGCTGGAGCTGAGAGATGCCATCACCTGTTGATGCAGGATGCCCAGGGGTGCTCAGCTTCTCCAGCCCATGCTGTGTCCACATGGGTTGGCTCAGTCAAGAGGGATGCTCCTGACCCAGAATGGAGGAATATTCCAGTTTTCAGCCTCTTGATCTTCACAGGCCTCCTCAGGCTGATGAATCCTCTCTCTTTGCCCCAAGAGAGGGCTTGAAGTGAACTTCACTTGAAGTGAAGTTGAAAGGTTGCTGCCGTTGTGGGCTACCAGCATTGTGCAAAAGCCTTTCCTCTCATCTATGCCTTCTGCAACCAGCGGTTGTCCCTGTCCTGGCTGCCACCAGCCATATGGCCTCTGCAACAATCCAAGGTCACTTTTCAAGGCCAGCGTCTCCTTTTAGGCCAATGCTCCTCCACCTCCAGCTATCCAGGTTCAGAGGGACGTTCAAGAGCTGAGGTCACATTGATTTCCACCTAAATGTCAGGCACCCGAATGTTTTAGGGGCTGCTGGTCTAAGTGCTTATCTGCAAGAGAAGCGCTGCGCTGTCACCAGGCTGTCTCAGCCCACGAGGGCTTGTTAATGCTTAGCTAGCAAAACAAAAGGCATTCACTTCTTGGCTACAGCCTTCTGCCGAGAGATAGGCAGGTCGTGCTTCAGTGCAGATGTCCTGGGAAAAAAATGTGCAGTGCATTAGAGAGCTGTGACTCATAGAATAATTATCCTCGTTTCTCATAGTTTATTAATAATTTAAACCCAATCTTGGTGTTATTGATCTATCATTGAATCGGAGATTTATTTCAGATCTGTAGTCACAGAAGCAGTAAATTTAATCCCCCTTCCCCTCCCACCCTTCCACCCACTAAACTCACTTTATAACTAAAACATGATGTTTAGGCTGTTTCAGTAATAGCAGAAGAGAAGAGCTCTGGGGCTGTCGGTGGCAGGAGCAGCCTGAAGCCTACAGAAGATGCAGGTTCTGGTTTTTATACCCTCTTAGTCCGTACCTATGCCTGCACACAGTCTTGGGGATGCTAAAGGACCACAGATGGAGGCAAATGCTAGTTGCTGGCATGTGCATCCCAACCCAATCTTACTTAAACTGGTGAAAACCTGAAGCAGCTGCCCCTGTATCCCAAGAGTACCATGACCGTAAAATCAATTTAAGTGCGTGGAGGACCAAGCCTAGAGAACTATCATGCGAAGACTCCTACAGCAGTGCTCATTTGGCTGTAACACGTGTCTTGTGATTTCGCTCATAAGAGCAGCAAGACCTGTCCTTTTAAAGGAAGCCAGGAATGGAAAACAGCATGCTTTATAGCTATAAAGTGCCTAGAACAATGATTTTTGTAGGCAAATGAAATTCAATTTTATTAGATTAATTGTAGTACAGAGTTGGGGTGGAAAATGTGTTTGTGACTGCAACAGCTCTTTCTTAGGTCTGAAAGAAAGCAGCAAATGTGCTCAAATGCTTGTCTGTTCCTTTCCATGTATATTAATGGATACAATTAAAAATATTACCATCCCCTGCCTGCCCAACCTCACTGCTGTCCTGGGGCCCTGCAGCTGGAACCTCAGCAAACAGGGCTCTTGGCTATGGTTGGGGTTCCTGTAGCAATGGAAATGTGTGATGAGGCCAAGCTGTCACAGCCTTGCCCTAAAAAGCAAGCAAGAAGTCATTGCCACCAGCAGAGAGGATGTGTTTTTGGGGTGAAGCGCTGGCGTGCTCCAGCGAGCGTGGGTTCTTGACTTTGAATGTATCTTCCCAAGTGGGAGACATCCGTAAAGATGAAGGGCAGGGAAGCAAAGCACAGCAAACACTACGCCAACATGTGGTTTATAACTACTTATTCCAGAGGTATCACTTTTAAATAGTTGTGGAGCTTTGGTTTTCTTTGGTTTGGGTTTTGCTTGTTGTTTTTTTGTTTTGTTTTGTTTTGGTGTTTGGTTTAGATGAGCTTAGCCTGGAATACGATGAGTGAAATGCTGCTACAACATTAATCCCGCAGGACAGGAGATGGTGCAAGCTGTAACTCATTGGAGCGCAGGTGCTGGGTGTTGCGTGGCTGTTGGGAGGGGAATGAAGCCGGGGAAGTCCTGCTTGGCACCTGCATCCCTCCTGTCCTGACGGGACACTGGGGGCCAAGCTCCTGCAAAGCCCTGGCTTCCCTGCATTAAACTTTTCGCTTCTGCAAGGCCCCAGAGACTTGTTTGGCCAGATTTCACCCAAAGGCATAAATTCCTAGAAATGGTGGCTTTCCTGCAATTACAAAGCAGTGACCTCCTTGCTCCCCCTCCTCACTGATCCAGCTGGAGCGAGTGATCGTTTGCACAGACACCGGTCACTAGTCCAAGCGGGCTTTGAGTTCCCTTTTGTGGTGGGAGCAGGCTCGGTGGCTCTCTGAATGCATAACCCTTCCTCCCTTGGTTTAGGTCTGCACCAGGGAATTAGCAGGGTGCTTTCCGTACTGAGTGGCTGCTCAGTACAGAAGCTGAGCATCACTTTGGGGCGCAGCTCAAGCAGAACACGATATTTAATGCATTCAAGTCTTGTTACACCCTGGCAAAGTGAGGAAACACTTTTTCCAGACCTTTTATAAGTGAACAACTAGTTGTGTCCCCGTGTTATTCCCCCATTTGTTGCCTCCTCCCAGGACCTCCAAGGGTTGCTTTGCTTTGACATTTGCCTGCCAAGCAGAGTCTTCAGCAAAGAAAGCTACAGGCCATGCTCATGGCCAGGAAATGGTTCAGGGCTTAGTGCAGTGTGATGCAAATGATAGCCAGGCAGCCGATAGTCACCGAAATGCAGCAGAATTTAGAGATGCTTGATTCATACTCCATGTGGCTCCCGTTGGAGGTCACAATGACGCCGTGTCCACTCACAGTGGGAATTTCTGCTCTTCCCTCCAGATGTGGTGGTGCTCTTCAGGGACACTGAGATGTTCTCTGAGGCAGAAGAGAGCAAGGGACCAGCTGAAACCGAGGAGGAGGCGGGAGCTGAGGAAGGCGAGGAAAATAACCAAACAGGGCTTTGTGGGCAAGGTACAGTGTGATCTTATCCTTAATCACAGCAACCGTGAGATAAAGATGAGTTTTCAAGATGCCCAGCTGCCATTGATGATGATCCTTTGAAAACCCTAGCTGAAGTACTAATTGTTTTGCTCATAAGGACGACTCGTATTTTATAATTGTTTTGCTCATAAGGACGATAAACTGTTTGAAGTCCTGCTTTTGCCACCGTGGATCAGGGATTAGCAGTGTTTGGTGGTAATGGAGGACCACTGATGCCACCCAGTTATCCAGTCATAATAAAAATGAGGAGGGAAATGTGAAAGGGAGCATTTTTGTCAGAATACTAGAAGCAGCCTCTAGGAATGGGTCAGGTGGAGGCCTGGCTGCACCAGCCTTAGACTGGAGGGTCGCAGCCCTCCTGCTCACATGGTCTTCCTCCTCGGTTTCAATGGGTTTCAGTTCTGCCCCACCTCAGCTGAGTGGGGCTAGAGGTGTCAGAGACCACAAGAGGCAAGAAAAACATATTTGGGAGGAAGAAAACGGTTGTGAAAATGAATGAAAGAAGGAAAAGTGGGAATCTAAGAGAGAAAGAAATAAGAGCTCAGAGAAGGAAAATAGTATCTATAGCTGTGGGGGTATGAATGGAAAACTCAGGAGGAAAGACCCCAGGGAGCAGAAGAAAACAAGAAAAGGGGTTAGGAGAGGGGTGGGGAAGGAAGGTGGAAAAGCAGAAGGAGAGACATTGAAGGGGGAGATGGATGTAAACTAGAAGTAAAATTGCGGGGAGAAGAAATTTATCTGGAGAGCCAAGTGAAAACTGGAAAAGCAAAGAGAGACTAATGCCAGAGAGTGGGGTGGATAGGCTCAGCAAAATGATGTTCCTTGTTGTTCATCAAAAGTTCAGTGGCAAAATGTAACAGAAAAGGTAACTCCTCTTTTCTTCTGTCTGGGTATCTGCAGTCCTCAGAGGCTGTGAAAGAAAGAGCTGGGACAGCAAAGCACTTCCTTTCTCTTTGGATAAAATGCACCTGCACCGGGGAGAAAAGGGGAAAGGGCAGAAAGAAGAGAATCTTGTTTTACTTTTTTTTTTCTTTTATTTATTTTGAGGTTTTTATTTTCACAACAGTCCCACTGGCTTTGACACACATTTCTGCATCGCTGGGCAGAGAGCGGCTGCCCGGAGCAGGCGCCATGCTCCGCGTGAGGTCTGCTCCAGTGCTGGATGCCAAGCAAACCACGAGGCAAACCAGCAGAGCTGCTGCCTGGGCGCCCTCCCTTTACCCACCCCAAAACTCCTCATCTCCTCTCAGTGGGGTGCAGCAGCTTGAAATCTGCAGGAGGATTCCTGGAAGACTTCCCCCACCCTGCAGCTCATCCCTCCAGCCCTACTTTTGCTTGTCAGCCATTTATATAAATAGGATTAACATCTGCAGTTACACTTAGCTAGGTTGCAAATTACGCAGGCTATCAAGCCTTGTGCTTCAGGGCATACACTGATTACCATCAGAGGGGCAAAAATGAGTTTTTCCAATAACAGAATATTGCATGATTGACTGGGGACATTACAGGGCAGAGTGGATTAGCCTTTGCCATCGGTATCAGTTATGTGTCATTACTGCATCAAAGCACCAGACACAGGCGAGCCACTTCCACCCAGTCAGCGCTGCAGGTGGCTGGGTCTGGAGGAGTAGGGTCAGTGGTTAAAGCCGCAGCTGATATCTAAACCTGCTATAAAATGTGCCTCCAGCGAGCTGCACCCCCTGCTCCTGCTGCCCGCCTCCTGGGCAGCACGCTGCATGCCTTTGGCTCACTAGAGGAGTCCGTTCTCCTTCCCTTGCCCTCTTATGGCCGGATTCAGCCCTCCCCGCTGCTACTCCAGCCATCCCAGCTCCCCAGCCCATCACCCTCTTTTTCCCCTAACCCAAAGGATATTCCTCTGGTTTCTCTGGCTAGGAGCCAAGGGCTGAATCCTGCAGTACAGCGTGGAGGCTGTAGCTGTAAAACACCATCCTGTGCCTTGATTTTTTAGAAGCCCAAATCACGCTTGGGCTCCTGGGGCTCCCCATCACTGCTCTGTGGCTTTGCCATCACAGAAAAGACCATGTCCTACAGAAGCCTGGAGCATCTCTTGGTGTCTCCCAACTCTGATGGGATCAAAAGGTATCGGAGGAGCTGTTGTAACAGGAGGCTGGAGGGTACTGAGGTGTTGGGGCATCTGACTGCTTGTGCTACATCTGCATATAGAAGAGAAGACCATCCATGCTGGCTCCAACCAGGATTCCCCATCCTGTTGAGATGACACTGGGTCAGAAGTTGCTGTGGACAAAGGGCTCCGAGGTTGGCCATGGGGGATGTTCTCCTCGGGAGTGTTTCTGATGATCGGTGCCCTGGGAAAGGGATGCACCTAACTGAAGGGTCTGCTGACCCTCCCCTTACGGTGCTTCCAGGGGCTTGTGAGAGGGATTGCAGTCCCCCTTAGCAACCTGCTCTGTATGAACAGCCTTGCCCACCCTCCACTTTCAGACCATCTCATTTCCTTCGTCTTGGCAGCAAATGATTGTCTCATTTGAATGGAAGAGCTAGAATTGACAGAAAATCCAAAATAAGAAACATAATTAGCAGCGAAACTTTTAATTCCCCATTCTAAGCTATTTCTAAGTGTGTTAGAGCTTATTTATTGAACTGGCTTGACATTTAGACAGTTCCTTTTAATGCTAATAGCGTTGATTACCAGGTTGAATCCTACTGCTTTGAGGAAACTGCTGCTCAGTATTCAGAGCTGCCAAGTTCCCCTTGCACAGAAATGCTTGCTTTTCTTCACAAGAAATATGTATTATTCAGCGCAAACACATTAAAATAAGGCAATCAAGGGAGTTAGGAACCTGAGCCAGCAAGGGCAGCTCAGGCACAAGGTGTACAGCTGTGGTGTGCCCAGCTTTTATTTATTCATTTTATTTTTATAACAAGATAT
>VXAL01013935.1:179279-213290 GCA_013399475.1 Chauna torquata
GATATAAATAAATAATATTTATAATATGAAAATATATAATACATAATGCATATATATACGTAAATAAATAAACAAATATTATTTATGTTCTAGCCTTTCCATGGCTGAATAATCTCTCTAGCGCCAGTGGGACAGGGCGAGCCCACTGCAGAGGAGGAGTGGGTGACAGGGGTGACCACAACAGGGGAGGAAGAGGAAGAGGAGGAAGAGGAGGAAGAGGAGTTTTCTGCTCTCGCCCACTTGCAGTTTGCACTCCTCATTCAGGACCCTGCCCTCCTCCTTATCCATGCAGAGCTAAACACAGCAGGAGCTTCTTCCTAGCGGAAATCTAGGGGCAAGAAATATTTGTTGCTTGTTTTTGTTTTTTCCCCATAACAATCACTATCAGATTATACTCTTTGGTGAGTGCACTGGAGCTTTTTGTGCTCCCCCTCCTGCAGATCAATCGAACGGACAGGTGTCTGATTGCCCTCCTGTTTCAATGTATACCATCATTACTTCTTAGGAGCCGCTGCAAAACAGCGCAGGTGTCAAAACAAATAGAATTCGGCCTTACATTTGCTTTAGATTAGGTTTTACAGGTGAAAATGGTAGGTTTTCAGAAAATAAGCTTTGCCTCTATATTACTGAGCACACTGTCAACATGAGGATGCTTGGGCAATGCGGCTGCCTCCAGAAATGGGGCAGGCTGGTAAATGTTGAGAGTGACAAGCCAGCCTGCTTTGACAAGCTTTGCCAACAGCTAGCCGAGTGCAAGGAGATTACCATGGTCTGGGGAGCAGAGATACTTGAGCTCAGTAATTTCCCCCGGGGTGTGATTACCTTGTAATAGCCACTATCCCTCATTCTCATTTCTAGCTGGAGACACGGTGCAAAGTTAGGCTCCTGGCTTGCATCCATCAGCTGGTAAAGAGCCAAGGCATGAGTTTTAAGGCAACCTTGGAAAAGTGCACAGGGACAGAAATGTATATGAGGTCCTGTCATTAGGGTCCAGAGTTTTCAGCCAGAAGAGGCTCTTAAATATTGTGCTATTGAAGCATCCCAAAGTTTTTATTTTTTAGTTTACTAGGGGAAAACCTGAGTGAATCAAATCTGGACATTCAAGCCACTGTTTATTTGTTTTTTGTTGCTCTCTCATCATTTGTAACCATGCAAAATAAGCAGAAGAGGAGGTGTTCTCTTTGGATGCTTGGATGCTAGCTTGGAACAATAAATAAAACAAGATGATCCAGGCCAGGCTGGGGAAGGTGAGCTGCATGCCACCAAATATCCTGTTCTGAGACACAGCCACCGCCAGCTCATGCTTCCACCGCACAGTGAGGTGCATCGCTTGGTTATCAGTCACGTTTCAGAGCAACTTAACCTCCAGCCAAGGACCTGTGGAAAAGACTTGTCCCTGCAGATGGGTGGACTGGACAGGCTTCCTCAGGTCCCAGACGTGGCCATGGGAGGAGATGATGCGAGTCTGGTGTCTGCAGCCCTTGCCTTTTGCTATGCATCACAGTACAGTAGAGGACAGCCAGCGCTCGGGTGGCTTGGTGCTGGCCCTCAGTCACTACGGCCTGCTTCAGGGCTCCCACCGATGGTCACAGAGGTCACTGCTTCATCTTCCACAGTGGAGATATCCCCCAAGAAGGGGCCCATGCCCTGAAGTGGTTGGCCTACGGAGGCTTTCGCTTTGGGAGCTAAAGGAAAAGGGGATGCAGCTGCCCTTGGGTCTTGGTGGTAGCAGTTTTAAGTTGAAAATCAAGCCTGGTGTGTTCAGCCTGGAAATCCACCAAGCTGCTGTATCTCTGTGATGCAGGGGGTTGCGTCAGAAACAATGACAGACAACAAAAACACCTCGGGCTATATTTAAGCTGCTTTGCCTTAGTAGGAGAAACGGTCCGGTGTGAACATAAGTACGACTACAAGGGTGAGCCCAGAAGTGCGCCTGGCCCAGCATCCTGCCCTGGACAAGAGCCAGCAGATGCTCAGGAAGAAATACAAAAATAGAGCCAACACTTGTTTATGCTTCCCAGAATACCCTCTCATCCCCTGGTGACCTGTGACTCAGGAGCTTCTTGAACTGTAGACACTATCTCTGCATTTAATAGCCCTTGATGAATTCTTCTCCCATCGATTAGTTTACACCTATCGAACCAATGCAAACATTAAACATCCACTGTACCCCATGGCAAGGAGGACTGCGGCTGAAAATCTCTTCTGTTTATTTTGAGCTTGCCACTTGATAATTTTCTTTAGTGATCATTCTTTTCTTTTGAAGAGCACTGAATGATGCGAACAGCTGTTCCCCAGTCATGCCACTCTTCCCATCTCAAAACTCAGTCATATTTCTTCTTCAGTCACTTTTCTTCCAAGATAAAATGTCTTAATCTATTCAGTCATTCCCTGAATGGAGGCCCTTTTATGCCTTTGATCATCTTCAACTGCCTTTCTCTGTAGCTTTTCTATTTCTTCTGTATCATATTTGAGATTGGTGAATCAGGACTGCACAATAGCATTCAAGAGATGGGAGCCCATGGATTTATAAAGCAGCATAACGATTTCCTCTGTTTTGCTCTCTACCTCTAATAATTCCTAGCTTTCTGTTTGCTTTTTTGATTGCTACTGAGCATTGAGCTGACATTTGCATAGAGCTATCTATTATAACCTGAAGATTTCATTCCCAAGTGGAAATAGCCACCTCAGAGCCCATTATTTTGTATGTAAAGCTAGGATTGTCTTTTCCCATGCGCATCACTTTACATTTATCTACATCAGATTTCATCTGTGATTTTATTACCCTTTTATTCAGTATCATGAGGGTCTTTCTGTGACTCTTCACAGTCAGCTCATTGCCTCAATCATGCTGCATATCATCAGTAAAATTCTCCTCTCTCTACTCACCTCTGTTTCGAGATAACTGTTGAATGTTTTGAAAGCATGGGATAGTGTCTAGGCTAACAGAGCAGCTTCCTCTGAAATTTGAAGTGCCAGGTCTGAAGGAGAGGGTAGAAGTGCCAACTCCCAAGCTCTTTGGATGTCACTGGAGGTCAGTTGGTGCTCCTGGGGATGGGCAGCGGTGTGTCTAACTAGCACATCTCCCTCTCCCCATTGCACAAATAGATGGTGGGGGAGGGGGGGGGGAAGCTGCTTGCTGGGATATATGTCTACTGCCTCCTCCAGACTGTATGGGACCAACAGGAGACCCGTTGGTGGCCCCTTTTCCTGCTGAAGCTGGGCCCTGGTGCAAAGAGGCATACAAATGTCCTGAGACCTGGGGAGAGGGGGGAAGAAGGGACGCAATGGAAGGCAAAACCTTTCTCTGAGAAAAATGCTGCACACAAATCTGTGAACCATGGCTGCTAATGAATAACAGCTAACCGACAACTCTTCCATGCAAAAAGCGGTGTGTGAGCCTGTCGAGCTTGCCCAAGGAAGTCCAAGGCCAGAGTCAGAGGAGGAACCATTGTCCAGTGGAGAAGAGCATGAGGATGACAGGACAGCAGCTGTCCTCCATACAGATGAGGTGAGGCCCAGACTGTGGGTTAGCATGAGGAACCAGGAATTACTGTGACCAGCACTTTTCTGGTGGTTTATTTTTTTTCATGAGGTACAGTATCCAGCTGGTATGGGTGCCGGGGGCCCTCTGGGTTAACAGCGAGAGGCACTTCTTTCTCCTCAAGGCATCTTTGTTGAGGGGAACAGGCTGGAGAGTTGCTGCTGCTATTTGTAGGCAAGAGGAGTCAGGCTGAGCATCACTCCAGCACTGGAGGCAAGCACAAAATGAGGGAAAAAAAAAAAAAAAACAGGCAAGAAGAAAGTGAACATCTTTGGTGGAGGATTCCTCATCCCTGTCTGGTGGTGCACGTCTGAGACACAAGATCGCACTGATTGTGCCTCCATCTGGCCATCAGAGACTTTCAGATGGGCTTGTTTCCCTCTCCTCCCAACCCTGGCAATTTCTCCTGGTTGTATCTAGAGCCAGGCAGTGCAGGATTTCTCCGCTCTCAGGTGAAATGCCTTTCAGAAAGGTGAATGGATGCACCTGAAGCTGCGAGTGGTTTTCAAGGGAGAAAGAAAGATAACTTTTCCCTGATAACTTATCTGAGAGTAAAAATTGCTCAAAAGGGCAGAAGCTCCCCCCTTTAAGAGACTTAGGCTTGACCATCTGAAAACCAGGACCTGTTTGGCAAGGCAAGAACAGAACAAGTGACAGTGACTGGGGCACGAAGCGTCTCTTGGGCTGTGCTAAGAGCACAGACTGTGCCAGTGCCTCCAGCCAAAGGGCAAGGGGCTTCATCCCTTGCTTGTTCAGGGTTAAATCTGCGGCTCAAATGCTTGTACAGTGTGCCCAGTGCCAACCAGCTGCTGGAGAACCAGACCAGCTTTGGTGCGCGTGTCTGCACAGCCATTGTCCAGCGATATGTGCTATAAAACCAGTCCCTTTGGTCTATGCTAAAAATTTCCTGTTTCACTCAGTCAGAGCTGGAGGATCTTTTTTTCCTCTTGCAGTGGGAGGTTTTGAGGAGGAAAAAGTAACAAATAGTAACTCTTCTCACCACCAGATAGAAAGATGTGGTTCATAGGCAGAGCAGGTCTCTAGTATAAGCAGTGGTGGCAGCAGCCCATGTAGCTGGGCCAGCATGAACCCTCAATGCATGCAAATAAGACCAGAGTATGGTGCAAAAAGGGACAGGTGCCATTTATCGGTCCTGCTGGCACCAGGGTTGGTGCTGTTGGCAGCCCCTGGAGCACAGCTGGCTGATAGATGAGGAAAAGCAACCCAGAGAGCAACCTGGGGCAAGATAGGATGTCTTTGGGTGACACCATCGCTCAGAGTAGAAGACTTTGGGACAACTACTATAAATGCAACAGAGAGGGAAAAGGCTTTTAAAGCTGGATCTAAGCCACTTTTGAGCAATTATCAGGAAGGAGGAAAGCTGATCGCAAATATTTGCATCACAAACGCTTTGCAAACGCAGTTTTTTTCTTTCCAAAATGCAAACATTCTCATTTCCCTTGAAGTTTGCCTAAAAAACTGAGCACGCCCTGGTTTTTTAACGTATTTTCTCGGGGTTTTGTTTTTAAAGAAGAGACAGGAGTAGCTTTTTAAAACTCATCTGAGCTTTATTTTGCTCTTTTTTTCACTTTCTCTGTGCTTCACAGGACATTAAAAGAAGGTCAAATTAAGTTGTTCCCATTTTCACATGAAAATCAATTAATACTTTCCATTGAGCTCTTAGGAAGGAAGAGTACACTTAGCAACTGCATTTATTTGGGAGCATAGATAATTAAATATGGCCTGAATTTCCTTACTCTCTCTCTCTATATATGTACAAAAAAGGAGATTTGGTATTACACTGAATGCAGTGGGTTTGCTTGCTTTTATGGGAACAGTCTAGATTTAAGCCCAATTCACTTTTTTAAAAAATTAATAACGCTGATGCTGAATTTCCTTTGTCCTCTGAGGAAACTACGGTAATTGAAGAGTCTGCAAGGTGTACCTTCTGCAGGTCTCCTGAGAAGCCAATCCCAACAGTGGCTGATCTGAAGGAACAACCTCAGGAAAACGTGAGTCTACCTGTATGGTGTGAGGATGCCTGCTATGTAAGCAGTTTTTTCGTGGCAAAAGAGACGGTGACCACCCCATGGCAGAAACAGAGGGGAAGGGAAGAAGGCTGTAGGTGGAGGGAGTTGAAGGGCGAGGAGGTCCCTGGTCTGCTCAGGAGCCTCGTGCCACCCCTGCAGCTCCTGATGGGTGCTGCACCCCACAGCTCTTTTGCTGCAGGAGCTATAAGGAGGTATTTGACACTGTCATCCGAGACCTGATGAGCGAAGATGAAGCAGAGGAAGAGATGGATGCTGGTTCCCATGCCAACCCTTTACAAACCAAGCTGCGAGGAGGCATCAAGGAGAAGCTGTTGCAACAGTAAGGAATCCAGAGAAACTGGCCGCAGAGCCTGGTGGGAAGAGGGAGGCCTCATCAGCAGGTCCCTTCACTCCAGTCCAAGGTGATTTCACTGGTGGGAACCTGCCTGTGGCATCACACAGGTCTGAGGGCCTGAGTTAAATGTTGGACCAGGGTGGCTGAGTGCTGCCGAGGCGACACCCACCTCAGGGTCCTCACACAGCTCATCTTTGCTGCAGGGCCCTGAGGAGCAGCTAGAGGTGAGGTCAGCTGCTCCATCTCGGCTATATTTGCTTTGAAAGTCTGACACTAACAGATTTAGGAAGATCCCTAGAAAGGAGGATGGGGCCTGATGCTTTCCCAGCTGGCAAAATGTTTCCCCACACCAAACCCCAGGTCACCGTTCCCTCACAAGAGACCCTGAAAGCAACTGCCTCCTTTCCGGGCCTCCGTCCCATTGCACAGCCCTGCACACCTCCCCCCCAGCTGCTTTGGTCGCTGCAGCCAGCGGCCTCAGCGGACATGGAGGCTGTACCCTGATGTCCTCCCTGGCTGGCCAGCAGCACAGGAAGGGTCTAGCTCCTGTCTCACCTCCCAGGGAAACGTTTTCTTTGGGGCTCACCACAGGTAGCTGTGTCTGGGGCACGCTCACCTCACCATGGTGGGCACAGACCAGGCTGCATCACTTGAGGTATCCATCCTTCATTGCTGTTTCCCTTTTTCTCCCACCATTTTGGTCTTCTGGGGTCTGACTTGTGTCAGCATACCTTCAAGGGAGCAACAGCGCACGGAAATTCCCCTCAGGAACAGAGGGACAATACGAGGTTTGAGTGCACGCACACCTCTGGGTAGGATTTGATTTGAGCCTTTTGGGCTGTCTTCTGGATCCATAGGGTGCAGCAGTGTATGTGGCGTGCAGAGCTTGGTCCTGCCATCCACGCAAGCCGAATTTCCCCCTGAATTACAAGAGTGGCAGTCAGGGGCACGACATGTAGGTGAAGCCAGGCCGGGCATCCCACTGGACGTGTGATGAGCTGTGTGGGCAGGAGGTCCTGAGGGCTGGGACTCACCTCACCTCAGGAAGCCCATAGCCATGCCTTCACCCATCACCTGCAGCTTTCCTGCATGAAGGGCAGGGAAATGGGCATTTCTACCGCACAATTCATCGGATGTGCAATGAGATGGATGTCCCATTTCTCTTATTTGGCTATAAAAGCCATCTGTGATGACAATTTCATATGCAGCCATCCTCATTGCTTCAGGTGAATCCTCCTGATATAAAATCCCAAGATGCTTTTTTTCCCTTTGATTATGTCAGTAGTATCAGTAGCCAACAATTTGATCTCATTTTCAACCTCTGTTTTTTTGATCTTAGGTTAGATGAGGGAGGCTTTGAGAACTGCAGGGAAATACTTCAGCAGTATCTGAGATTTGTTGCCTGTAAGTACCTTTGCTAGTGAGTTGCTGTGATCACAGGGCTCGATTTGGAGCCAGAAGCACATGGTAGGTTCAGGGCACCCAGAGAAGCAGAAACTGCAGCCCTTCATGTAGTAAAAGGTGCCGTAACCCTAATTGGGAGTGGCCAGGGACCTTCATAGTCACTTAAAACACAGGTCTGCATAATTCCCTGCCTATGAGGCCTGTCATCGACGTGCTATATGTCTTCTGTTTGAGAGGAGTAAGGGATGGCACAGAAGAAACTTGTTAGTTCATGTCTAGTCCATCCTTTGCTATAAGCAGTTCTCAGCTGGATGTTTCATTGTTTCTAGCAAGGAGATCCCTTACATCTCTTAGGAAAACCATCGTACAGTGTCACAGAGCCTACCCCATCCTAGTTAGGCTAGATTTTCCCTTCCCACTTGTTTCTCCTCAAACAAAGCTAAAGACACAAAAACTCCTCAATCCCTCCCTCAATTCCCTCTCCTTTCCAAATAATCCAAAACACAAAGCTTGGAGAAATAGAACTACAGCATGTTTTCCTCAACACCAACCTTCTAAATTTTTTTCAGGGACCAGAATCTCTTTCAGACTCTCAGAACCAAATGAATACACCGTTAGACCAAAGACTGTCCCTTTCAAAAAGCACCAACCAACATCAGCCCTTCCAGAAGACCTACTTGAGATAGACAATGATTTTGTTGCAGAGCACCTAAAGGTGGGTGTAGCCTGTTGGAGCTCTTCTTGCTGCTTTTCAGGCAGGGATTTTAGAGAGCTGTACAATATTGAGTCTGCTCATATCCCATGAGAGTCATGCTCTTCCAGTCAAGCTCATTTAGATACCACTTATGAGATACAGAGAAGATCCTGATTCAGCAAAATCTTAAAATGTTTATTAGTGAGTGCACTAATTTGATGGGACATACCTGCTTGTGGCTGTTGAAAGGCGAACTTAATCAGGTGTTCATGGATGAGGTGAAAAGCTGAGCCTGGTGTCCCTGGGGTTTTACTGGGATGATGCCATGTGTAAATGTTTTACTTAGGGAGCGTCCTGTGCAGCTTGAAGGCTGAACACCCCCAGTCAGCCATCTCCACCCCAACTGAAACCTCAGACCCTGCTCTGCTCACTTCCATACTGTTCATCCTTCCTACTCTCCAAGCCAGGCTGCCCTGTCCAAACTGCCTGGCTGGGATGTATCTGGCTCCTCAGCTAGGAGCCGCTTGAGGGAATGCTCCTGGTCCCAGGTGAAGGCCCAGTCCAAAAATATGACAGCACAGCCTAAAGCTTTGCAGGGCCCAGGCAGAGTTTAATCCATCGGTAGGGACATCACCACTGTGTCCAGCAAGGAAACGGACGGGGGTCTCACATTGCAGCTCTCCCTGGGAAACCAGCCTGAAAATTACCAAAAGACAGATGATTATGTGTTGAGGAGCTGATTTTTGTGAGAGTGGCAAAAGCACGTTTCACAGTCTCTGTCCCCACCTGAGGAAAGGGATTCCCTGACATATTCTGGCACAAGCTCACATGGCTCATGGTCAAAGGTGGTCTCACCTCCACCCCAGCTGCCATCAGAAGCTCTTCAGGGCCCATCACAACCCCAGGTGGGCAAGCAGGATTGGGGACCTGCCCCACCAGCCAGAGGGTGGTTGCCAGCCCCCCACCAGCTCAGTCGCCCCAGCATGGCTCTCCTCTCCCTCCCCAAACCAGAAAACATTTCTGCAGTTTCTGCAGGCATACAAGAAAACCACCTTTGATTTATCACACAATCAGTGATTTTGTTGGCTTTTTTATTTTCGACACAGAAGTGCATTATACAGCTCTCCCCTCCTGAAATACAGGGGCAGCAAATCCTCCTGCCTGGGACTGCCTGTCTTTCTAGCCTCATAAAAAGCCTGAAAAATGAAAGCAGGCACAAGATTGTCAGTTTGTTGCTTTTCTGTTCCCCTCGGTCCCTTACAACCAAAAAGTAATCCTTAGCTAGCTTGCAGAGCCAAAATGTGCAACTTCAGGTTATTAATGAGGGTCACAGCTAGGGCTGAAATCTGTCGCTTCTCGGGTACCAAATGCCTCCACCTGGGAGCTGCGGGGACCCGTCCCTCAAATCCCCACGAGAGACAAAACATGAGCAAGGCCCCCTCCTGCACCTGATAATCAGCTGCTGCTTTTAATGATGATGTTAAAGAGGAGAAGCAAACTCACTGCACTTCCCCCTTCTCAAAAAAAACAAGCTGCTCCCCATTTTTCCAGGAGAAGCAGGTGGTAGTGTTGCTTGTTCCTATTAGAGAGCACCAAGCCTAGCTCCCTTGCAATGCTTGGAGCTAAGCCCTGAGCAAAGAAATGTTTCTGTTTCACTTGTCAGGGCATTGCTGGATAAATTACTTGTGTTCCTGATGCCCTCTGAAAGAGGGCTCCTGGCAAATTATATCATCGGAGAGCAGCTAATAACATAAAATAAAAAGAGCTGAGCTTTGTAAATAACATGCAGAAACACAGGATTGAAGGATGAGTTTCCCTCAGTTATTTAAAAGGCTTTAATTAAAAAGGAAGCAAACAGAAAAATCAAGGCTAGGCAGAGACTGCAGGGCGTGATGGTTAGGGATTGATACGGGCAACGGAGAGAGGAAGGTATGGTGCAGAGCATCCACATCCCATGCATCCAGACAGGCGTCCCCGCGATGCATCCCTGCAACCCCGCTTGCCTCTCACCACCGTGGTTTTGCTCCCGCAGCTCTGCCGTTCTCCCAGCCCTGTGAGAAGATGCTATCCTGATGGACAGACGTTTTTTCTTCTTTTCCCAGATGGAAGCGGTCAGGTTTAGCATCCAGCAGCAACATCACTCACGTAGGGGGGTAATCATGGGAATGTCCTACCTCAGGGCTAACCACCATGGCTCTCCTCCCTTGGGGTAACCTGCCTTTGCATTTTGGGCTGGCTACACAACTCTTGTGGGTCAGTGCCACTCTTCCAAGGAAAAACAGGCTACAGAGCCAATAGCCTTCAGGTTGGCTGCTTGAAGGGTGGTAGAGGCGTGGGTTATTTCCCCCCAGACTGTGCCCCACAATGTTTTTCTTGCAAAGTATGCTTTCTTTGGGCTTTCAATGGGCTTGTCTTTCCTTAACCACTTCTCAGCTACCCGTCAGGCAACGTGGCCATTCTGATCACGTTCACTGAGGAAGCCCAGTTCACCTATGTCATCCTGGAGGACAGCAGGTACCTGGAGATTAGGGCTGCCTTTGGGAGCCACGGCCACGGGGTCTGCTTCCACCCTGCTGGACACCTCTGGTAGGTGCAAACCTGGTTGGCCACACGGCCTTGAAGGTGGCTTGGCCCTTTTATAGCACAGGGATGAGGGTGCATCTTCTTTCCTGGCTTCTCATGGAGTCCCAGGTCACCATGCTAGAAAAGCACAGGTTTTATATTTGCATGCAAGGGGACACTGCAGTACCTGAAGTCATTGAGCCTGATGTCAACATTGCTTTTGATATGTTTCTCATATCCAGTGAGTGCTCCTCACTGTAAAGAATGACGTAGGTGACCGATTTCTTGCAAAGTGGTAACATGAGATGACTGATGGCTTTCAGTAAAAGCTGCTGGTGTTTGAGCCTTCAAATTCTAATTTTTGCCCCCTCACCCCTCACCCCAAGTCTCCAAAGTTTCCCTCTTGAAAGCTGGAATCTGGGGGAATTATTAAATCCCATCTCAATTTTACAAGTCCTCCCTGTGTTGAGACCAATGAATGGACGCATTAAATGTCTAACTGGCTATAACAAATCACTTTGAATAGCTATTGTAGTAACACGTCCATTGGACTACTGCAGTCCTACCGCTTGCCTGCAGACACGTTGGTCTCTCATCCATCATGCAGCAGCCAGACTTTCACAGCTTGACACCGAAGTGATCCCTAGCAGCACTACGGCATCACCCACCCCTCAGCCTAACCATGTCCTCCACCGCAGGGCACTCCTGACCCTGCTGGACCACCCGCTTCAGACTGCTCCCCATCAGTATTAGCCACACACTGGCCCCTGGCTCAATTACAGCCCTCCCAGTATTTTTTTTTTATTCCTGCTCTTTCCTCCAAGCTGCAGCACAAAGTAATGCTGGGCTTTTGCTGCAGCGGTGAGAATCAACTTCTTTAACACTCCAGTAGCAAAAATGCAACATGACACGCACCGTGAATGATAAAATCGCCCTGCGTGCCACATCAGGGGGGATGCTCCAGCTCCTGGAGCCACCTCCTCAGGCTGTCACGAGATGGGGAATATTGATTTGTATTTGTATGCTGTAAATATGGGCTCTTTTCCCACACACACTGCATTTCTCTCTCCTTTGTTCTTCAGCAAGGCCGTTTCCCGCACCCTGCCACACATATGAACATGCACGACCACATGCAGGGCACCTACTTTTAGTATAAATGTTACCAGATCAATAGAAATGACTGCGTTCAGTAACTCCCAGAAGATGCAGAAATGCAATGGGAAGAGCGCTGCCCATGCTCCACCCAAATATTTTCTTTGCCCTGTGGGGGCTCATTGCTCTTCTTCTCTTGAAGAAGGTTTCATAGCAGGCTTTTTCTGTAGGATGACTATTATGAAAACATCATCCCCGATCTGGTGCATCAGCTCCAGGCACCGACTCTTGGAATGCAATAATAATTAGTTTTGTCAAAGTGCAGATAAAAGATGATGTTTGGGAAAGGGAAGTTGTTGGCTCTGGATTCACCCAATGTTTGTCCCCAGGACCATCCTGAACCCTTGCACTGGGATCCGCTCTGACCAGGCAGGGGTGAGCCAGAAGCACTGGAACTGGCATGACCTCAGCCACCACGTCCACAGCCCTTCTTTCCAGCCGATCACCATGAAACTGAACAGACATCTCACCCTTAAAATCGTGGCTCAGGATCAAATTCACCTATGGTTCACAAGCCACAGCAACTGCATCCACTTCAACGTGGGGGCCCGGCTCAAGGTAAGCACTTGCTGTGTTGGCCCTACCTGGCCAGGTCCTGTCTTCCAGCTGCTTGGAGAGCAGCAGCAGCACGGAGCAGCCCACCTGAGACAAGCTGTGTTTTGCAGGGGCTGCTGCCTGGGACTGGTCACAGACTTCCATGTGGAAAAGTCACCATTTCATTCAAAAGCAAATTTCCTGCCTGTGTGAATCTTAATGAAATTCCCCTTCAGGAAAGCATTTAGATGAGATTGAAATGCTGTCACTGCAGGGTGAGGACAGCACATCTCACAAATTCATTTTGAAACACTATTTCTCTTCAAAACATTTATATTAAATGTCAATACAGACACAATGCTCCCGATTTTATCTAAACAGCATTTCACTTAACATGAAACAAGTGTTTGGGGACAGGAACACCAAAATCCTTCGGTATTTGTTGCCACTCAGGTTTCCCACCTCTGACCCTTCCCTGGAGGTGGAAAAAACGCTGTTTTGGCCAGGGCTCAGCCCTGCTCCATGCCAGTGTGACTGTCCAGTCTGCTAGTGTGTATCCCTGTCCTCCTCTGGATGTAGACACAACTGGTCACTGCTGAAATACAGGTCACAAGCTTCATAGGGGATTCAAGTTGTCTTCCCTGGTGTCAGCACAAACCAAATGCTGACGGACCTCCCAGCAATAGTCCGTACATGGCCACAGATGCATTGCTAATGGAAACAAACACCTGGGGTAGGTATTGAGAAAGGTGGCAACAACCCAAGGTCAGTATGTGGAACCATAAAGTACTTGGACCTGCTTTTCTACTCCAAGAAGTCAAACTTCTTGGGACCCATTGCTACATTAGGTGAGGAGGTCACCTTCCTTACCTATTAGTTCTGGCAGCCCGCTCCCACCGAAGGAGGCTGGAGCCTTGAGTTTAGTCCCTCAGTGCCCTGTGCATATACTGGAAGAGGACCATCTCCAAAGGGAAGTCACAGGGTTAACATGCTCCCAGGGTGTGTGGAGGAAGAGGGCATCCCAGGACAAGGGTAAGCATGAAAAGTTGGGTTACAAGGGATGCTCTTCCACACAGCCTCCCTTCAGGCGTTTCAGCACTAATACTCTTCTCTTTGCATGGGCTCTCTTTGCAGTTGAAAGACCCAAAGACAAGTCACCTACTGAAAGGGTTAGAAAGCAAAGAGGAGCTCTTCCTTCAGTCCAGAAAGATTCGGCTCAGGAGCCTGCTCTCCAAAATAGAGAGAGTTTTGCAATAGTTTTGGCAATCTGTCAGTGGTGTCACTCCTTGTGTTTCATCATCTTCTATCTGCATGAAATACTGAAATGAAGACATCAAGACATGCAGCAGTTACGTTAGCATTTCAGATCAACGTTTCCTTTATCAAGGTGGTAACAGTCACTCTGCAACAAAAATAAAGCTCCTTTTTCCAAGCTTACAATGCCTATCTTCCTGTGCATCAAGTCCTTGTAACACCAAGCCTGCCTCATTTCAAAACACTTGATGGATTGTAGTTTGATCAGTGGGATTACACTGAATGTTATCATACTGATCTTTGAAGGAGTAGATGGCTTCCCTCCTACAGCTGATAAGCTGTAGCTTGTCATACCAACACCCATGCTGGTTAAGAAGGGATGACCAACAGCAGCTTGGGTATGGGGACCAGGGGTAATCCAAGATGGAGTGAAGATGAGGAGCCCCTGGGGTAGCACGGCTCCCATGTGTGGTAGATGCTAGGTCACGTGGCTTAGTGGCATAGCCACAGACTACTGGTTTTGTGACTGAAAGGGATTGATTCTTTTTCACATACTAAAAGTTTCCCCCTGTGGTTTCAAGCAGTGAAGAGAAAAAGTTTGCAGTACAGTTCCGACAAAACTCGGAAGAAGCCATAAGAAGCCAGAGACTTTCTTACGAGAGCCATTTAGGTGCCAATACTAGGATTTACATAGAGGTGACCGACATGAGGGACCACATCGCAGCGGTGCCAGCAGCGATGCTTCACCCGTGGAGACCAGTCAGCACACAGCCTTGCTGAATACCCTGCTTCCCACCGAGGCGCTCCTTCAAGAGCAAAAAGCTGTATTTTCTAGAGGTGACACCTCACATGATCACTCTGCCTGCCACCCAACAGCCCAAATGTCCCTGCACTGCTGCATCGCTTTAAGCATGCCCTGGAAACATCCAATTAAAAAGGCACCCCGTAATGCTACCATGTAATTTTCCCCATTAAATATCTACATGTTTACTTCAAATGCTATGCATTTTAACAGATTAGTCCCAACTGCTTATTTCTTGACCATGTTTTTATCCTCACTAGGTCCCTTTATTGGTTAACAGTTTTCTACAGGCAACACTGAAAGATTTCTTTCAATAGATTTGACATTTTGCAGTCTTACTTGCCATCAAATCATTTGAAGGAATCGAGACCTCCACATGCCCTGAATCCACTCGGTGCATTGGAGAGCTTTTATTCTATTCTAAGATATATCAAAGGTCTGATTTGCTCTAGGGTGTTGGCTTGGTTTTAGGGTTCAGTAAGGCTAAAAATGCATGAGGGTAGGAGAAAGCAGCATTTGCAGACACAGGGCTGGATCTTCCTGCAACGACCACAAGTTGTGTTAGTGGCAAAAACTTCCTTCTTTTTCCTACCCACATCACTTTGTCAACACCAAACCACCAAACGGGCATAGTTTGAGGAAGGGACTGTTGTCTTTGCTTGGAAAATACCCAGCCCTGTACAAGCTGTGCTGTGGGCTTCATTGTTGTACAAAAAAAAATAATAAAAAAAAAGAGCAAATGCCTGGCCAACTGCTTTGGCATTCACTGCATTTACCAAGAGATACAATCCAAAGGGCCAAACCTCTTTAGGAGGCTCCAAGCATCCAGGCAGCAACAGTCACACATTGCTGCCTGTACCTGTCAGATAGCAGATGAATTCCACTAGAAAGCAGCATTTTTCCTTAGATGAATTCATTCAAATGACACTGTCAAAACCAGAGAGTAAAGGAATGCTTCACGCTGACGTTACAGGGAACAAACCACAAGCTTTTGAATGATGTGTTTCTACGGTACCAAAGGCCAGAAAAACAGTAAGTGGTAGTGAGAAGTTATGGGCAGATAAGACTGTGAGCAACCAGGCAACAAGTGCAGCTCCCAAATAAAATAACAGTTGTGCTTTCTGCAACCACCTCTCAAGTTTAGTCTTATAAAGTAAAAGCCAACTTGTAAAGTAAGGCCAACTAGTTAAAATATGCTCTTGTTACAGTCATGGTTTCTTCCCCCTAGTAAAATTGCAATCGAAGAGATCATTTAGTCACACAAGATCATTTGTCAGTAAAGAAAATACAAATTTGTCAGTAAAGAAAATACAAATTTACTTTATTATAACCATAAAGAGGGATTACTTCAACAATTAGCTGTATGTTCAGCACTCAGGTATACATCTGTGCCAAATAAAGTCAAGTCTCTTATGCTAAAAAAGAACGCTTCTTCTTAGCAATCCACTCACTGCCTGTGCTTACAGGATGTTTATTGTCTCTGTATTACAGTTATCTTGACAGACAAGCCTCAGGATACAGAATAAAGCTTTACTCTTTGACCAAAATAGGAGGCAACATTTTTATTTAAAAAAATTAAAAACAGCAAGTTTTCTAGTCAGATAATATAAAGCATCTTAAATTAATCTTTTGAAAGTATTTACACTATTTGTAAACGTAAATATCTGAAACTGTACATGTTTAAACAAATGTTCATTTAGCAAACAGGCTGTATAAACTGATTGCTCTTCTCATCTTTCAACCTACTTCCCTAGAGCTGTCTGGGTATTCTAGGAGAGAAAAGACCCAAAACACAAGAGTGACTGCTGCAAGGGTTTACCCTTCACATCTGTTCTGTACAATGTATTAAGTCAGTCAGAACTTTGTACAGTGCCCATGCAATCCTTCTGTAAAACTTTATAAAAAACAAATATACATATATTACAATGCACTGGACATTATTTTACAGCCTGTATTTCTACATAAGTAAAAAGAAAGGGCAAGTTTTCTTCCTTGTTAGTTCCTTTAGTTAATTTTAAGGAGTCATGTAAGGTCCTATGAGTACCATTTATGTACCTCAGCACCACTGCTGTAACACTTCTCATGGTAGCTTTTAATCCTACCATTTTAGTCTCCAGCCATGTGATTTATAGTAGGAAAAATATTAAATCAAAACACCACTGATGTGCACGGAAGTCTACATAATTAAAATTTCAGAAGAGTTTTTGTAAGTTGAAAATCTGCCACGTACTTCACCAGATTTTTCTTTTGTAGTGCTGCACCATAAAGACTTGCACACTGAGATACTCTAAAGCTGCTTTTAGTGTTTCATTCAATTAATGACAGAGCGGTGAGCATCCAGCTTTCCAAAATAATGATAAGTTAATGCATACTGACCATAGCACATCATTCACCAGTTTCTGAGTACTTAACCCGTGCTTACAATGGTGATTTGCCAGTGCTTGCACATTAATTTCTGGCATCCCCTCCACACCCCCATTAGCACGTACTCCAGCACACAAAGGCTGCACAAGTTCCAGTCCCAGTGCCCACTCATAAACAATGCAACACCACTATCTGATCTCGGGTAAAGCAAAAAAGATACCTCTAATCTAAAACTCTAAGTACCTGAGAATCTCAATGCTAAGCTTTGTTGTAAAGCATCTGAAAATATGCAGTTCCCTCAGAAACAACAGAAATTATATTGCACAGCTTTCCATTGCAAATCCCAAAAATCCGAGATTCTTTACATAGTGAAGTTTCATGCTCTAGCCTTACATTAGACGTCGCAGCTCTCAATCACAAGAGTACAAGAAAAACAGCACATCCAGTGTTTCAAGAAATGCTTCAGATGTGGAAAATAAAGTCTTCCCAACTAAGAACCTCTGAATTATGTTCAAGCACATGGTGGATTACCAGGATTCTCAGTGGTGTTAAAAAAAAATCGGAGCATGCCTGCTTAAGTCAAATGATCATATCAAGGTGCTTACCTCCAAGCCTTGCAAATACCTACTACCACTCCCATTTGATTCCCTGCACTTTATTTCCAGTGTGTTTTTGAAAGTGCTGCTTTTCACTGCTTTCATCAGCTTATTGAAGTATGAAAGGTTTTAACAGAAAAAAAACAGGACTTCAACTTTGAGAATATGTGGAGAAGGCAGTAACTGAGCTTCCATAAGAGTGATTAGCAAAAGGTTTGTTTTGTTTTGTTTCTCTCCACTTCTCAAACCAGTAAATAGGAAGATCTTTAACAAATCAACAAAACCAATTTAAAAAAAAAAAAGCAAACACCTTTTTTCTAAAACAGGGTTAAGTGGCCTGGAGAGTTTTAATGCAGACTGGACTGCATGGCAGGGATCCTTCAATTACTTCATGCAAATGTCTTCACATCCCCTTCACTTCCTGACATTCAGCTGAAGCTTATTTTAAGGAGCCTCACTGGCTACTTGGCCATCGACAAAAGTAAGTTCACCTGAAAGACAAAGTAAAAGCCTACATTAGACAGAACAGCTAAGTTCAAGACTTGACGTCTCATATTTTAACATTTAAACCGGAACCCATGGAAGCACACACAGACTTATACAAACTAGAAGAACACAGATACAAAACAACTGGTCAAAATTTCCAGCCAAATCCCAACTCACAGGCTTGGTAAAATGCAACTGTAGACTACTCTTTTCAGCAGTCAGAACCTATTGTTTTAAAATTTCTAGGATGACTTCAGGCATCATCAAGGAATTCCATAAAAATCTGTGCACTGGCAAAAATGTCAACATCCATCTTAGATATCTGGAACACACTTGGGATCCTTTGCAATACTTGTTTCCCACAAATTACAAATTCCCATACACTTCAGTTTGTAGGAGAAGCGATCCTCAGGACCAACAGATAAACAACATTAGAAGAAGCCAACTCCTCCAGGATAACCCCACCTCCTCCTTCCAGTGCATCACTATCACTCCATGCTCCAGGACAGTTAACACACATCCCTGTTGCCACATTCACTGCAGGCAAACTCCTCTAACACATAAGCTTGATTATCAGTTTAAATATTGGCAGCCTGTGATATCAAGATTCTATCCACGCTCCCTGAACCACTAACGTCAAAGAGAGATTTTTAAAAACCTACTTGGTTTTTGTCAGAGCATCCTAATACAGAGAACTCTCAACCCCAATCATCTCTGAGACTAAAGATCTTATCATGTAGGACTAAATTCCCATAAAAATCTGCACATTTTCCAAATGCAATTTTATTTCAAATGAACCCTTGTAATTCTTTCTCCTGCTTCCTAAATGTAAAAGTTGCTGCTTCTTGTATTTGTCAAAAGCAAGACTACTTTCACACACACACTTCTTTTTTTTAAGCTTATTCACTAGCTGTGGTATCTCTTCAAAAAGACAATGCCCCAAAATGGCAAGACTCTGCCATGATGTTTTACAACCCAATACTCAAAAACATCAACCACCACACTGAGTTTAAAAAACTCTATTGGATATTCATAAAAAACAAACAAACAAAAAACTTTTAACTGAGAGCCTAAAGTTCAGATATAGTCCTGAGTTTAATCACTTGGGATTAAGGGGAATTTTTTTTAAAAAAAAAGAAAAACGATTCTGAGCACTAAAAGTATTAAAAATGAAAAGATAATGTTTAGAAAAAGACAGACACATGAAAGAGCAACTGATAAAACAGGTAGCTTTCAATATATCCAATATATACCTGTTCCATTGAAGGACAAGCTATGATCTGGAGATCTTCATTACTAAATTCCTCCTTTAACAAAGCATGGAGTTTCTGGAACATTTGCTGAATGTTATTCTTTCAAAGGAAAGAAGGAAAAAAAAATCAATATTGAAAAAAAACAAAACACAAAACTAACTCAAACATTAACTAGAATAAGCATGATGTACACAGAACAGCTACTGAAGTGACCAGGCAGGAAGAAGTGGTAGAGCTTTACGAGATCTTCTAAAACAAGCCCCAAAACAGTCACAAGAAACCCAGGTTGGCTTGACATAGAAACTTCAGCTAAGAAATGTATAGAAGTTTCTGAGAAGTGCTAAGCTGAAACACCGAGTCCTACAGACNCAAACAAAAAACTTTTAACTGAGAGCCTAAAGTTCAGATATAGTCCTGAGTTTAATCACTTGGGATTAAGGGGAATTTTTTTTAAAAAAAAAGAAAAACGATTCTGAGCACTAAAAGTATTAAAAATGAAAAGATAATGTTTAGAAAAAGACAGACACATGAAAGAGCAACTGATAAAACAGGTAGCTTTCAATATATCCAATATATACCTGTTCCATTGAAGGACAAGCTATGATCTGGAGATCTTCATTACTAAATTCCTCCTTTAACAAAGCATGGAGTTTCTGGAACATTTGCTGAATGTTATTCTTTCAAAGGAAAGAAGGAAAAAAAAATCAATATTGAAAAAAAACAAAACACAAAACTAACTCAAACATTAACTAGAATAAGCATGATGTACACAGAACAGCTACTGAAGTGACCAGGCAGGAAGAAGTGGTAGAGCTTTACGAGATCTTCTAAAACAAGCCCCAAAACAGTCACAAGAAACCCAGGTTGGCTTGACATAGAAACTTCAGCTAAGAAATGTATAGAAGTTTCTGAGAAGTGCTAAGCTGAAACACCGAGTCCTACAGACTTCGCCTGGAAGCCTAAAACTCAAGCTTGGTTCTTCCTGGCGGGTTTACATTGGGTCTCTCATTTAATCTGTATAATCCTCTGCCCCCAGTGCTTCTGCCCACATATAACTGACCAAGCTTAGACCAAGTGGAAGATGTGTGGAACGAACAAAACCCACTTGCTTCCTGTAATGTGCCTTATGCAGGCTGAATAAAAGAGAGAGCAGGACAACATTTTTTTAGGCTAAAACATACCGTTAGATTTTTTGATTTCACAGGCCTTTTCAATAGGTTTTCAGATCAGGGACACCACAGTGACTGCAATACTATGCTCACTATTATGTGTGCATGGCATTTGTCACGTTTACTGGCTGGACTGCTAGCCTAAAATAACTCTACAGATATAAACAGGTGTGTGCGTGTGCGTGTGTGTAAACTGTCCACCTGTGTAAGTGTTGTGATATTATGTTCACTTTGGTGTGGGGAATTCTTTTCTTTGATGTTAGTGAAGTTTGTGAAGATTATGTGATGAACGCTGATGAATGTGTATTTTAATGATATATTATATACATACACACTATATTTATATACCTATATTTCTACAGATATGTTATACATATAAGAATGCACACAGAGAAATATAAGGTGATCCCACAAAATGTACTTAAAGTCTTTAAATAAATGAAAACCCAGAACCTACAGAAAAAAATGCTGATGTATGTATAGCAATACTCACCCTAACTGGCTTAAACAAAATGAATTCTGTATCTTTATTGGACAAGTATAATGACATGCTTCGTAACGTTGATGGCAGCTTTGTTTTTATCGTCTTGTAAGTGGAAGAGACCATATCGTTGATCTTTGCTGAAAGTAAAAGTTAAACCTACTTAATGAAGTAAAACTGCATTCTGCTAGTTGAAATTTACATTCCAGAACATCATCTCCACTTTGCTGGGGCTGATCATAACCACAGGATGGACTGAAAAGGAAAGAGGGGGTGACTGGGCAGCACACCATCATTCCATCACATGACCACGACATGCCAGACAAGGCTAGTCTCTCAGGACCTACTCAAGCCATCAGCCCCTCCTTCTCTGCAGAACAAGCATCCAACCTATTTCTGCCAGCTACCATATCCTCCTGAGTTTCCTGAAGCCACAATCTTCCAACTGCAAGAAAGGGACAAAGTTCTACATAGGCCTCCCCCTGTAGAAAACTGCCCTGGAAAAGAAACTGCCGGTGAATAAATAGTGCTAGTAAAGAGAACAGCATATCACAAATTCTCCTTACTGCCCATATGCCATGTCTGCAAGAAGAAAGGCTGCACAGCCATCTGGATTTTGAATCAACCAGACAGGAATCCTGTCTCAGACAAGACCTTCTTTCTTTATTGCTAGGTATTTTAATGGTTTTACAAGATCTTTGCTTAAAGGGCAAGCGGAATATACATTTTGTAGCTTTAAATCCCCAAAGTTAATGTACTATGTTTTTTTTCCTCAATTTCTACATTATCTAAATCTTCTTCCTACTCCTGCTTCCCAGACAAATGACTCCAAGAAACAACAGAAGATCTGCTTAGATCTGCCTCTACACACATAATTATCTCCAGACAAACATTAAAAATACCCCTGAAGAAGCAGGAAATATTAAGTAGAAGCTCAAGTTAGCCCTTGAGAGTGTCTGACCCACGGAGCAGCACTGAATTATGAATGAATATGGCTCGCTTTGCATTTTAAGAATATGATGCAACAGAAGGTTCCAATGTATGAATTGGAATAAACAGATTTCTCGGTGTCATCCAGAAGCACAACTTTGTAACGTGAACAGCAAAGGAACATCTGAACTACTCCAAATGTTCCTACCAAGCATTCACATTTGAGTTCTGAAAAGGAAGTAGTTACCAAATGTACTGACAATAAAAGCTTCAATACCGACTCATTTTTCTTTTACAAAAGCAAAAGCTTCATCTCAATGTGATCAAGTAATTCCTTAAGCACATTCTGCATTCATTTGTGGAAATGCTGTTTTCATGCAAAAGCAGTCACAGCTTGAGAAATATTCCATCCACCTATTGTTCCAATTAAACGCACATTCTGAAGTTTGTCAGGTTTTGATTTAGAAGTATCTTAAGACACTTAAACTGACATACAGGTAAAAATGTAAGCCAGGAGTTTCAAGAAAAAAGGTTGAGAGTTTTCAGGCACTTAGAATTTTTCCAAATCAGTCACAGTCTCACAAACAAAATTAATCTGCCCAACTTTTCAGATTGCTGTTTTATAAGTCCTGCATGTAAGACAAATGACACTATGAAACACTCTAGCCCCATATAATGAAGCTTACATTGATCTACCAAAAATGGTGAATGCAAAGGGTCTCTTTCTCCTTTTGATGAGTTTTCAGTGGAAGTCTCAAACAAGTAAATGATCATGGCTTTATTAGTCTACAAGAATCTTAGAAGTAATATGAATGTAAAACAAAGCAAATACCTGGCTGTGCCCATGGTTGCTGTGAAAGGCTGTACTTGGGACCTCCTTGAGTAGCCATTGTTTTTAAAGCAGCCACCTAAAACAATTACAATCAAAAAATGATGTCTGTCTTTTTTCAGTTGAAGTCAAAATGTAGTGACCAAGTAACAACTGCACAAGTCTCCTAGATCATGCAGTTTACTGAATCTCCCCTGCTCTTTTTTCTATGCACTGACTTAACAATACACCGGGGAAGCGGCTTGACAGAAATGCAGTTCAGAATTACAATCATAATCGCTTCTTGAAAGTAAAATTCAAAATGGAATTAAATTTACAAAGATGCTTCAGCATCTAAGGATATAAAAAAAACTCAAAAGAGATTTATACTTCATCAGGTTAGTCAAACTCCCCAAATTGGAATCTCTTTAACAATCTATCAATCTCAGTTACCTATCTATATTTTAGGCATGCTACTGGCCTCTCACCCCAGTATCACAGGCATCAGTAAATTTAATACTGTAATCTTCTAAATTCTCAAAAGCCAGCAGCCGGGATATTTTTGATGTCCACACAATGCTGTAGACCCAATTTCTGAGTTGTCATGCTATAAAAACACATCATCTCAGTACACAAGGATCCACACCATGCTTCATTTCCCAGAAGTAATAGATGGTGCTGTGTGTTTTTCTCAAGATGTCTTGAAATCCTGAGCCCTAGGGTAGGTTCTATAAAGAAATGTATTGTAACAAGACATGGTTTTTGTTCTTGTCCCCGAGGATGCCTGGTCTTCCTGCCTAAGTTTTGTCAGGACTTCTGTCACAAACAGGACTGGGAAGTAAAGTCCTGCTCAGTAAGTACTTCACTGATGTAAAATATGCTGGAAATAGAAACCTTTAACAAGCTTAACGGCCATACTCTAATATTTCCCTCAAGAACATGCATGACCTGAGATTTTTATTGAAGGCTTACAAATTCAGTCAAGGTTGGGTAGTGCTTTTCTGTTTGCAGAAAAGCTCCTGCTGACTTTCATAGACCTGTTTCAACTCATTGAAACAGGTAAAACCTCTGGTTTAAAGAGCGTAAGAGTTGCTTTTAAAAACAAACTGTGTCTTGTTCCTTAAATCTGTTAGTCTCAAAAATGCCTGGACAGTTCCTTGTTGGAACTTAAAAGGAAGCACAACCTTATAATGGGAAATGCCATCATCTTCAGCTAATCAGACCTATGAGTTTCTCCTGTACCCACTTTAAATACTAATTCCCTTGACGTACCAGTATTTCAGTTAAGTTAACAAATATACAACATGCTTGTACCTTCGTCATGAACTCCTCCAGCTGTTCTATAAACTGTTTGGTTTGCTGTTGAATAAACTGCTCACAAGCTGATTTCAGATGACGATCTACATCTTTCTTAGAGTCGATATAATGTTCTCTGATTTCTGGAGTACCCTTGAACAGAAGACAACAAATCCCTCCTTTTTATTTGCCAGAGATCACCACCCACTTAAATGACCAATTTTTTCTTAATGCAGTAAGACTTCATATTACCTCCAGTAAGAACTGTATCAAGGCATTGTTGCTGTTTAGTCTAAAAAATCTTGAAACTGTCTTAGGGTTCAGGATTTTAAACGCCGCATCTGTGAAGCAGAAAGTCACTCACACTGTAAGTAAATGGGATTCAGCTCCAGGAATACAAAACTTTATTCACTGTTTACTCATAAAAATGGCCTAGTCTCATTAACACTACAGATCCCACTACTGCCAGGTGTGTGTGCATGTGCACACACAAATGCACATGCACAGAAACACACAAAGCTTGATCCACTGTTTTTTAACTGTACATATGGTACACCTGAATCTAACAAGTACACAGTCTAAACAGATAAATACATAAAACTAAAAAATGACCGATAGCAACTGTAGTGCTATCAGCATGCAAATTGTGTGAGCTCTTTTCCTTTTGTAGCTGCATCTACAAGAGAAAGACTTTTCCATAACCTATGCAGTTAAGCACTTAAACAATATGCAAAATTTGGCCCATGTTGCCTGGGAAAATCAAGTACGGTTGCATGAAATGACTCAGAACTGGCACTCTTTTCCTGTGTGCTTAATTTTTGTAGTTAGGACTAAACAACAAAACATCGAGGTTGATATACATTCATGTTTATGGTCCCAAGAAGGAAAAGCAAGAATGCCTGCAATTAACACATCATCTTGAAATTATTCCTATTGGATTAAGGGGACGTTGTCAACCTGAAATCTAGTCAAACTGGGAAAAAGAAAATTATCAATACAGTTTCAGTATAGCTTGTTGCCCCAATGTCATTCTTGTACCATCCTACGCCTCCATCTGCTTTCTTTCATATCAAAAGTGATTCTCTGCCTCTGTTGCTGTATAAAACAATGGGAGGGAAAGAAGGTGTGTGAGTTAAAGAAGTGCTGTCAAAGGCATTGAACAAAGAGGGAATGCCAGGCACATAGGCACCAAACTAAGAATGTGCACTCCTACGCTGTTAAAGGAGACTGCAGAGAAAGATTCATTCTGTTCTCTGAATTATTTCTGATTCCAAAAAGAGCCTAAGTTCTTTATTAGATGCCTATGAGCCAGTCAGTGTGAAAACCACCTCTCCCCACTATATTTTCCAGTTGCAATAACCTTAGTATTATACTACTTTAAAAAAAAATGGGTGGAAGCATGACTTTCATATTAAGCAGTGTTCCTTTAGATATAGATACCAAATTAAAATCTATGTGCAGAAAGCTTGGCTAGAAGACAATAAAACTCTTATTAGCCATGCTATCTTTCTACTACAACTCATCCCAAATATAAAAGCCCTGCTGGCCTATGCCACGCTACATTAAGAATTAAGCTCAGTCTACATTTTCACCAGCCTCCATCCCCCCACTATAAAGAAAGTGTTTTCCATTACTTACCACTACCATGTGCAAAGCACTGGCTGGCACAAAAATTTATTCAGTTAAATAAAGACGGAGAACAAACTTGTGTGCCAGCCAGGACAAGACACCACAAGGATATATTTACCCTTTAACCTCTAGTCAACTAGAAACTACTCAACAGGTACGTGGTTTCATTGATGTTCAAATGCAACAGATGAAATGGTTAGTGTAAGAATTGCTTGCTTCAAAGTTAAAACAGCAGCATATTAGATGGCAGGAAAGAAAAGTTATTTCTTCAGCTTTCTCTTCCAGAATGGAAGAAGAGAAACTTGACGTGCTTTCGATTACTTTTCCCATTATCTTTATGAACCTGAAAAGTCCATGACTGTTCACTTTTGTATCAATAGTTTTTTTTTTCCCCTGCATTTTATAAAGGAACCACAGTACAATTTTAAAAACCATGACCATGGCCAGTGCTCTCTATTCTTCCTACAACAGACATGGTTGCTACATAAAAGTTTTCAACAATACTGCTTATTGGACTTGCAACATAAAAAATTCTTTCCTAAACAAAGCATCACAGAAAAGCCTAGGAAATCTTAATTTGTTCTAGGCAAGTCAACTACGTAGTTTTTAAATTAACCTGCTAAACAGCAGTAACAGGAGATATTAATTTAAGAGATCGGAAGAGGGAAAAGACATTTCTGTGCAACAGAAACATAGATTACTTAGCTGTTCTTAAAAAGGACTGAATAAATAAGTTAGGTAAGCAGCAAAAAGCAGTCAAACACATTCCATAAAAAAAATAAAGAACTTATTAGATACATCTCAAATCGCCCTAAATAAAAGAATGTTTTCTTGTTGTTGTTTGTTTGTTTTCCCAGAGAAGATAAGAACAAAGCAAGAGATTAGAACAAGCATACAGGTCATTGCAGGTGAACATAAAACAAACCCAGAACTTTTGCTAGCACATGAAGGGAGGACAATCCCATCCCATTCTGTAGCCAGCAACTGTTTAGTACCTCTAGTTTTCTTAAGGTCCAGGGAAATTTCCTTAATGGTGAAATCAGTGTGGAAAGGAGCAATTTGTTCACGAAGAATCAAAAGGTGTTTTATTAAGAAAAGCTGTCCATCAACCTGGGTCTACAGCACAACAAGAAAAAAAATATTCATTACATATAAAAAGCAACCATTAAATGAACAGCACAATTTCAACACCTTCACTTTTATTAGTTAACTTCCTGTAACAAAATTAGTACTAATAATCTTAGGAACAAGCTTTTCCCATTAGTCTGTAGTGCCATTAACTATATCCTAGGATCAACAAGCCCCACTTCTGTACTGTTCCTAATACACTGCTCCACAGAAGCAGACTTTATTCATATTTCTTAGAAGACTTAGATTATATACAGCTATATTACTAAATGTCCACATTAGGTACAGCTATCCGTTATTTGAAAAACAAAAACTTATTCTTCATAAAAGCCAGGAACTATTTAATGTAATTCATATAATTTAAAGTTGAAAAACATGAAGCTGTATTTTTTTTTTTTTAATATCGTTAAGATGATTAAAAAAAGCCAGAAAGACAGATAATCAAGGTTATTACAGAAACATTAACTGCGCTACTGTGCAAAGGTCTTATGAGGCATTTTTCTCATATCATTAAACACAAAGCTTAGTTAATTTCTATACTGTATGGCAAAGATATAAAGAATAAAACAAGGCCAAGTTCACACCACCGAGACAATCAGTTTTGCACTGCTTGTTATTTTAGTTATGTGCCTTATACTGCATGCAGCTTTTAATCTTTCAAGTTCACGGCTCATTGAGGTAAATGAAGGAGGACTCAAGAATTCACATTCGCCTTTGCAAGCTGGAAAAGAACTTTCCTTGATATAATGTTAAATGAAACAGTAAAGAAGAAAGTAGGTTTAAATCTACAGTTTTAACAAATAGAAATGTTCATTAAAAATACGTAGTGAAATTGTTTCTTGAGGTTTTCTTTTTTTTATTTTTACATGTTTAATTTTATCAGATAATGTTTTATTAACATGCATCAACAGCAAAGCGGTACAGATCCTAGTCTTGGGCGAGCCTGCTCAGGGCTCACTGTGGGATCAGTTTTAGTCTCTGACCCAATATACAATGCGGGAATGGATAATTAACTGTAGAAATCTGAATCAGTTACATAAGAAATAGTTATATGCTCAAGCGAGAAGGAAATGTGGTTTGAATTTCTTTTTAGAGGTACTACTATATGTAACAGATTATATTTTTCACAAGACACTCGAAAGAAATACTTCAAAACAATCCTTCATTTCTAATAGCAACTGAATTTTTTTTCATTACTAAATATTTACTGCTTATACAAACCCAGCAAGTTTAGCCTATCAGGACTTTCCTATCCTTTTTTTCCTTTTTTTTTTTAAAATAAATTTCACTTCCTGGCTGTTAGAAATAATACAAATACTGTAGTATTTGCTAAAAGAAACTGTGACAGCAAAAAAACCAAAGGTTTACCCCAATTACTTAAAGTAGCATTTAAGGTAAAAATGACTTGAAACTGCATCAAATTCTACGCAATACACATCAGATCAAACCCTTTGATTATAGACAGTTCTGAGCAAAGAATACTTATCAAATCTTGCCAGTGACATTAATATTTGGAAAGATTTTTGAAAACTCAAAAAACAGAGGCAGAGAAAAAGGAAAAAAAGTAACAGGCAATGCCAACAAACAGGTAGCAGACTTCCAGCAGAATTTTTTTTAAGGCATCACTTGACTGAATTCACATGAGTTAGAGCAGCCTGTAAACATGATTGCTATGATTTGTATTTTACCTTTTCAAATAGGCTTACACGTTTTAGAATATATTGACCGTAACTAAAAGCTAGCAATTCCATCAGCAACATGGTTTCACTGAGATTTCAACAGAATTCTGAACAACTGCTTCATAGCTTTACACATACATGGGGAAAAGAAAAAAAAAAGAAAAAAACCCTATCCCCAAAGCACAGATTCTGACCTTGTTTTTGCTGATAGAATCAGCAGCTCCCAGCAGTGAGTGGATGCAGGCAGATAAGGCCTCTTGTGATAATCCCTGAAACACTGCCCTCTGCAGGGAAGAGGAAATCAGACCAAAAAAAAGTGTTAGCAAAGCTTAAGCAGCATTTAGAGTTGTGGCTTGTGAAGGTTATGCTTACCAGCACACTAAACTCTAGATTAGTAAGCTACAAACACATTGTCTAAATGCTATACAATAGGATAAAGCCCTGATATACAAAAGTTTGCTGCAGCACTTAGACTGGATACAGGACATGCTAAAAGTATGCCCCTGTCCACCACCTTCTAGCTCTGAATTTGCAGTTGGGTCAGTGACACCCAACACGTAACAGCTACCTGCATGAACGATACTGGGTAACCCAACCAGACTCTTCAAGTGCCAAGGTAAACTATCTGTGTGTGCAATTTAAACTTACGACAGACATGAGATCATTTGAGTGAGGTTAACCTCAAGCAAAGTCAAATTACTTCGTGTTTGGGCCAGGTTAGCAAGCAAATGTGACACCTGCCATGGCCTGGGTGACACAAGAACTCATCACGCTGCAGCAGCTAGATCACACGGCTCAGCTAGCCCTACGAACACAGCCAGCCTTTCCCAGCACTCCCATGCAATACATGACAGCCCCGAATGCCCCAGAAGCTGCCAGTACCCACTTCATTTATTTCTTCTCCTATCTAGAGGATGCTGGCAAAGCATATCAACTCTGCTAGTGTGCAGACACACTATTCACAAGCAATGCAAACAATTCAAAAGCGACCTCTTCTCCAAGGGTCTAGCCAGAAACAATCGCTAATATTTACATTTAATGAGATAGATACATTAAGCAATAAAATTATTAATATTTTCCAGTTTCTTTTTAAGTAAATAGCATGTTGGTAGCTGCATGTAACACTTATCAAAGATACTTTGAAATGCATTAAGGATGTATTAAGTGAGACAGAACACATACAGAGAGGAAAAAAACACTCACATTATGTTTCTCAGAGACTTACTAGCCGCTGGGTGACAGACAAAAACCAGATTTTAAAGTGCAAATCTCAAAATACTTATGAAGTAAATACCACACTTGTTTCTGTTAGACATGAAGATTCCTACTGTCTTAAACTCTGGATTATTTAAACATTGTTTGGTATGCCAGTTTCCTACTTTTTTTAAAGATGCTCAACAAAAAAAATTCGGAAACATTTTCAAAATGTAGAAACAGTAGAGCCAGCATTTTTAAGACCAGAAACATCACCCTGTCTGACGTCCTGAAAAGTACATAGCAAGAAACACATTCACTCAGTGGTTTCAGCAATAAGATCATTCTGTACAATTGAGCCAGAACTTTCTATCCTTTCCCATTTCATTCACTCCTCAGTTTTGGTGTGGTAAATATTTTAAGCATCAGATACTGAAATATCTCTGTAATAGCAAAAGGAATGGATGTACAAACCAGCGCTTTTTTTCTAATTCTACAAAATTCCAAGATTGTCTTGGAAATAATGACCAAAATCTGTCAGTTCATGTTTTACATAAAGGTATCAGCAAAAAGACCAGTAAGGGATAACAGAGGCCAGTAATTGCCCATTCCTCTTAGATTAAAATATTTAGAACTGGTGCTATACACTTCATAACTTCCTTTAAAAAATTAGGTAAAGAAATTTTTGCATACGTCTATACATCTGTACAGTTTGGAGAGACACACTAGAGTCCTTCTGACGGTAGGATACCACATTCCATGCAGATCTGCTGGTGAAATCGTGGACTGGTGTCTGGGATTAAGGGATTCCGCTGAACCTATGTAAAAGTAAAATACACACATGAAAAACTTACCCATCTGTCCTTTCAACTGCAATATTGACTGTACTTCACACTGACTCCACAGTAACACGACATATTTTATTGCACCCAAACAGGTTAGTTTTCCTCCTTCTGAACAGGTCAGAACTAGATTACTGATGGGTACAGAGCACACGGCTGTGAAAGACACGAATTCACTTTCAGTGATGGCCCAGCTCAACCTTTTTTAATGAACTAGTTTTACAGGCATGTCTCCAGTGACTCCCTCTCCTTAGCTCAACAGCTGAAATGGTTAAACAATTACTGAGAAGTGTAGAAGAAAAAAACAAATGGTTAGTGATCACGGTACTACAGGAAATGCTCAGGAAAAAAGAAAAAAACATTCCATTAAATTTTATTTCATGTTTTCCTTTCTTTTGGGGATGATCCTACATGGATTAAACAGTTGCAGAAGGTGTAGGGTTTGAATATCATGATAATAACTGCAAAAGTAATGGCAAAAACATTTCTGTTGGAGGGGTGGTTGTAAAAATAAAAAAGCCCTCCTCCTGGGTAACCTCTGCAATACCTCGCTACGCTCAAGATGGATTTTCACAACACCTGAGAGACAGAAGTCCTGTATTGCTTTCGTTTTCTCCTAAAATCTTGAGAAATGGCTAAGTTAGTAGCATCATAACCGATTGCCATCAGCAACCATTCAAAAAAGTAAAATTTTTGAAGTTTTACCTAATGATGGAATAAGCACTTGCGAGGTGCTTATGTGGTAAGTGCAGGAATTGTCTAAATTAAATCAGCAATATCTTTCTCCCTTTTCTAACAATATATTCATTGTCACTGTAATTAGAAGGCCTGTAAGACCTTAGCTGTCGGTTTGAGGTTCCTAGGCTACTTATTAGTCACTTTGGTTACTCCTGCAGGCACTGAAATGAGAGAGAGGCACTTTGAAGGGCAAATAATCTCATTTATCTCAGGCACTTATCTTGTAATGAGATGAATTACACCACACAGGTTCCCTCCTTCTCCTGACCGCAGGTGGGGTTTACAGGACTTGCTAATGCCACACACCTAGCACAAGGCAAGAGGGACTCTGCTCTGAATGGGATTTGAGGAGTCCAGCTAGAAACAGCCAGAAAGATCCTTGCAGGCCCCGCAAGCCAAAAGCAAGAAACTTCCAAGTAATCAAAAGGGACATGAGAAACAACTGGAAAAAAAAAACATTTAAGAAAGGTGCTGCTGGGAAACAATACTGTACCATTCTGAACAAGGATAAAATAAAGGGAGAAATTCTTTATGGATCGTAGACAAAAATTTGAAGGGTTGTAACACTTAAATCACCAGCAAAGAACCAGGTTTAATGGAATATGCTTCCAGTTCACTGTAATTTACAGGCAAACAGCTCACATTTAAAAAGTCAAGGACTATATCATAAAATTACTATAACAGCTAAAATCACTAAAACAGCTAAAATCACTAACTGACTTCAATAAGTAGAAAAGCATTCAAAGAAAGAAGTTGCCTTCCCAGTCAAAGGCAAAAACACTCCTGAATTCTACAAGCATTCATTTAAGAGACATGCCTGACACCAGAACAACCTTCTTCATCTTAGCACAGCTAACAAACATCATCCTTTAAGTATACATCTTGATGGCAGGGCTACTTTACAGTAAAGAACACTGAAGCTCTTTTTTACCCAAAGCACAATAAATATAGTAGAACTACAAAAGTAGTTGCTTCACAGAATGGATTGTGTTGAAAGCATAAGGAAACACTAAAGCCACCAAAGGAACAAGATTAAGTTTTTCCTCTTTCCAAAAAAAAAAAAAAAAGTTATTAAGAACTCTCAGACAAAGTTCTCCCCTCCAAAATCTCTAGGAAAATAGCCCTTTAAGGCACATGCGAGTTTCTCACTGATGGTTCAAGTTAATGTTCACTCTCTGTAAGCTTTATGCATTAATTCGACAACATGAGATATATTTCTTACCAGATTTAACTAAACTGCAGGACTCAGGATCTTCCAGCCGGACATCTGAAAATGAAGCTTCAGATGGCAGCTTCTTCTGTTCATCTTTTAAGCTCTGTGCAATTTGCTGCAAAGGAAGATACACCACAAAAAACACTATATTATTTAACCAGCATTATGCTACTTTGATTACAACAGAGAAAAGAGTACTAAATTGCAAAAGCAGTCAGCTATACTCAGCTCATCAGTATTTAAAGGAAATGAAAACAAAGTAAGTAAAGACAGCTGTTCCAAAACTGTAAGAGAAACATTTCAATACCAATTTAAGATGCACAAGCACTACACTTGCAAGTGTAAGCAGATTTGCATAAAGCGCTGTTCTTTCCATTTTACCTGTTCTTACTGATCTCTAAAGATTAACCAGCCAAGATATCTAGAAAGAGAAGCTCAAAACAGGGGAACCCAATTCAACACTTAATTGGATTTTATAGAGATAATCTCTATGATGGCTTTATTCCTACAAATGTTATGTGCAGATGGCCCTGAAGTGCTCTCTAGTTTATTCCCTGCAGGAGTTCAACAAAAAGCCTTCTGCTAACATTATTCAACACTTCCACACTTCAACCTTTTTTGCCAGTTGGTCCGCTTCAAAGCAACTACAGGCAGCAAGAATGGGCAAAGAACTGCATTAATATTTGAGCAGAACAGCACAAGAAATACTTCTGCCCCATGCTTTTAACATTTTAATAATTCATTTACTCAGACAGAAGGTCTCTCTAAGTAGTATGGTTTTGAGGTTTAAAAGCAATGAAACAGCAAAATGAATCCCAAACCAGGTAAAAAAAAAACAGTCTTATGAGGACATATGAAGAACAGCATAATTGCTCTCTCTAGAATCAACTGTGAAGCATACTTTTTCTTTCCCTAACCAAATGGCTACAGAACACTTGTCGGAAAAGAAGGCCTTGTATAGGCAAGCAATGCAGAAACCTAGTCTACAGAAGTTAGAGCTAACATTATAAAATTATCCCAATCATCTTTTCATTCAGTTATATTGACTCTGTTTTAGTAAAAATACTTTGCTCCCAACGGTGATACTGGTAAAACTTCTGATCGCTAGCTGCCCTGAACGTAGGAATCTCATTTAGCTACGTTTTGTGTGGTGGGCTTCTCAATTACTAGTTTTGCCTTTTCTTCAAAAACTTATTGGTCATTAAACTTTCAGCATAAATGGCACGGATTCTACAAAAGTCACTAGCTTCAAGATTTGTAAATGCTTTCCTAAAAACCTATGAATGGCATTTATAACCATGAAGGAATAAACTGTAATATAGCAAAAGTTATAACAATGTATAAAGACAAGATTATAGCAATGTGAATTTAGTACTATGAGATTTCTCAATGTGTTTGCCTGTTTAGAGGCAAGAACTGAGCACAGTAAGGTACGTTTATACAATGGTAATTTCTTCCAGCCCACAGAAATACAGACACACACAATATATACATGTAAAACACAGAAGCCTTATAGCTAAGTAATGCTCTGATTCTGAAGTCAAACAATAGCTTCTCTGTTGACTCATTAAGTCCTATGATTTTCTAAGGACCACCAGCTATTCTGGTAGATAACGGAAAGCAAAATGGACCACTGCAATCTGCATCTTGTCAGTCCATGCTGGAATTGTCATTCTTCGCCAACTCCTCCATCCTTTGACAGCTAGGGCGCCTCATTATGAAATGAATGGCAATAGTCATTTGGGGGGATTTTTATTACGCTTAATCCCTCCCAAGTAATGCTACCTTTCAGCTGCATATTAAATGCAGTTTGCTCTAGCCAAAAAAAAAAAAAATTTAGTTTTTCATTGGCCACCTTTTTTTTTTTTTTTTAA